>RYFJ01000252.1:0-518561 GCA_003991445.1 Oryza meyeriana var. granulata
GTGCTTCGATTCCACGGGCTTCCTTTTTCATGTACACTGATCCCCAGGGTCCCAGCTCACTAGCTTTGCAAGCCTAGTTGGTAGTGATGGTGGTTCTATATCACGAACAGCAGAGATGGTACCATCTTGCTATATCACTCCTGGAGTATCCTCTTGCACTTCTCATTTTTCCATGTGGCCTGTGCTTTCTTTTGTACTCAGTTGGTTTAATTAGAACCTTCTTTTCAGTTGGTCAAGTAACCCGACCCATAATTGTTTTGTTGCGCATTTGATGACTCATCTTGTTTTTATATCAGGAGATCAATCGAACCGGGATTGTGATTGGGACTTGAGCCATCACCGTAGACGTTACCCCTAGCTCTATGTTCGTCGCACACCTTACGTCCTCTCCTACAGTTCAGTCCGCCGTGCCTGTGTCATCTGCTGTGCATCGTACTCCACCTCGTTCCTTCGTGCATCGTACACCTCCACCTATCATACTTTTGCGAAGTGGCATCATCGGTCTCTGCGTCATTCTTTGTGCGACTCTCGCTGATACTCTACAATTAATAAATAAAGGGCTTAGGTCAGTAATCTTATCGAGTCGTAGCTTCCGGAAGCGGCTGCAAGTTGGGGAAAACAATACAGCTATTCCTATTCCTCTAGTGTTTCTCATTCTGCATAGCCGTTTGATCTCCTATGCATTCAGATGCTATGGCGGTCCTGCTCCTCTCACTAAAAGGTGGTCGCGTCAACTAAATATTATGTGATTTTATTGTGCATCATTCCTCGATACACATGGATTTACTTTTATGAAACCCACCAGTTCCCAGTTAGTGCTCCACTTATACTAGTCTTTCGCATTCGTATGTGGATACTCAGTTTTCTACTCTCTATTAGAGTTAATTTCGTATCGACTTTCGGTGACGTGAGTACCTCTATCTGCATGTTTCTCTACCAGTTTTGACTTACTCGAGGGCACAACACCTTGACTCAACCTCCTCCTGTCCTGCGCGCTCATGCTCAGAATGTGTGCTGTGCAGACAGCAAAATCGTCATCTCATAGAAATGCATCGAAACACTCAATTTCCTCTTTCTGTCCCCTCTCATTTTGCGGCGAGCTGTTTCTACTGCGTCTATCTAATCAATTAGACAAACCCATCACCAAAACTGTCCGGCTATGTCCAGGTGAAGTACTATTCTGGTACTCCTCACTAGTTATGTGATCATCTTCGGGTTTTTGGGTCATGTAATGTGCTACTGTTCTGCTTGCACCCCGTCGACGCGAAAAACTAGTTGACTGCCAGTCCGCATTGAGATGTGTTTTTCTGCGGTGTATAGTCCTGAAGCCATAAAGGCTTATCGGTGCTCATGATCATTTCCTCTCGTCGCAATCACGCTATCTCCTTGTGATGTCACATTTGTTGAGGAATCGTCCTTCTTTTATGATTCTTCTACCAGCCCCTCATATCTCCCATAGCAGCTCCAGTCCTTTCTTCGTTTGCCTCCCTATTTCACTCACCGGATTCATCAACGGATCCTGTCACCCCACCACCCACCCACCATTACCATTATTTTCTGATTGTCACTCCTTCCACCTACCACCCACTCCAGTTGCAGTCTCTAGGTCACCTCCACCTCCACCTGTCCACGCACGTGTCTCAAATGCTCGTCATTCCCATAGAGCTTTTCGCATATCCGTCCTCCTCGCGCCAGTCCCGATGCTCCTGCTTTTTGATGAACACTAACAATCCTGATGCAGTCACAGGTTCGGTTCGAAGACTATAATCCTACAGATCGTACCACTATCTTCAGGCCAGCTGAAAGCCTATGGTTTTCTGCACCCTGTGTGAATGCTGTTGTTTCATGAAGCCATCCACTTTATCAGGCAGCTGTCTAATCTTCCGAAGTGGCAGCTTGCTATGTCTGAGGAACTTGCTGCTCTTGATCGTACAGGGCACTTGGAGTTGTCTCCACACACCCACATGCCCAGTCCTAATTACATGCAAGTGGGTATTCAAAAGTAGACCTAAGTCAGATGGATCCAATTGAGAGATATAAAAAGCTCGTCTTGTGGCTAGAGTTTTCAGCAAACTCAAGTCCATTATGATGAAACTTGTGCATCCGGTTGCTCATCCTGACTTACTCGTTCGAACTCTTGATTGCAGTGGCTGCCGCCATCCTCTGGGACTATCTCTCAGCATGGATTGTTAAAAATGCTTTCCTCACCACGTGATTTGCCAATGAGCGAAGTTTCTATATGCAGCCACCTCCAGGCGTTAGCATGCTCCTTCAGGACATGTTTGTCTGTTCCTTCCGTTGTGCTTTATATGGTCTTAAGCAAGCGCCTCGTGCCTGGTTTGAGCGCCTTGTCCAGTGTCATACCGGGCTGCTGTTTCAAACCTAGTAGTTCATGATCCTGCACTTATTTAATTCTCTCTCTCCACGTGGACGTACTTTGCTCCTTTATATGTTGATGATATGTTGATTTACAGGAGATGATGCGCCACCACATTTCCCATGTTGAAAAAGCAAGCTTGACGTGAGCATTTCAGAGTCTGGATCTGGGCCCTCTGCGGTTATTCGTATGCTTTGAGGTCTTGCACTCTGAAACGGATATTATATTCTCACGTCCCAAATACATACAAGATCTTATGCTTGGGGTCTGGAATTCATTGACCAACTTAGGACGGGTCTGCAACACCTATGGAGTCTTCCACTCTGTAAGCTTCGTCCTACTGATGCGTGCTACTCTTTGCAAGATTCCCTCTCGATATCCGGCATATTGTATGTGCAATCTTTTCTATCTCACTGTTAACAAGACCTGAACTATAGCTTCATGTAGTTCATATTCTGAGTCAGCTTATGTGAAGGCTCCTACTTCTGTTTTCATTTTGGCAACAATTCGACTTAGTGCTGAGGATCACTTCGACGGAGGAGACATCATCTCAATTGTTCTATTCTATGCTAGTGACCAGTCCGCTTCACTTCATGCTTACTCGGACCTCCACTGGAGCGAGTGATCCAACGGCACCGTCTTCCTGTCACAAGTTATTGCTATCCTTCTTGGCTCTTCTCCTCTTGTGTGAAGTCCAAGAAAGTAGGCGCTGCTATCCTCGCCGTCTCAGTACCAGACGGACAGAACTTAAAACGAGCACTTCGCCCACTACCACTCAGAGATATGTATGCGCTTCGATGGTTGCTAGCTGATGTTTGGTATTTTCGTGATGCACCCCACACCTCTTCTATGTACAACACTGGAGCCAATACAGCATTGCTAATGCATCCTGCGAAGCATTTGAGCTTGACAAACAACACATCGTGTATGCATCCTTATACTCGGGCCCATTTCATCAGAAAATAATTTGCTCTTTTCAGTAGGCCCTCAGAAAAAGCTGCAGTTGGCAGACTTTTTCACTAAAACACAAACTCGAGAGTAGCATCGGCTTCACTTGCTCAAACTCAATGTTCAGATCCTCCACTTCCACCTTGAGTTTGAAGGGGGGTGTTAAGTGTATAAAGGCCCATCTCATATAGGCCCATATAGCCCATGAAGCTCTCTATATATATTGTTATCCCCACTAATGGAGATTATTCTCTTCTCAAATTCCTCAAGGTTAGTAACACGCTGCACCCGCGCCACATCTCGGCCGTCACCCTCACCTGGTATGGTCCTCTGGCCTCTGCGTCCATCTTGCCAACTCCCCTTTGTCCAGGCCCCCCGTATCAGTGAGCAACCAATACATTTGTGTGCAGTTCGTTCGTTATTATCAGTAGAAAATTCCTGAGAATGAGAATAATCAGTGAACTTGGTCTATCTGAATCAGTAGAAAATTCCTGAGAAGGAGAATAATTAGTGAATAATCTTGGTCTAAACCTTGGTCTTTCAATCAGTAAGAACATTATTGATCTGGACTAAAATTAGTATTAACCTCAAGCTGAATCTTTTAAGATTAAACAAGATTCAGACCAACATTCCATCAAGATTCAACATACTGCATTGCATTTTAAGTACCCAACAAATTTGGCATTGATCTGGATGTGGATTTCGTACATCAAAGATCCTAGACTAGAGCAGTGTATTGGTCATCTTCTTTTAGAGGATTTGTGAGAAATATTATAAGGGCATGAAAATTGAAAGTGCCCCTGGGAGGTTACTTTAAATTTGAGACTTGGTTATTGAAAGCATGTTGTACTTGTAGCTGGAAGTAATCAGATGACCTTGTGTAGTAATTAAATCATCTGAATAAAGATTGTTGGTCAGCATTATGCTCACAACTGGAAAAAGAGGGTAAAGGGTAATGCAAAACTTCAGGTTTTTATTTGTTGCTGCTTACTGATCATGCCAAATTTGTTGGGTATTTTTTTTGCATGTAATAGTGAGAATGGAAGGAGATGAGTATTTTACTAGCTTGATGAATGAGGACAGTACTGCACTGGGTAGGATGCTCTGAATAGCCGAGTAATTTTTGTAGTAATAGATTTTTGTAGATGGGTTGGAAACAAAGCTCAAAGGCACAGGCTTTTTTTTCCTTTACTAATTGCTATAATTTTTGCAGGCAGAGTAATTCCTGAGAGTGTGGTGTACAGTTTTTGCCAATTAAGCTTATTGTAATGAAAGATTTTTGCTGGTACCGTAACTCATTGCTGACACTCTCCTAAAAAGGAACTAAGTACTGGAACTTATTACATTATTTTTGTCATCTTGAAATATTTCAATTGTAGGAAGAAAGTAGTTGGTCTATGTTTGATTTATGTATCTTTTTAAGATATATTATACATCTAGCAGTTGACCTATAATATATCATACAAGACAGTTAAATTATAACCATGTTGGTCGGTCCATGCTGCTATTATTTTCAGTTTTCCATGTTTTCTCATTGCTCCTATTCATATGTTACATATACTTAAAAATTTGATGTATTTAATAGGTTTCTTTCCATTCCTGGACTGGCCAAGTATATGATAGTATTCTTGTTAAGAAACATGAAGACAGTGCTTTTCAGTCCAAGGATTTTGCGATTGCAGTTGAATGCTACTCAAGGGTATGTATTAGACTATGATATGTCACGTATGGATCTAATTCACTTTCCTATATCTATACTCTGTTTTCCAATTGCTGATGGATAACTTTGGTGATTGTACATTAACAATTACATCTCCTAAAATTAAGCCTAAGGATACAAAACCGTGTTCCTCATTGATATTTCTGCTAATGGGTTGCTATTTAACATTGGTTACTAAACTGTTATCTGTTAATTTTCAGGTTACTAACTTGTGTTTTTGAACATTTTGCAGTTCATTGACACTGGTGCAATGGTGTCTCCGACTATGCTGGCGCGGTGAAGAGCTTGGCAAAATGCAAGAAGGCCTTTCGGATGCAAAGAAAGCAGCAGACATGCCTCCTGAGTGGCCTACTGCACACTACCTTCAAGGGATGGCATATCTCGGCATGGGAATGCTAGAACTAAGCTGTACAGCCCTCAAACATATGAAGAGTACCTAAATATTTTGGGTGTCGTCCTGTGCTTTGCCACCAATAGGGTGATTGAACTAGCAAACCGTGGACGTGAGATTGTAAAGATTTAATGTTATTTCGTCAAATTCATGTATATACACAACTTGCAGATTTTTCTCGGGTGCCAATAGTTGAAACTGTTATGAGTAATCAAGCATTTTTCCTGTGTGTTCCAATCTTCCAGACTTGCAATGCAAGTACCTGTATTCATTTTCTGATGAGTAGAACCCGTATTACTATTTTTGATGCTATAGTAGTACTGGTAATATTATTCATTTTATGGCTAAATGCTGGTAGTTTTGTCACCATTTTATTCAATTAATGGCGGAGAAAAGCAGGGGAGCACATACAGTATACCAATTTTCCTTAAAATAAGATCGGCATTCACAGTTAGCTACTTTGTACCCTCTGTCTGTGTCCCAACATTGGTGATTATTTGTAATTGAAGATATCATAAGAGATGTACATTTGTTCTATACATGATCTCATAGAGTAACACTTATTGAATAATCAAATAAACATCTCGATCTATACAGTGTTGAAGCAGGTAAACACGAAATTGACTATTATGAACATGAGGTACTTGGCTGTAAAGAAGCTGCTTCATAGCTATGAGTTAAGAGCAGATTCGAGCAAACTGTATTTCTCTCGATTCATGATTTGTTTCAAAGATCTAGTTGTTTGTCAGCACCAGCCAGAATCAGTTGCTATATCCTATATAGCAGACACATGTTACATTACATTCAGAAGCTTAGACAGTCTATAATATAAGGATTTGCAAGAAGAGTAAATGGAAACAAGCTGAAGATCCTTCTCAGGTTGCACTTCCACAGAAATGGCAATGTTCAGTAGCACCTAGCTAACAAGAGCAATGTGGTAGCACACAGAGTTGCTAATTGATGTGATCCTGCTTCAGAATGGGAATAGCTATTCTTACAATACAATCTCTGAAATGGTCTGAAACTTTACAGGTAGATTTTACTTTGTGTAACTTGAATCATATACGCAATAATACAGGTAGACTTAACTTTGTGTATCTTGAATCATGTATGCAATAATACAGGGAACATGGAGCAACAAAAGGGAGATTCAACATCTTCTATCCACGGAAAATTTTCAAGTAATAGAGCCTCTAATCTTGGCATCAAGTAATAAGCTCTAGCAGCAGCTGTAACAACAAAAAGAAAAAAAATGTTAACCTTCTGGCAAAGATGTTGATGACGTGGATACCATCAAAATTTATGAAGTCCACATCCTCTGCTGGCATCCCACATGCATGACTAAAATTAACACTGGAAAACCACGTAATGCATTCATAGTACAAGAAAACTACATAGACCTCTCTGGATAGATCGTAGGAAGTAAACAGAGAAAGAGCAATGTGAGCTCGAACAATTTCATAGTGTAAAATCTATAATACTCCAATTTACAACCACCGACTGTACCTTGTAGGAAACTCAGACTCATGAACATCCTGGGCCAGTATATCTGCCACTGATGATACCCCATTCCTCTCAAGGCCAGAAATGATTATTCAACACTACAACGAGAAAAAAAATATAGTTTCATCTTTATGGGGATTACCAGCATAAACTCCACCATTGCCATCAGGAATATTAGAAGCAATAGAAGATGGTACCTTGTATGGTGTTTCCATAATAAATCTGCCATCAGCAGAAATACATGGAAGGGTGCCTTGTTGGAAAAATGTCACCTACCAAGAAAATATTAAGCTGCTCAAGATACTTATTAGTTATTAAAGATAACTCTACTTCTGAATGGTGGATCCTGGGAATTTTGTTGAATTCCATGGAATAATTAACACATATGAAAATATATACCAATGGATAGGTGCAATGTGATTTGGACCTGAAAATTATTTCAAATTTCAGGGTAAAGATGTGAAACAAAGAACAAAAAAAAAAGTAAAATTTGTGATTAAAGACATTACTATCACTGGATTGAGCAGCAAGCTTTTGAACACACAAAATCCGTTCAGCTTGGAGTTGGAAAAGCGACTTTCCTGATGGCAAAATAGTGTTCCTGGATAAGAAAACCATAAGATTTTCTCCTGCAGCAGATTATCTCTCCTGCAGCAACCCCTCTCAGTAGGAGCCCTTTATAGTGCAATATACTACAATATACTATAATATACTAGTGGGTCATACTAGTGATCCAACAGTTTAGATTCGTTCTATACTAGTAAAACTTGCACTTGTAGTATATGTAGTATCCATCACTAGTATAACTAGTATAAGGGTATTATGGAACAATAAAAAAAAGACATATATGTAATTTATTAGTTATTTCCAGCTAATTATTATGTATTTTTTATCATCTGATTCACGGAGATTCGTACTAGAGGAGATGGCATCGGCGTCCGATCGAACCGATTGGAATAGAAATATTTTTTCGGACTAAAATACCCTCAATGACAATGTAGACAATTTTTATAATTAATATGTCATACCTATTCAAATGAATAATTAGATTTCACCCATACTATCTTCTTTCTATCACTAGTATATTGTACCGTAAAGGGTCTTCTTAGCAAAACTAGGAAGGATGAAAAATAATTTGAAATCTACAACATATATCTATCAGTTATGTAGCTGTGCTTACTGGCTTGTCATGAATTCTAAGTTGTCACCAGGTTATCATCTCCAATAGCTCCTCAGTGTGATAGGTGATGGTAGAAACAAGCTAGTAGTATTAAACATGTCATACCAGGAAGAGCAATGAACGCTTGGAATCGTCGAGCCATCTCAGATTTCCTCTCATGCATATCAGATACAACTATTACTTCTCCCACACTTTCATCTAATATCTGTTAGAACAGACCCATTTGCAAATGTCAACACGAACTACTCCTAAAAGAATTCTACACCAAGCTGTGCAGTCCTTCCAAGTCAATGTAAAACTTTTGAATGATCTCCTACACGTATGGTTCTCAATTAAGTTTGGGTCAGAAATTTCAGACCTCGACAGCCATGAAAGCTCTAGGAATCACCCTGCAAACAAATCAGAATAAAGAAATCACACGTAGTCGCAGGCGCATGCTGCAGCGAAAGGAAATGACGAGAAATCGCAGGTGCAGAACAGCAGAAGCTAGCTATAGCTGCGCACCCGACGACACGGCGGCCGCCGCCAAGAGCTATTCGCGCCGGTGGGCCGGAAGCCCGTGGTTCGAGGCCCGGACGGTGTTGGGGCGGCACCGCCGTGCCAGACCTCGCGCGAGGTCGGGGAGATCAAAGTTGATCCAAATCTGGCAAACAAACTGTCATGTTCCTTAAAACATAACATCCTTGCCAACATATTCAATTCAAGATAGTGTTGGCAAATTTTTTAAAAATAATTTAACAGTTGATTGTCAAGTTAGCATGCTATTATTTCATGTTTTGGATTATTTGATTCCGAGCATTACAAAATTTCGATCCAAACAAGGAACACGATTGTTTCTAATTGATTTTAATTTCATCCTCTTCCATATATGTAAATTCAACCCACTAGTAGCTCTCAAAATGCGACTTGAACGCGTCCATGTGCGCCGGGTGCAGCGACACCGATGCCTGCACGCCGCCGCCGCACTTGGCGGCGACGAGCACCACCTGCCCGTCGTGGTTCATCGTCACCAGCTCCGTCCGGCTCGGCGGGCCCCACCCGAAGTCGGCCGCCTCGTACGCCGGGAACCTCGTCGACCCGGCCATGTTCACCAGCCTGTGCAGCGAGATCCGCGACAACAGCGACATCCAGTCCCAGCCGGCGAGCGGGTCCTCCGCCGCGCGCCAGACCTCCCCCTGCACGGCCGCGGCGGCCGTGACCAGCCCGTCGTCGGAGAGCAGGTCCCGCGCGGTGGCCACGGCGAGGCAGCCAGAGATGCACGTCCCGAAGAAGTTGTCCTCCACCGGCGGGTCGAAGGCGGCGCGCCGGCCGCGGCAGTCGATGAAGAAGAAGAGGTACACCTCGTCGTCGGCCGCGATGGCGCCTGCGGAGTTCTTGCTCCGGACGAACGAGACCCAGGCGAGCGCCGAGAGCGCCACGAAGCTCGATGGCAGCGGCGAGGCCATGAGGGCACCGGCGATGCGCTGCTTAAGGCGGTGGATTTGCGCCGACGCGACGGTGAACGTCCGGCGGGAGAGCTTCAAGCGGTCCTCGACGAGGAACTTCGGCACCGTTGCCTGCTCATCGAATATGGCGTCAAACACCAAAATTTATAAAACTGATTACTTTTTCTTTAAAGAAAAACTAATTACGCCAAATGATATTATCCATCCAACGCAATTAACAATTCATAAGGCACATGATCCTTGAAATTCAAAGTTTTTTTTTCGAAACACAGTTTGAAATTCAAAGTGAAATTGTGTGAATTTGCGTGCTTACCACAGGCAGGTTGGGGGCGTGTACCCGGAGCACGGTCCTCGCGAGCTCCTCGCCGCCGGGGAGCGCGACGGCGGCGCGGTCGAACATCAGGCCCGGCGCGGCGCTCCACGCGTCGCCGCCGCGGCAGGCCGCCGCCCAGGCCTCGAAGAATCTCCAGACCGATCGGCCGTCCACCACGGCGTGGTGCAGCGCCACTCCGACCGCCACGCCGCCGCCCAGCCGCGTGACCTGCGCGGCCATCGTCTCCGCGGGGAGCGCGTCGGCGTCGAGCACCGGAACGAGCCGCTCCATCAGCCCCACGTCATGGTCGGCGTCACCTGCGACGCGGGCCGCGTCGGCGTCGCCGCACTCCGCGACGACGAACCTGACGCCCCCGGCCACGCCGCCCTCGGAGCAGTCGATCGCCGCCTCCCCCGACGACGGCAGGAACACTATCCTCCTGGCCAGCGGGAGGAGCCGCGCGACCGTCTCGGCCAGGGACGCGCGGAGGGAGGCGACGACGGACTCGAATGGCGGGATGGCGGCACCGGCGCCGGCGTCGAACACAAGGACGCGCTGGATGAGCGGGAGCGTGATCCACTGCGCGTCGAGCGGGGACAGCTTGAACAGCGCCGGCTCACTCAGCGCGGCCGCCGGCGGCACGGTGATGCGGCCCTCCTCGATGATAGTGACCGACGGTGGCGCCATGGGAACGGAAGGAAAGGTCGGCGCCTTCGCAGCCCCGCTCGCTTTCGGCTTCAGTAGGAGAAAGGGAAATGGTGCAGCTGCTGCGAAGAGCTTGAATTCGATTGTCGTTGTCACAGTATCAATACTATTAGTCGCAGTTGATTAATTGAAGTGGCGAAGATGGGCCAGCACCCCTCGGACATCTGCTGCTTCCTTCGTCCTATAATATAATATTAAGATAAACATAGTATTAGTTATATTATTTTTTGAGATCTAACGATACATATCTTTGGATGTACAAACTAACTACTACTACTTTCTTTATTTCTTAACATATGAGTTTGCTTAGTTTAATTCTAAACGAACCAAAATCATATTTATCTTCTGTTCTTACTTTGATTTTTGGTTTATTTTCTGAGAAATTTTACTCCTCTTTCATCTGTGTTATAAGATTTCTCGCCCGAAGCTGACTTACCCACAATCAATGTAATTGATGGTACTTTGTTAGTACCAGTCGATACATTCAACAGTATCTTGATATATTTTGTTCATGATACTTCATTATATCGTGAACTTGTGATGCCCCATGAAACTCTTGAATGGTACCATGAGGTATCACCTCCATGCTAAGAATACTTTCACAACAAAAACAGGACAAAATAATAAAACAAGTCATAATAAATAAATGATATTTAAATAGTTTATAATAAGATGAATAATTAAATATTATGTCAAAAAATTAGGCATGTATATATGGACAAGTTTAGAGTGCTTGACCGCATATGGCCGCAAAAATTAGAGGGCCCATAATTTTAGGTTTTATCCAAGCCAATGTATTCTAATATGTTTGAGGATATATATCCCATTTTTGCAAAGTGCCCCTCTTCTTCCTTCCCTTATGCGGCTAGAACATGCATGTTTTTTTTGGCTCTAACAAGTGTTCGATTATAATCATAGCCACCTCAAAGTTCCATATCTCGTAACGATGATACGAACGTGTGTTCTAGGCACTAAAGGTTCATTTTTTGCGCTTCCTAATGAAAATGGAAATGTTGCATCAAGATACAATGCATTTCAAAGACTTAAACAAAGCACCACCACCGTTCTATTTTTACCGAAAAGCACTACAGTTGGTAAGCTTTCTCGGCTAGCCATGCGTCCATATTTGTTCCCCCATAACTCTAATCGCTATTTTTCACGCACAGTTCTTGCCTGTTTGGTACTATGAAATTGCTTGAGAGGAAGCATGTGAGATTGATTATAGCTCTCCTAACATGGATAGAAGATCACCGGGCGCAAAGCGATCAAGCAAACCATAATGACAGTTGAAGACCCCTTGCAACGAATTGTAAAATACTCCTACCTGACATCATGCCGTCCCATAAAATTTGGGGTACTGTGCGAAATCCTAACCAAGCCTTAAGTGAGGACTAACAAAATGAAATAATAACAATTTATGCGAATCAATGATATATTTCGTAGCAGGTATCAATTTATACGAATCAATGATATATTTTGTAGCAAGTATTAATGGGGAATCTAGTGATGCCTTAGTTGTATCAAGTATTACACAAAATTGGAAAACAAGATTACAATTTACAAGAAAAAAATAGGCTTGGCAGTCAAATGGAATAGATTAGTGGATTACTCCCTCCGTCCCCTTCTATAAGGAAATTTGAGGTTTCAACTTGTTGTCTAAGGGATTTTATAATACTAGTTGTCCCATCAATCACTTTTTCAATTAAATTTCTTTTCATCTTACCCCTCATCTATCATCCCACCCAAACCATCACTTACTTAATGAAGAGCATACTAGTCTGTTCTTCTTAACATTAATATTTCTAAAAAGGAAAAGATCTCTTATATTTGAGGACGGAGGGAGTACCTGATAGGCGATGGCTGATGCCAGCAAACAACGGTGTAGAGCAGGCTGCAGGTAGTGTGGTGTCGGTGTGGCATGCCATACGTGCCGGCAGGGCAGTGGATGTCATTTAGGCAGAATTTTTTTTGAAAATATACAATTTTTTAAAAGTTTTACAAATATATATACAAAATGAAAAGTTTGGTCAAAATATACATGTCCCGCGAAACGACTGCGCGCCATTGTGCCGGTACTGTAGCACAGGTGCACGGGACCACCACGTCGGTGCCGCACTATCGCCGTGAGAGTGGCTCTGCGCCAACGACGAGGTGTCGCGCGTCGCATGCGAGGCACCGAAGCATTCCTGCACGCACAACACGCGCCACCACCGTCCTCTTGGCGGTGCACCCACCAACGCCCTAGTGGTGCGCTACCGCCGCGCGAGTTGGTTACACGGGACCACCGCGAGAGTGGTCCTGCGCCGACGATGCAGTGGCCTGTGCGGCTGCGGAGCGGTGCCGCGGTGATACTCCACTGCCCGGTAGAGCGTAGCGGCCGCGTGCTACCACTGTCCCCTCGATGCCTGTCAGTTCTGTCTCCTTGGTAGCATGCAGCTGCCGCGTGCTACCGCTGTCCCATCTCCTCATGAACGCTCACTGACAGACCTCACATCCATGCGGACAGAACTCATGAACGCTCGCGGACAGAATTACTTTCTCAAAATAAGCATCGTTAACCCTATCGACGAGCGTCACTTCTGTCTCCGGGTCAGTTGTCTCCGCATGCTTCCTTCGCATAGGATAAAAGGAGAATGAAGAGAGTAGAGCAAGCGTTTGTCTGAAAGAGGAGGAGAAACAGAGCACTAGATGTTTGGGAGGAGAAGAAGCAAGGGATTGAGAGGGATCCAGAACTAGGAAAATCTACATGTAAATTTGTGTTTTTAAATTTTCCTAAAGTATGAATTTAGTTTTTGTGATACGCATTAGACATAAATATTAGTTTGTTGTATAAATATTTATTGTATATTGTGATTTTGTAGTACGTATGTGATAATAGTTTAGAATCGTGTGAACTGTTTTAGAGTTGTACTTAGTGTATATGTAGTAAATATTCAGCGATTTGTAGCAAGTTAGAAAATAGTAAATATTGTGAAAGTAGTATGAATGTACACTAGAGGAAATATTTTGTCATGTAGTGTACGTTATAATACTTGCAGAAATATTAGTGTGGTCGTAATAGAAATTAATTTCGGGTTAGCACGCGTACTGTCTCTCGGTGACATTACTGTTTTATAATAAAAAATAACTATTACTGGCATAAGAGTCCATGTGGAAGTAATATTTATGAACATCTAAAATTTTGAGTAAAAAATAAATATTATGACTCATTTAGTTAAAATGAAAACGAAATTAAACTTCCAGCCTATTCGATGGCGCGGAACGGTCCCGCACCACCGCAGGCATTGGTGCGGATGGCGGTCGCACGCATCTCATATGTGTCACCGCGCAGCTTAGCATGCACGCATGCACGCACGGGGATTAGCGGGTAATTACCATAATCAATGGGTAGACACATAATTAATTAGCACAATATGAGACATGCATGCGTGTGTCATATGTAGGCTTGTTGGAGGTTTCATTTGCCTGCTGCATGCATACATGTACGGGGATTAGTGAGTAAGTACCGTAATCAGTGGGTAGACCCATAATTAATAAGCGCAACATGAGACATGCATGCACGTGTCATATGCAGGCTTGTTGGAGGCTTCATTTGTCTGCCTGCATGCATGCATGCACGAGGACTAGCGAGTAAATATGAGGGAGGCCAGGAGACAGAAGTGACAGGAGGCAGCGGTGTTGCGTGCCTGGGGCGTGCTACCGGGGTGGTGGCGCTTGTCGGCCTATGGGACCAGGCAGTGGCATGCGTCCGTTGCGCGCCACTAGAACATGCCGCGAAGGGGACGGCTATGGCACGGGTTGCCCGCACGGCACTGCCCTGGTGCTGAGCGTTGGCGCGCGGCGGTGCGACGTGCCATGGAGGGAATGGTAGTGCCATGGAACTGGTGCGGTGCCGCGTGATGGCTGCGGTACCGCGAGTGTTGCGCGACAGACGCGGGGGACGAAATGGAGAGCGGTCCCTCGCCGCGATTGTGCGCCACTGTGCACGGTGCCACGCCACCGCCGGTACCGCGCGGCTGTCGTGCGGCACATGTATATTTATGCACTTCTTCCTAATTTGTATGTATATGTGCAAAACTTAAAAAAAAACTGTATATTTTCAAATTTTTTTCATGTAGGCAAGCGTGCTGAAGCGTTAGGGTAGGGGCTTAGGGAGCAATTATTTGGCTAATAAAATAAAATTCCGTTCAAGAACGAAAAAGATCAGTTTTGGGTTGAACCAACAACCTGATTGTGCATTTATTCTGAATGCAGATAGAAGTCTTCGGTCATACTGGAAGCTCATAGTCCGTGCTAGGAAGACTTTCATTATAAGAATTCTAGTAGTCTGACTTTGAAACTGAAAAAGCCTTAGGAATGGAAACCCTAGGCCCAGCCTGACAAGGCTAGAAAGGAAAAGAAAGCATGCTACCTTTAGGCCAGACTGGCTTTAGTCTCGGTGGAACCCCTTTGAACACCCCGCCTAAATGGGAAGGAAGCTCTAGAAAAGGAGCTCACAGTTCCTCAATAATAGACTCGCACCTGGGAGAAGGGGTGCAAGGACTGAGGCTCACTTTGCTTAATCTTTATTATTCTATTAAATGGGCCTGGTCAAAAAGTAGGATGAGATTCAGTAAGTAATTCAGTGAGTGCTTTCTTTTATAAGAAGAGCGTCGGCTTGGAAGAAGAAAATGATCCGCGATTACTAGCGATTTCAACTCCCAAGTTGCAAAGAACAATCCGAACTGAGGCAATCTTTCTCCATCTTCCTTCTGTTTTTCACTTCCTGGGTTGGCAGGCCGGAAATTTACATATGTTGCTACTTGCCAGATATACGGAAATCAGAAACAATCTGGTGATCAGCGTGCAAACAGATATCTTGAAACAGCCTTTTTCAACCTTTTGAACTTGAAAGCAATGCCTCTTTCAAGCACTGGTATAGAGCTAGCAAGATAAGGGAAAGACACCTTGGCTTTTGTGTTCAGTAGTTACTAGGGGAAGTTGCCCGGCTTGGTATCTCTCTTCTTGCTTCCTCGAGAGTGAGAGAAGGAAGTCCTAGAGGGGGGGGGGGTCTCGCCAGTAAAATTGATTCACTTTTATGAAGCGAGGAGAAAGAAGGGATCAATCGAGGATCCAATATTTTATTCCCTGGAGGAAGTATCTTGTAAATCATTGATTTAATTTAGTCATTTTGCCAAGTTCCTTCGACATGGTTCTCTTGACGCGCCCTAGTATACTGTACTTGTTCACCTGTGTCGGTTTGGGGTACGGTCAGTTCACCAGTCAGCAAAGTTCAAGACTCATCTAGAGGAGGTAAATCAATGGATACGGGTACACCTGGTTGAAGTTTTCTTTTTGGGTATGAAAGTCCGCCAAGAAAGGAAAGATTGCGATGGAATGAATCGAAGAATTGAGGACGTTTCCAATACCGACAGTAGCTCCGGCTAAAGCAATTGTAGCAGCTCCGGCACCTATTGATTTAGCTCTTCTAACATGTCGAGTCGTAGAGACAAGTACAAATGAGCCTTCTTATTAAGGAAATAAAATGATAGCCTTCCAAGCCATTCTCATTTCAAAAGGCCAACCGGCAAGGGTGTGTTGCGGAGGGCGGTCGTCTTGTCTCGTTCATAGGTCGACTGCAGCGCTGCAGTGGCAGCGGCGTGCAGCGATCGAGATTCGGGCGTCAGGCAATCGATAGATCCTACAAAAGAAAAACGAACCGACGCGCTGAACACTCCCACGTAGACCTTCTTCTCCCACCTGTTGGGCCTGCCAGCCAGCTTCTTGGGCCTACTATGCACAGCTCAAGTGGGGGCCCCTGTGCGGTCGCACAGCTGGCATTCTCCGAATTTTTTTTATTTTTATATTTTTTAAAAAAATATTTACAAAAGTATATTTTTTTCAAAATGTATAAAAATATACTCCTAACGCCCTCTGTGAGTCTATTTTTGTAAATTTTTGAAAAAATATACTTTTGTAAATATTTTTTTAAAAAATATAAAAATAAAAAAATTCGGCATTCTCCTAGGGACGGGTCTGACCATGAAAAAATAAAAAATATCCCACGTATTGTTGCGAGATTTATTAGATTTATATTATTATAATAATTGAAGTTTACAATTAGCGGTGAAAATAGACATATAAAACTGATAATATTGCTTTACGGTTTATTTTCTGAAAGCATCATTTCATAGAAATTTTCATAGAGATGAGTGTGTACTATTATGAAATCTAAACGTTACATGCTTATTTAATCTTGATGCTACAATTAGATTATGTGCTCATCTCTCATTTAGTTTATATTTCTCTTAAGAATATGTTACTAGACATAACTATAAAATTATCATAAATTAAAGGTAGAGAAAAGGAAAAGAGACGACTAATGAATGCAGATAACTAACTTATTAATCCAACGGTTGATAATTTTGTACAAACATGATCAAATAGTTTAGGATTATTAATGGCGCGCATCTAATTAAAGGTAGAGAGCAGGGGAAGAGACAACTAATGAATGCAAATAAATAACTCCTTGATCCAACGGTTGATATTTTTTATAACATAATCAAATGACTTAGGATTGTTAATGACGTGGCTTCTTGCATGTGTTTTTTTTATGATAACTATTTAGGATATATAGATGAGTCTAGCCCTGACCTATTGTATAACTTTTGATTAATATACATAGCCGAAAATGAAATTTGTTTTTGTTTAGTGACATTTGTAACGAGGCCTCATTATAGGTTTTGCACCGAGGCATCAAAATCTTATATACGTCCCTGTCAAAAGTCAACATCGTTATATATTTAAAAGAAAACCTCTATTTTGTTTACAAAAGAAAACAAATTAAACCCATGCTTACAAATAGTGCATGCTGCTCGATCCAGTTGTTTGGAACATAAAAGGCCTAATTTTTCACCATCCAGTTCACGTTGGAACAAGAATAATGATCCATCGTTTTGACCTAAACATTGTCATATGATTTTTTTTTTGTCTGAATGCCATGGTCGTAGACGTTATCTAACAAACACATTACACGTACATATCCACGAGTGCATATATTGCTGCAACTAAATTTCTCTGCAGAACGCTTAGCACATTACATCCAGCCTACCACACCCAAGGCCAGTGAGATCGATCATGTAGCTAGCTGGCTTAATTTGTCCAACATGAAGTCATCACCATCCACGGTTGGAAAAGGAAAAGTCTGAAACGTAGACTCCATAAGTTTCTAATGCATCTGACGTCATCTCTTACGGTCTTAATTCTTGTCATCGCCATAAGAGGATGTCCCCTTTATCTCTTACATGAAATCCAAATAATTATAAAACATACTAAAAATTTTGATAACATTAATAAATATATGATATATCACTTTTCAAATATACAAGTTTAAATTTAACCTATACAAATTACAACAAAAATTACTGTGAATAGTACTAATTAGAGTTTAATTTGTTATTTTTGTTTCAACTTATATAGGTCAACTTTAAACTTAGATGTTTATAAAGTGATATATCACGTATGATCTATGTTATTAAATTTTTATAAAATTTTCTATCACCATTTAGTTGACATGCAACAAATAACGGTTAGGGGACAAAAATACATCTCCACTTCTCCGGTGTCCAGCGTGTTGCTCTAGAAGCAGCTGGACGATGCATAAGTACGTACGTCACCTGAATGTAATGTCTCTATACATATATAGCCTCACATGCTTCAGCTTTTTTCAATCACATCTATGCCTGATTGCATGTACATACGGCCAAAATATGCAGTTGAACTCTTCTGTACGTTAACTATTGGTGGCCAAACAGACGACCTGACTTAAGAGCCCGATATCTATAACGGGTCGTACCGTTTAAGTCAACGTACCGAGGTCTTAGTCTAGACACGGTTCAAGGAGGCTACCGGCTGGGACCGCTAGGCTGATCGCGGCCCATCAGCATGAGTGGCCTATGAAATTTGAAATGTTAGCAAGAAAGGAAAAGAAAAAGAAAAAATATGAGGGGTTAGAAAAAAATAAGAAAAATTTAGGAAAAATAGAAAAAAAAGAAAAACTAGGGGAAAATAAAAATTATGGAAAAAAAAAATAGAGGGCTGATCGGGCCATTCTTGTGATTAGGCTATGCCGTGCCAGCTCGTTGGCGGCCGAGCCGTGTTGTGCTGTGCTAGTGCTGTGCTGGCCCAAGCACGGTAGAGCCCACAGGCCGGCATGCCTTGACGTGTTTGGGCCAGCTAAAGTGTGCACTATCATAGACGTCCTCATCAGTGCCAGGTATAAGCCTAGAACTTGAATCCCAGCACTGATGAGGAGGCCTCATCAGTGTCGGGTACAGGCCTAGCACTGAAAACCTCCCGTCGGGGGGCCTCGGGACCACATCAATGCCGGGTAGCTTGTACCCGGCACTAATGTCAGTAGATCATCAGTGCCGGTTATTAGTAATACCCGGCACTGATGACCTAATGGCATCAGTGCCGGGTATTGGTACTATCCGGCACTGATGACTTTGTTCGAATAAAAAAAATATAAATAATTTTCAAATTTTTTTTGCTAGAACGAAAGAATAGTAGTCGTCGATCATTTTGTAGGTATCGAAGTTTGTACATGTCATTAAATTAAGGGAAAATTTCTTTTTGCCACTTGCCCAAGCTGTATTCTCTTTTCTACCATCAAAATTTTGCATTTCTCTCTTTTGCCACTATTCCGTTAGTATTCATTTCTCTTTTACCACTATCATTGGTCAACATCAGTTGACCATCATATTTGCCCCTAAAAGACCATTATACCCTTATGGAACTTAAAAAAAAATCTAAAAATCAATTGAAATACAATTTATCTTTTTAGTTTTTAAAGGGGTTGTATGAAAACTTTATGATAGGATAATTTTCATTTAGTTTGAAATGTTTCCACATGTAACTTAAAAATGTTATGTTTAAACAATTTTTTTATCCACATATAAATATAGTATAGCTACCAATATTACAAAAAATATTTAGTAAATAGCCAAACATAATTTCGTGGTATAAATTATATTATGAAACATTTAAGAACCAAACCATTACAATGGTTCATTTAATAATAATAATAATAATAATACTAATAATAATAATAATAAATAGTAATAATAATTCCCAATTTTATGTTTTTTGAAAATCTTTTATCTTCTAAGTGCCATAATTTAGGTTTCGTAGTAATTTTTTGGTATTTGTTAAAATTCCAGGTGCTACAAAATATGGCCTATTATGCCCTTGTAGGTGTTCCAAAATATTGTAGCACCTAGAATTTTAACAAATACCAAAAATTACTAAGAAACATAAATTATGGCACTTAAAAGATAAAAGATTTTCATAAAAACATAAAATTAGGAATTATTATTACTATTTATTATTATTATTATTAAATGAACCATTGTAATGATTTGGTTCTTAAATCTTTCACAATATAATTTATACCACAAAATTATGTTTGGCTATTTACTAAATATTTTTTGTAATATTGGTAGCTATGCTATATTTATATGTGGATAAAAAATAGTTTAAACATATCATTTTTAAGCTACATGTGGAAACATTTCAAACTAAATGAAAATTATCCTACCATAAAGCTTTCATACAACCCCTTTAAAAACTAAAAAGATAAATTGTATTTCAATTGATTTTTAAATTTTTTTAAAAAGTTTCATAAGGGTATAATGGTCTTTTAGGGGCAAATTTGACGGTCAACTGATGTTGACCAATGATAGTGGCAAAAGAGAAATGAATACTAATGGAATAGTGGCAAAAGAGAGAAATGCAAAATTTTGATGGCAGAAAAGAGAATAAAGCTTGGGCAAGTGGCAAAAAGAAAAATTTCCCTTAAATTAATTATATATTAAGTTAATTATACAGTATTATTATTAAGTCATGAATTAATTATACAATGTATACAGTCATTATTCAAACATCGGATAGAGATTACATATTGTCTTTGACGTTATAGTTAGAACAAACAGAAATTATTTCATCACTGAACTACTCGATAAATCAATATCTTCATATGGTCGTGGCGCTCCTTGTTCACTCGCTGGCCGTCTGTCCCTAGACATATTGTGTGTGCCTTTTGGGTTGATGACTTCCCTCATGATGAACCCAGCAAGTTCGTCCTGAAGGCCCCAGATCTGAAGATCCGTTAAGGCACTTGTATCTAAATGATCTCTCTACATGTGAAACAGTTAGCATATCAGGAAAAATTTTGAAGCTATTAATACAATTATTCAATAAATATGTGGCTACAGGAGATATATACCTCTTCTTCATCCATAAATAACATATCATCAGAAAAGTACATCATGTAGCGCATCACATAAAATGCACAACGGTTGTTCCCTGGTGGTTGTACGAGGCAAGGAAATCCAAGCCTGACACTAAATTCTTTTTTTTACTTGACCTATTGTAGTGTCCGTACACCATATTCAGGGCATCGATGATCTCCTGAAATTCTAATCGCGCTTTTCGAGGGAAATTCATGACAACGATGTGATCAGTACGCATATTGATGACAAAGAGTAGCTAATGAAAACTGCGCACATGTATACTTAATTAGATGGGTATCTCGTCGGAATTTAGTATGAAATCCAAATGGATAGAGAGACACGTACTTGGCACAATATGGCAGCAGAACTGTGTCAGATTTGGACTTGTGCAATGTCAACGTCCTTGCTAAATAGTCCACAACATTTACAAAGTTGTTGATAACATACATTTTGTTCACGCATAAAGGATCGATAAAACCAATTGGGAGTTTGTTACTCCTGGCTTTCATCATGCACCTTCTGTAAAAGGGAAGGATGTTAGACATGCAATCGAAGGAAGCCGAATACGAATTCATATTACTTCGTTGTCTACGTAACTATAATAGTACTTACAAGACCCAAAGCTGCATTATACTGATGTTGAGGGCGTCTTGTTGGTAAAACTAGAATAGGTTTCTAAAATCTACCCACACCACCCCTTCGATGTGGTGGAAGTCATCATCAGTATAGTACGCACTGAGAAGGTTGTTGCCCTTTTGCAACTCCTACATGTACCAGTGATGTAATCTCCTCATCTGAGTCAGTAGGCCAGAGAGTTGGCTTGCATCGACCAATGGATATTCAATTTTGTATTGATACGCGAGTAGTTCCGAGGGGCATTAGGGTCTTTCCTTGGGCATTGTAATCCATGACCTGCCTTGAAATTTCTAATAGATTTCTGCCTCAGGTGCTTTTTTCCCACAACTCTCTCATAATCTGATGGTATCGGCTATGGAGTGCCCTGTCTCTTCGCCATGGCGATAAAGAATTGCTAGATCTTAGGATCCACGGGTTCTTTCTTCTCCTTCTCTGTAGGACGGAGGAGCGACGTGATACTACTGCTCATCTCCATAGAACCCCGTGGAGTTGGCTCACGAAGCGGTTCTTTGTTCTTCTATGAAGATGCCGATTTCGTTGATCGCGCTGACTTATTAGAAGTAGCATCGCGAGCCCTCCTTTTGTTTGTTGGTTGAGGTGGAGATGGCGGTGTAGGACTCTTCTGGCGTGGTTCCTCTAGTGGTGACATGCGTCCTGGATGATGTGGAGAAGATAGAACCTCGTCATTGTCCAGAACAATGTACCGCTTTGGCCATGTGATCTGATCATGTACCTCCTGCCCCAGAGTTGTTACATCGTCCTCCTGTAGAATCTCTAGTCTTACGTTCTTGTGCTGGGGCTTCACAATCTCCACATCGACCCTGGCATACCCATCTAGAAGCGGAAGCCCATGTAACACCTGCATGCTCTCGCATGGGTATGCCGTGCCCTCAGCCACCTCTTTGCTTTGGTGCTTCCATGGTATATGGAGCTTGCATGAAATTGGTCTCATTATCTCGTCAACGGGATATGTTGTGTTGCATTGCTATACTTGGTGCTCAATAGATGCACAACTGCTTTTCTTATGACCAGCTGGGCTAACTTCTGTTGGGCTAGGCATTACTGTCACGCCTGTTTGCATTTGAGTTAGTGTAGTTTGCAACCTTTATTCAAACTATGCCGCCAACCTTGCTGTGTGTTCCTGCAACCTAGCTTTAACCTGCTGATCCATTATTGCCTGGAGCTGTGATGAGACCTCAGTAGTGATTGATTCCCGCAGAAGACGCGTCTCTGTATGCTTGCCCCTACTGCGAGATCTGTAGCTGTCGACTGATTCTGGAAACCTGAGCTTCCATGGAACCATTCCCACTCCCCTCGTGCGGCCAGAGTTCTCTTTGTTCCTAAGGGCGAGCGTCAGCTCATCGTTCTCACGGTTTGGCACAAACTCTCCCTGTGATGATTTAAGGTTAGCCACGGCTAACCTTTGGTTTACCTCTTCTTCTCGAGCACCTCTTGAAATCAAGCTCCCGTCATCCGAGAGACTGGACCCCCTTTCCATAGAGTAGTTTCTTGTTCTCCTTGTCCATCCTTATGTCCCTATTGATATTGACCCATTAGCACCTAAATAAAGAGACCTTAAGAGCTCCATAGTTCAGCTGCCATATATCATTTATGACTCCGTAGTATGTGTCCTTGTGGTTGTCACTGTTGTAGGCATCATAGCGGACAACACTGTTTTAGTTTGTACTTTTCACATCTTGCCTCTTCGTATAGGAAGTAAACCCGTTGATAACATATGCTTTGAATGTCAAGATTGTGTTAGATGGTCCCCGAACCAAATGTCTCAGCTGCTCATTGTCTATGCCCGTATTAATGATATGCACTTTTAGCCAATCACCGAAATGAAGCCTATGTTGCTTCAAGATCTATGCTTCTGACCTTGCACGATTTTGTCTTCGCAGCATATTCAAGTGAATGTCGAAATACTGGGACACTACTATCGATTGTTGCAGTACCGCAAAATGGGCTTGCTGAATCGATACGACATCGGGAGCGTACATTGATTTCTGATCGATTGTTCCTTTACCATGTAGTCTCCCCTCATGACGAGAGAGCGGGACACCAATTGGTTTGAGATCCATATAGTTGATACAGAGCTCGATGACCTCCTCGGTTGAAATACCCTCGACAATGCTGCCTTCCGGACGGGATCTGTTATAGACTAAACCCTTCAAAACCCCCATAAGCTTCTCGAAAGGATACATTTGGTGCATATACATGAGGCCTAGGATTCTAATCTCCTTCACAAGGTGAACGATGGGATGCACCATGATGTCGAAAAACGATGGAGGAAAACACATCTCTAGCTGGCATAGCGTAATGACCATGTCTTCCTAAAGTTTCTACAGCGTTGTAGGATCCACGACCTTTTGTGAGTTAGTATTAAAAAATGCACACAATTTTGTTATTGGTCCACGGACCTTCTCCGGTAGAATGCCTCTTATCGCAATGGGGAGCAGTTATGTCATCATCACGTGACAATCATGTGACTTCATACCAACTAATTTTTTCTCTTTCATATTGACCTTAATTCTAATGTTAGACGAGTATCCAGATGGTACCTTTGTTGGGAATATGCCCTAGAGGTAATCATAGAGATGATGATATTATGATTGTATCCATGATATATTATGAGTTCATTGAATATCCATTAAAGACAACTTGTATCGATTGGCAATTATGTGAATTGTTTGTGAAACTCTTTTACTTGTATGGTTATTCTAAAGTTGTCCCTGATCGAAATTTGTGTGAGGACACACATGAATATTAGATTAGCACATGTATTAGTTGATGACTATGTTTCACAAGTCATAGACATGGAGATGTCAAACTAATAATGTGGGCACATGTGTGACATGGAGCTGGACTGACCCAACATGAGAAATTGTAATTATCTCTATTCACATCATGTACGTTATGTCCTTAGACCTGAGATTGTTGTATGTATTCAAGATGTGAAACGACCTACTCAGGGACTATCAAATGCTACTCCGTAACAGGGTAGTTATAAAGGTGGTTTTCGGGTTTGTCGGGAAACATGCTGTGAGACATAAACAATCAAGAAGGAATTTGCTCCTCTCTATGTGAGAGAGATATCACTGGATCACTCTAATGATTAGATCAAGAAATGCATGGCCGTGCTTGGGTTAAGTGTTAACCTAAGAGTTAATCCAAATATCGTGAGGCAAGGGAATAACAAGTATGTGGTTTGTGGTGGTTCGTCTGATATGATCTTTGCGTATGCATAGGAGTTGACACGCCTTGCTAGAGGCCGCTGTCAACTATTGGTCGAGAAGGAGTACTCGGGCCATGTCTATGCGTACGTGAACCCATAGGGTCGCACGCTTAAGGGGCTGGAAACCTAATTTGGGTTGGACCCGAATTAGACAAGGTTTAGGGTCACTAATGGGCCTCCAACTCGGGAGTTCATTAGGACGCCTATAAAAACAAGGGATGGGCGACGGGGCTAGGTTAATCCACGCCATTTGGCAGCCGCCGTCGCTCCCACGCCCGCGCCCTGTTGCACCTCGCGGACCTAGCAGTCCGGAGGCGTGACGTTTCCTCCCCGTACGTGTGGATACCTCGGAGGTGCTGCATCTGGAGCACAAGGACGAACCGCACGAGAGGGACGGATGGACGGACGACCTCGCAACTGCACGGCACTGCTGTGACGCGTACGACTACATCAAGTCGCTTCCGCTGCACCTGCGCGTCTAGTGGTAATCCCGTGATCTATAACTAGCAGTAGTTCCTGGTTTATCGGATGGAAAATTTTGTTTTCTGGCTAGCGTAGCATCCGTATAACCCTTCAGTGGTATCAGAGCCGTTGCTGCCTCGTTATAGATTTGGATGAGTGCATATGTTGATATGCACGGTTGTGAGTCTCCGACCTTGATTCGTGATCTTGCTATGATTGGTATTGTAACGATCTACTCGTACCGGTCGGAATTCCGCCTTCCGAGTTAAGTGATACACGTAAATCCAATCATGGTGAGATGGAGATCAATTGGATTGATAGAATCGAACCTAAGTCAAGTGCCGAGCACATATGATGCGCGGCGGTGGTAGATTGGATCTACTGCCGGGCGCCGGGGTGCGAAAAAGAGTGCTGTTCGGTAAAACGGCCATAACTTTTGCATACGACCTCGGATCGAGACGATCTCTAAACGAAAATTGTAGAGAAAAAAATTTTACATCCGATTCTCTCTAGCTTTTCCGGGTTTGCCGAAATTAGATTTCCAAAAAGAGGCCGGGAAGATGGTGTTTTCGGCGGTTTAAGTTTGGACGTCGGAATCGGTTAACCCTGTTTTGCAGGAATTCATGACTGGTATAGCCCTTATGTGTATGTGATGCATGTATGTAATTGATTCATGGCTTGCATGTCGTGAGTATGACAATATGGCTGGAGCCACATAGATATTGTCAATTTGATGTAACGGCCTGCGTGCCAAACTGTGATGATCCTATCCGCGACTATGTAATTTTACTTAACTGCCTTGCGTTAGTGATAGCTAGTCTTGGTGGATTCATCACTGAAGGATGGCATACATTGATCATGGAGATGGAGATCATCATGATGAACAGATTGATGGAGATGGAGATCGCCAAAGGAACAATGGGCTATACCAAGTCATATCTGTGTTAATGCCATTCTTACTATGTTCTACTTTCATATGCGATGATGTTTTGTCTACATGCGCGCGGTAGTGAAGTAGAACGATCCCTCAGCAATATTCAAGTTAAATGCTCCCCAAACCTAGCACTGTCATGTGTCTTGGACAATCGGTGGTAGGTCTATGAAATTAGGGTGCCACTGATTTTCCTTGACTAGGCAGGTTCGTATCGGATACTTACTGCAAAAGGGTTTGGTTACTTGAACAAGGTCATCCCAACGGTTAGGGACCTTGGAGCATAAGGAGTTGGGCTTCACAGCATAGAGATGCTGCCCAACAACAAGAGTCATATTAGATATGATTAGCAAAGAGTTGCTTACCGATCTACCATGTCTTCTAGCGGTGATGCTAAAGCTCACTAGTAGACTTGTTAGTTGTGGGTCTTGAATCACTAAGTTTCAATAGAGGGATATTGATTTTAGTGGGAGTAGATTCTATTACGAGTTTAATATTATTTACTCTGTCATGGATACATTGTCTTAGTATTTTGCATTACTTTTGTTGTAGACAAATGGCCCCTGCAAACCAGTCATTTACTTTGCGTTCAATTCTTGAGAAAGACAAGTTGAATGGAACAAACTATGTGGATTGGATCCGCAACCTGAGAATTGTTCTCAGGGCTGAGAAAAAGGAAGAAATTCTAGACACCCCATTACCAAATGAGCCAGCTGATAATGCACCTGCTGCTGAGAAAAACGCTTACAAGAGAGCATGTGATGCTGATCTTGAAGTGAGTTGCCTTATGCTTGCTTGTATGGAACCTGATCTGCAGATGCAGTTTGATAACAATCATGCAGCGTATGATATGATCATAGCGCTAAATGATATGTTCCAGACTCAAGCCAGGACTGAAAGGTTCAATGTCTTTAAGGCTTTTGCTGAAACCAAGCTAGCAGAGGGCGCAGCAGTTGGGCCACATGTAATCAAGATGGTTGGTCACACACAGAGGTTGGAGAAGCTAGGCTTCCCAATTGGCCAAGAGTTGGCCACTGATTTTATTCTTGCATCTCTTCCACCCAGCTATGGAAACTTCATCTCGAACTACCATATGCATGGGGCGGAGAGGGGCTTGAATGAATTGTGTGGCATGCTTAAAACAGCAGAGGCAGACATCAAGAAAGGAGCTGGAAGCAGCCATGTGATGGCGGTCCAAAACAGGCCTAACTTCAAGAGGAAGGGCAATTCTTGGAAGAAGAAAAAGGGCAAGGCTAAGGATGAGATCTCTAAGCCAAACCCACCTGCGCCTAAGGCTGGTCCAGATCCTAAAGATGAGTGCTTTCACTGTAAGGGGACAGGTCACTGGAAGAGGAACTGCAAGTTGTACTTGGAATCCGTGAAGGATCGGAAGAGTAAAGGTACTCTTGCAGCTTGTACACTTGTTGTTTATATTACGGACATTTTCCTCGCTGATTCTTATATCAACTCTTGGGTATTTGATACCGGATCGGTTGCTCATATTTGCAATACGATGCAGGGAATGATAAGAAGTAGAAGCGTGGGAAAAGGAGAAGTTGATTTCCGCGTGGGCAATAATGCAAGAGTTGCTGCGTTGAACGTCGGGACGATGCAACTCCACCTACCGTCAGGATTTATTATGGAATTGAATAATTGTTATTTTGTTCCTAGCTTAAGTCGAAACATTGTGTCACCTTCATGTTTGATGAAGGATGGTTATTCTTTTGCGAGTAAAGACAATGGTTGTGTTATCTCTAAGAACGACATGTTTGTGGCTTTCGCATCCATTGTGAATGGGTTATTTATTTTAAATCTTGATGATGCACCTGTCTGTAATATTAATGCTAAAAGGCCTCGGCTTAATGAGTTAAGTCCTACTTATATGTGGCATTGTTGTTTAGGTCATATAAGTGAGAATCGCATGAAGAAGCTCCATTCTGATGGGCTTTTAACCTCGTTTGATTTTGAATCATACGAGACATGTGAGGCTTGCTTGCTGGGAAAGATGACTAAGGCGCCTTTTATAGGTTTTCCTGAGAGGGCGTCTAACTTATTGGAACTTATACATA
This sequence comes from Oryza meyeriana var. granulata, assembly GCA_003991445.1. Taxonomy (NCBI): domain Eukaryota; kingdom Viridiplantae; phylum Streptophyta; class Magnoliopsida; order Poales; family Poaceae; genus Oryza; species Oryza meyeriana. The sequence continues at coordinate 28,187 of RYFJ01000252.1, forward strand.
CTTATGTATGTGGATCAATGAGTACGACAGCTAGAGGCGGATTCCAATACTTCATAACGTTTACTGATGACTTTAGTAGATATGGCTATGTCTACTTAATGAAACATAAATCTGAGACATTTGAAAAGTTCAAAGAATTTCAGAATGAAGTAGAGAATCAACGTGGCAAGAAAATTAAGGCCTTGCGATCTGATCGTGGAGGCGAATATTTGAGCCACGAGTTTAGCAATCATCTAAAGAGTTGCGGAATTGTTCCACAGCTTACGCCACCTGGAACGCCTCAGAGAAACGGCGTGTCCGAGCGACGTAATCGGACTTTGTTAGACATGGTTCGGTCAATGATGAGCCAGTCGGACCTACCTTTATCATTTTGGGGATACGCTCTAGAAACAACAGCTTTCACATTAAATAGGGTACCGTCTAAGTCCGTAGTTAAGACACCATATGAGATGTGGACTGGTAAGACTCCCAGTTTGTCTTTTCTGAAAATTTGGGGTTGTGAAGTTTATGTCAAAAGACTTATGTCAGATAAACTAACACCCAAATCGGACAAGTGTTTTTTCGTGGGATACCCGAAGGAAACTTTAGGGTATTATGTCTACAACCAATCAGAGGGCAAAGTGTTTGTTGCTCGAAACGGTGTTTTCTTAGAGAAAGAGTTTCTCAAAAGAGAGAAAAGTGGACGGAAGGTGTATCTTGAAGAAGTTCAAGATGAGCCAATAGGAAAGGACTCTACGAGTGATGCTAATGTAGCAGAACAAGTTGAGATACCCGTGGCAACAGAAACACCGCCGCAACCACGAAGGTCAGCAAGAATCCGTGAGCTGCGTGGAGATTTGTTATTGTTAGACGATGACGAACCTGCGACTTATGCGGAAGCAATGATGGACCCAGATTCCGAGAAATGGCAAAGTGCCATGAGATCCGAGATAGATTCCATGGGAGACAATCAAGTTTGGAACTTGGTTGACTCGCCTGATGGGGTTAGACCCATAGAGTGCAAATGGATCTATAAAAAGAAAAAGGATATGGATGGAAATGTTCACGTCTATAAAGCTCGACTTGTTGCAAAAGGTTTTTGACAAGTTCAAGGAATTGACTACGACGAGACATTCTCGCCAGTAGCGATGCTTAAATCTATCCGGATCATTCTAGCAATAGCTGCTTATTTCGATTATGAGATATGGCAGATGGATGTTAAAACAGCCTTTCTAAATGGAAATTTGGAAGAGGACGTGTATATGATACAGCCCGAAGGTTTTGTTGATCCAAAGAATGCTGGAAAAATATGCAAGCTTAAGAAATCCATTTATGGGTTAAAGCAAGCATCTCGGAGTTGGAACATTCGTTTTGATGAAGTGGTCAAAGGGTTTGGCTTCCGTCAGAATGAAGAAGAACCTTGTGTTTACAAGAAGGAAAGTGGGAGTGCTGTTGTATTTCTAATCTTATATGTGGATGACATATTATTGATTGGAAATGATATTCCAATGCTGCAATCTGTAAAGACTTCACTGAATAATAGTTTTTCTATGAAGGATTTAGGAGAAGCGACATATATTCTGGGCATAAGGATCTATAGAGAGAGATCTAAGAGGCTTATAGGATTAAGCCAAGATACGTACATTGACAAGGTGTTGAAACGGTTCAACATGGAACAGTCCAAGAAAGGGTTCTTGCCTATGTCACATGGCATGCGTTTTAGCGAGAAACAGTGTCCTTCGACAGCTGATGAGCGAAATCGCATGAGCAAGGTTCCATATGCTTCGGCAGTTGGTTCCATCATGTACTCCATGATATGTACTCGCCCAGACGTCTCATATGCTCTAAGTGTTGTGAGCAGGTACCAAGCCAATCCTGGTGAGAGTCACTGGACACTTGTTAAAAACATTCTTAAGTACTTAAGAAGGACTAAGGATGTGTTCCTAATCTATGGAGGTGAGGAGGAGCTCGTTGTAAATGGTTACACCGATGCCAGCTTCCAAACTGACACGGATGATTCACAGTCTCAATCAGGTTTTGTGTTCACAATAAATGGTGGTGCTGTAAGTTGGAAAAGTTCCAAGTAGGAAACGGTGACCGATTCTACAGCAGAAGCCGAGTACATTGCAGCTTCTGGAGCTGCAAAGGAAGGTGTTTGGATGAGGAGGTTCCTCATTGAACTTGGTGTGTTTCCAAATGCGTCCAGCCCCATGAATCTACATTGTGATAACAATGGGGCAATAGCGCAGGCTAAGGAGCCAAGGAATCACCAAAAGAACAAACATGTACTGCGGAAATTTCATCTCATTCGAGAATTCGTTGGACGAGGTGAGATCAAGATGTGCAAGATACACACGGATTTGAATATTGCAGATCCTTTGACAAAGGCTCTTCCACAGCCTAAGCATGAGGCGCACGTGAGGTCTATGGGTATTAGATATCTGAGAGACTAACTCTAGTGCAAGTGGGAGACTGTTGGGAATATGCCCTAGAGGTAATCATAGAGATGATGATATTATGATTGTATCCATGATATATTATGAGTTCATTGAATATCCATTAAAGACAACTTGTATCGATTGGCAATTATGTGAATTGTTTGTGAAACTCTTTTACTTGTATGGTTATTCTAAAGTTGTCCCTGATCGAAATTTGTGTGAGGACACACATGAATATTAGATTAGCACATATATTAGTTGATGACTATGTTTCACAAGTCATAGACATGGAGATGTCAAACTAATAATGTGGGCACATGTGTGACATGGAGCTGGACTGACCCAACATGAGAAATTGTAATTATCTCTATTCACATCATGTACGTTATGTCCTTAGACCTGAGATTGTTGTATGTATTCAAGATGTGAAACGACCTACTCAGGGACTATCAAATGCTACTCCGTAACAGGGTAGTTATAAAGGTGGTTTTCGGGTTTGTCGGGAAACATGCTGTGAGACATAAACAATCAAGAAGGAATTTGCTCCTCTCTATGTGAGAGAGATATCACTGGATCACTCTAATGATTAGATCAAGAAATGCATGGCCGTGCTTGGGTTAAGTGTTAACCTAAGAGTTAATCCAAATATCGTGAGGCAAGGGAATAACAAGTATGTGGTTTGTGGTGGTTCGTCTGATATGATCTTTGCGTATGCATAGGAGTTGACACGCCTTGCTAGAGGCCGCTGTCAACTATTGGTCGAGAAGGAGTACTCGGGCCATGTCTATGCGTACGTGAACCCATAGGGTCGCACGCTTAAGGGGCTGGAAACCTAATTTGGGTTGGACCCGAATTAGACAAGGTTTAGGGTCACTAATGGGCCTCCAACTCGGGAGTTCATTAGGACGCCTATAAAAACAAGGGATGGGCGACAGGGCTAGGTTAATCCACGCCATTTGGCAGCCGCCGTCGCTCCCACGCCCGCGCCCTGTTGCACCTCGCGGACCTAGCAGTCCGGAGGCGTGACGTTTCCTCCCCGTACGTGTGGATACCTCGGAGGTGCTGCATCTGGAGCACAAGGACGAACCGCACGAGAGGGACGGACGGACGGACGACCTCGCAACTGCACGGCACTGCTGTGACGCGTACGACTACATCGAGTCGCTTCCGCTGCACCTGCGCGTCTAATGGTAATCCCGTGATCTATAACTAGCAGTAGATCCTGGTTTATCGGATGGAAAATTTTGTTTTCTGGCTAGCGTAGCATCCGTATAACCCTTCAACCTTGACTCCGTGCAAGCATTTGCAAAAGTTGGTTTTCTCGGCCTTATTGATGGTGTAGGAGGCAGCCGGGAGATAGTGGCCACCACCATCTTTTTTTTGAGGGTGTAACTCTTCCCTGATCGCAAATTCTTTAAGATTATTCCTTGACTTGAGTGTATCCTTTGTTTTTCCAAGTATGTTCAGCAAGATCCCAATAAGGTTGTGATAAACATTCTTTTCGACGTGTATGACATCGATCGTATGACAAACATCTAGATCCACCCAGTATGGCAAGTCCCAAAACACAGATTTCTTCTTCTACAGAATTGGCACGCCGTCGCGTGATGGTGCACTGCAACATCTCCTACCAAGGGTAACTCTGACGTCCTTCACCTTTTGGAATATCTTTTGCCCGATTGTATGCCTAGAAGCCGTACCATCTTCCACGGTCCCATCAAATTCTCACTTGTTCTTGCGGTATAGGTGGTGTGAACAGAGGAACCTTTGGTGACGCATGTAAACCATTTTTCTTGAGTTGGAGAGCCATAAGTGCGTAGTATCATCCAAGCATTGCATGCATGCGTTGGCTCCTTTCACGGTCTGTCCTGTGAGGTTGCCTGGCGCCAGGTAATCGTTGATTGTGACGAATAACATTGCACGCAAATCAAAGTAGGTCCTTTTGTACGCATCCCACACCTGTATGCCATTTGTCCAAAGCTCGACAAGATCTTCCACCAATGGCTTTAGGTATACATCAATATTGTTGCTGGGTTGTCTTAGTCCTTAGATAATCAGTGGAATCATCATGTACTTACGCTTCATACATAGCCAGGAGGGAAGGTTGTAGATACAAAGCGCCACTAGCCAGGTGCTATGACGACTACTCATATCGTCAAATAGATTCATTCTATCCGTACTCAGCCCAAATCTTACATTTCTTGTTTCTGATGCAAACTTGGTGTACTTCCTATCAATGTTTCTCCACTGGGCCCCATCGGATGGGTGCCGAAGTATTCCATCTTTCTTACGCTCTTCGGCATGCCATCGCATCATCTTCGCGTGGTCTTTATTTGCGTACAGATGCTTGAGCCGAGGAATTATAGGGAAGTACCATACCACCTTTGCCGGGACTCGCTTCTTGCGCTTCTCACACTTGTCCACTTCATCGACACCGTCCATGTGTTTGTATCATAATACCGCACACACCGGGCATGTATCCAGGTTTGCATGTTCTTTGCGATAAAGAATGCAGTCAGTTGGGCATGCGTGTATCTTCTGAACTTCTAGTCTCAGTGGATAGATTACCTGCTTGGCCTGGTACATTGTCTCCAACATGACGTGATCCTTTGAAAGAATCTCCCCCAAGAGAGACAATAGTTCTGTGAAGTTTTTATCTGACCAGCCATTGCTTGCCTTGAGCTGCAACAATGACAAGACCGCATGCAATTTTGTCTCGTTGCAGCTGGAAAAGAGAGTTGTCTCATTGTCCCTATGCATGCGGTTAAACTTCTCTCTTTCCCTATCGTCGTCTTGTACTCATCACCCTCCTTGTTGCGCAGCATCTGATCTAGACCAACTTCTGCGGGGAGATCATTGACTGATGGAGATAGACCATCATCATCAAATTCCCGTCCCTCCTCATTCAACGTATCGATACTCGCCGTACCAGGTGTCTCATTTTCATTTTCACCGTTTTTGCTCCAACAGGTATAGCCAGGCATGAAACCACGTGTCATCAAGTCTTCATGAATTTCTTTCATAGAAAGAGCTCTCCCGTTTTTGTAATCAATACACGGGCATAGTATAAAATCGGCGTTTTCTCATACCCTGAATTCCTCCACCGTGCTCAGAAATGTAGCTACTCCATTAATATACTCTACGGAGCTGCGCTTCGAATTGTACATCCACCAACGAACCATTTGTATAATTTCATAAGAATAATATAAAATGCAAATACCTTGTTAATAAATAATCTAATATTTCACAGCATCAATTGCAATTATTATAATGCATACAGAGGAAAAAAATTAAGCCAATTAATTATCAAACCATATTGCTCGAGGTGTGTAATTATTTACGGGGCGTAAGAGGTAAAGTAAATAAACACTTGACTCTTCCAAAATAAGCCCACAAGAGCATACAAAATATCAAGATTCAAAAAATGACAAAATTAATTGCAAATATATTGTTGATAAATAATCTAATATTTGACAACAATAATTACAATTATTATAACACAAAGAGGAAAAAAACTAAGCCCATTACATTTATATTATATTGCTCGAGGTGTGTAATTAGTTACGGGGCATAAGAAATATTGTAAATAAACACTTAACAACATTGATTTATAAAAGGAGTAAGAGTGCAGAAATTGTACTTACCTCTTGAGCTTCCAAATATACCAAAAAGAGTTTCTAAAGTTTCAAGGATTAAAAAAAAGGACAAAATTTCGCCCCTCCCCCCTCGAGCTAGATGAGCAGAACCATCTGTTCTGCTATAGCAGCTCGAGAGGGGAGGTGGGAGTGGGAAGATATTTATAAGGTCAATCATCAGTGCCGGTTGGTAATACCAACCGACACTGATAGCACGCACATCAGTGCCGGTTTAAACCACCAACCGGTATTGATGGGTTTCCCGCCCAAAACGCACTGGTTTGAGTCTCACCCGACACTGATTTGAGTGTCATCAGTGCCGGATGGAGCCTCGTTCCGGCACTGATGAGGGGGCCACTCATCAGTACCGGTTGAGATTATAAACGAGCACTGATGGGTGGCCATTAGTGCCGGTCATATTTTTTGGGCAGGTGCGAGGCGAGGCATGGGGTGGGAAGGCCTCATCAGTACTAGGTATTGGGTATCCAGCACTGATGTGCCAGCCAAAATGCATTGTTCTGTGGTATTGGTGGCTGTTTCTGAGCCAGCACATCTCGGCTTGGCCCATTTGACCACCTATAGCGTTAACTACTATATATATTTTTTTATATATTCAAAAAGTTTTTACATTTCCAAGCCCTCCTACAGCTCTTCTCTAACACTTGCTTGTGGTTGTATATATTGGGCCAAAATATATAGTTCAACTACTCTCGAGCATTATTGACTGCTAATTTGTGAGCATGAAAGCATTTTTAATTCGTGGGCGAGAGTATATTCGGTCGTGAGGTATGGAGTAAATTAGAGAGTCCAAGACATAATTAAAGTGTTGATTTTACTGAAAAATTAATGTTGGCTCCCTTAGATATACATATAGTTTTTTAATTACGGTGAAGTTTCACCCGTCATCAGCTGATGTCGACGTTCCAGAAATCCATCGAAATTTTCTGAAAACAACACGACCGCAAATTGGAAGTACTGCTCGCTGTCGCTGCTGGTGCTCAGTCATACAATCCAACAATTAATCCTATAATTCCCTGATTTGTCAAAAAACAGTAGGAACCTTCTAATTAATGTGTCACACATAATAAATATGTCTGACTAAATGGTTTTCTCTGGCAGTACGTAGTAGATCCATGCAAAACGTAAACGCCATGAGGGGCTAGCTGAACGCTGGATTAGCTAGCTGGTAGCTTCCAAATGATCAAAGCAAAAACATGGACAGAGACGTTCATCGACCAGTTTTCTGTCCACAGTCCAGTTGTCCTTAGTGTACTTGTGCTGCCAAAATGCACATCTCAATACTTTGTAGCTGTGTCTGTTTTCCGTAGTGGTGATAACCATAGCCATATCTTTCATACATATCTGTGGTAAAATTTGCCACAAAATATTCTAAAATACGGAGAATTTGATGTGCGCCGTGATGAAAGCATGGGTTTGCTGAATGATACTCTAACATACCCAAAATATACCACAAGAAATATAGCCATAAAAATGTGTCTCCTTGTGTACTGTTGAATTTTGAGTGTTTTTGGATTTTTGGAGCATGTATAAATGCATTTCCTATAGATCAAATTGACCAAAGGAATTTTAAATAATGTTTTTAGGTAACGAAAACTTCCAGAAAAACTCTCACAAATACTAGACACCTCAAGTGGCATACTGTAATTTTGGTATGATTTTACAACTTCATTTGAACCCTGAATTAAATCAGTCAACTTCATGAACCCCATTTCACTTTTTCACCAGATTTTATTCCTTGCATATCTAGCAAAGCCTTTTGAACATGATGTACAACAAGTATCCATCTATTCCCATGAATTTTTGCAAGGTTCAAATCCCCCTTTAACTACCCCCTTCATCCAATCAAAATTGCTTTGGTGAACACTAGTTGAGACAGCCAAATTTCAATTTCTCTCAAGCCAGTGGGACCCACTAGGGATGGACCCCACCTGTCAGCCCCCACACGCCAGCCCATGCCAGCCCACGCCAGCAGCGTGAGAGCACAGCCTAGCCACGCCTTGGCCGCGTGCCCTCACGTGCCGAGCGTATGCCCTCACGCGCCGCCAGCATGTCGACGCCATCCCCGGCCATGCCATCCCTCCCGACGCTTCATCTCCACCCTCTTCCTTCCCAAGTGTTGGTCATGCCGTGGATAAATCCTAACCGTCCTCGAATCTCTCCCTCTATCATTCGGCGGCAAGGAAGACGAAGGCCTAAGTCCCCAAATTCTTGATAAAGACCTCAATCCCACTTGCGTTCCCAATCCACCGCATCACACCGAATCCATTCCACAAATCCCGCTCCAAATGATGCCCTAATTCCCCCGGAACATCACCGTGACCATGACCGCTCTAGAGCGCGTGCATGGCACTGCCGCCATGATCTCATCACCGTTCCCGCCACCTCAGTACACTCCTAGCCATGCCACTTGGCCACCTGCTCTGCCTCGTCCTAAGGACCAAAACTCCCCCAAAAACCCTTGAATCATGCCATGATTTGGGAGATCGACGTCGTCGTCTTCATCTCTGGCCGACCACTCCGCTGCTAATTTCCCCCTCGCCGGTGAGCCTCGGTCCGATTCCTTGCATTTGTAACCTCCTAAGGGAATGCCTAACCTCGTCTGAGGCTTTTCTCGATGGATTGACGTCTAGATCAAACCGTCGCTGTGTTGCCCAGGCCTCTGCTCCGTCGCCGCACTGTTTCTCCATCACGCCGATTCTCCAGACCTCACCGGCCTCACATAGCCGCTCGGTGAGCTCCCTAGTAGTCCCTAGAGGCCATCCCTTGCATCGTTTTGGATCAAACCCCACCGTAGCCTCACTTCCCTCGGCCCCCCGAACCCTGCCGCCACTAAAACCCTACCCATCTTGCTCTGGCCACCTCTGGCCATGACCCGACCACCTATAGCTCTGCCATGAAGACCTCTAGCTTTTCTCTACTGACCGCCACCAAAGATCGACGGCCGTTCGTTGCCGGCAACGGTGAATAGCGCCTCGGCCATTGCCTAAGCTACGCCCGACCTTCCATGTCACTGTCGTGTGGGCCCGATTTGATTAGGTGCTAGGGACCTAAATTAGAAGGAATTAAAACCTTAGATATTGATTAGCGAACAACCTCCCTATGACATGTGGGACCCGGACCTATGTGTAACTACCCTAAGCCTCAAGCCCTCTTTATAAAGTTTTTTTTAACTCACGTGGGGACCGGTGGACCCGAGGACCTAATTGTAATAAAACTTTCAAAATAATAGAAAAACCCTTCGAGAAATACTAAAACCTTTATTTTACAACTAAAAATGGTTTTAAACTTTAAAAATTCATAACTAATTCATTTTAACTCCAAATCCAGTGAAACAAATTTTGTTGGATTCATAAAATTATGAAATTTAATCCTGTAGGTTTGAATTTGAAAAAAATACCTCCTAAAATAATTTTACAACTATAAACATGTATAAACTTATTATTTCATGTACAAAACTTTGACCATTTAAATAACTTCCAAATAAATTTTGAATAAAATTGTTTTCCTTCACCTAAATTCATCAAAATATTACACCAACACCCAGCCCTAGGTTACATACATTTTTAATGCATTTTTGTGTTCTTTGTATTTATTTGTTTTTATTTGCTCTTATATTTAATTTAGATGACGATTATGTTGCGTGAAGGAGAGTGAAGTAATTATTGAACAATTTGATGAAACTCCAGGGCAAGGCAGGTGTTGTCCCACCTTTGACCATATTGAATCCTTTTTTGGAACAAAATGTTTTAATTGCTAAATTGCATGCTTTAATTTATTTGTATTATAATTATTTAGAATATTGGTAATTGGTAGTTAAGACCTTATTGTTGCATTAACCTCCTTTGATAATTGTTATCCTTATTATTTGTACCCCTAAGAATAGTTGGAGTATGATTTTAATACTCACATGGGATTACGACTATATTTTATGCTTAGCCATGCTTAGAGGTTACATCAATAATATTATGAATGATTATACCGAAACTTTGGTATGATTTATGAAATATTATCGGAGGTATTGCCTCGACTTATTGCAATTGAAAATGATATGAAACTTGATTTCAGACCATGGCAGCAGGTGGTACGCATATGGTCGTAGTTGCATATCGATAGGGGCGTGTTTGCCTCGGTCGATTAAAGACTGAACTCTATGTCACCAATTGATGTTTACGGTACAACCACATGTGCTAGTATGGGATGGCCTTGGCTTATTAAGTTGCTTAGAGTTTAGCCTTGCATATTGGTAGGCTGATGTAGTATGAACTATGCTGTGGGGATAGTTCAGAGGAGCTACCTATGTGAACCGTGAGGGGCAGATTGCAGCGTAGGCATATAAGTTGTCTAATACAACGGTATAGTGCCTCGCAGGGAAACAGGTGTTTGCCGCTGCGGCGTTAGGTTTAAGGCATGGGCCCGCTACTTAACGGCTCTAGGTCGCAACCTAGGGTGGATTCACGCTTACCGTGCTAGTGCAAGGTTATACTTTTAGTGATGTAACGACCACATTATGATCTCGAGACCGCATTCAATGTGCAGAACGTAGTGATACCAACGGGTATCGGACAAACTAGAGAAAAACATATCATGTGGGTAAAGTTATACAATCTCGGTAGAGATAACCTAAACTAATTAATAAGCCGCGCTCACGGTTATTAGCGGCATGGTGAAGTGTCATGAGTATAGATTTATGGTTTTCTAAAAATGTTTACAAAGTGGGTTGGATGGGATTGATGGTTTATTACTAGAAGAGTGAACTGAATTTGAATATGGAATTGCCACCATAGAGGGCCATAAATTTGATATTATATTGTTATACATTACTCTATATTATGTACATGTTTTAAATGTTTTGAACTATGCCTTTGCAAATGGTTGCGAACTAAAATTTGCTTTATACTAAAATAAGTCCACAAATAACCATCCTTAATATCAGCTTGCATGTATTTAGGATTGGCGCTTGCCAATACATTTGTGTACTGACCCTTGCTATAATGTTGTTTTTAGAATTTGATGTAGATTATGAGTGCTTCGATACGAGTAATATTAATTTTCAGGAAGGTTTATGCGGTTGGTAGACGGGCACACTATGAACCAATATATAATATTTTCTCCACTACTCTGTATATATTTGGCCGGTCAGCCTTGTCGGTATTGTAAAACTTAAATCATGTATATTCTATCACCTTTATATACCAATAAGTAATGTTGTATCAAAATGTTGCCAAGTTGTGGATGCGTGTACTAGCCACTGATCATGGATTAGTACAGTGTATGCTCCAAGTATTCCTAAAATTCTATCCTCGGGTGTCGATAGATACTCCCTCCGTTTCTAAATATTTATCACAATATACTATTCATATCTAAACTTTGATGACTCATTTTTTGGAAAAGAACAATAAAAATGCTTAAAAGACGCCATCTAAGTGTGTTGTATAGTAAACATAAGCTTTTAAGTTTTTGTTCATAGTAATTTAATCATTTAATAAAATTTTTATGGTCAAAGTTATCACAAGATTGGTCAAAGGTGACAGGTACATGTGAATTGATGGAGTATTTGACAGAAAAGATAAAACAAATTAAAAATATCACTTTTGAGTCCTACCTATATAGTATCAGTTGCCTGGTTTTTCTTATTTGTCACTCGACTAAAGTTTCATAATATGAAAATTTACATCCTCGGTATAAATTTAACTTTCACTCTTCCTTTTATTTAATTTCTAGATTAATTTAGATGCGTTATTTCAATTACTTTCAATAATTGATAAAATTATTTGTTAAATTTCTCTCTCCAAATCAATATAAACATGTATTTTATTGGTGTGCTGTAAAATGTATATCAACCATGAACCAACCACAACATGTATGATGTCTCATTTATTTTCCATATTCAGTGGTGGTATCCAGTTTGAAACATGCGTGTCACCTGCAGGGTTCAAAAATTTCGGAACGAAACATGCGTGATAAAATTATTTAGGAATGAACCCCCATAGGAAACTATTTTGCCTGAATTTTTTAGAAATTTCCAACTTTTTTCCAAATTTAGCAAAATATATTCAAAATTTGGCAAAAATTTGTTTAAATTTTAAATTTTTTCAGACCGAGATATTCTTCAACTCCCGAAATTTCGGTGGTATGGGCGCCTGCGCAAGAAAAGAACGACGACGTCACGGTCGCCAGATATAATAAGGTGACGATCCGCCGAGCCAACCGGTAGATCGAATCGTCTTGGCTCCTGCTCCAGTGAAGGCGAGAACGTGGCGCCGGAGTCCGGCGAGAGGCTGAACCGAAGTGTTCGATCGATCCCGACGAGATGGTTGAGGTGGCCGTGTCCGGTGGCGCCGGCGTGCGCGTGCTCGCCGTGTCCCGTGTCGCGCCGGCGCCAGCGCAGGTGGAGGAGCGTGTCGGGCTGTCCTTCTTCGACACGCCGTGGGTCGTGCTGCCGCCGATCCAGCGCGTGTTCCTGTACGAGACGACGGCGGTGGACGAAGGAGACGGAGATGGGTTCGCGGCGGCGGTCGAGAGGCTCAAGGGCTCGCTCGCCGCCACGCTCGCGCTGTACCTGCCTCTGGCCGGGAAGCTGGCCTACGTGGCGGAGACGGGGGACGTCGTGGTGGACTGCGGGGCCGACGCCGGGGTGGCGTTCGTCGAGGCCGAGGCGGACGCCGCAGCCGTGGACGTGCGCCGGCTCGCCGGCGACGAGGCGCACGACATGGCGGCGTTCGTCGCCCTCGTGCCAGAACTCGACACCCGGGTGCTCCCGGCGCCCTTGCTGTCCGTGCAGGCCACGCGCCTCGGCGCCGGCCTCGCGCTCGGCCTGTCCATACACCACGCCGTCGCCGACGGCCGCGCCGTGTGGCAGTTCATGGAGGCGTGGTCGTCCGCAGCACGCGTGGGCTCGCCGGTGACCAAGTCCCTCGGCCCGCCGCACTATAGCCGGGAGGCGGTGATCCCCCACCCAAACGGCGGCGAGCTCGCGCGCCAGATGCTCAAGATGGTCGCGCCCAAGCTCCCCGTTGTAAGCCATCCTTACTTCCTTTTATTTCACATCGTAATTAAAATTCTTCAAATTCCCCATGTTTAATCATAAATTGGACAAGATCAACAAGATTTGCATTATATTTACGATTTTTGTTTGTTTTAACTGCAATTTTATTATTTTATGGTTTCGCTTCAATTTTTTAAAGATTGAATGCTTTTACATTTAATTTTATAATTTTTATCAGTTGTAAATTTATTTAATGTATAGGCTAGAATAATTCATTGTTTAACCTTTTACCATAGAAAGGAAAAATATTATGTTTAAATATAAATTGAGGGAGTGATGAGAGGCATACGAAAAGTGGCCGGACATTTCAATGATTTTAGGTGCGACTGGAATCCAGATAATCCCTCTTCCATGATATCATAATTTTATCCGTAGATATTTCTGCATGGTTAGTTTTTAAAAACATAGAAATTCAGCAGGAATTTCATAGAATACAATTTAATTCTAACTGCTAGCATGGAGAAATTCTCCACACTAAAACAAAGGTATAGAAGAAATAGGAGATGTGCGAGTGATCTATGTTCAACACAAAGTCAACAATATTACAGTTTGACACTTAGGCAGGGTTCAATAGTTTTTATGGAGAAAATCAGAAAACGAGAGGGCCCGAGATAGCGAGATCTGACAAAATGGCTGTAACATGTATTTGAATTCTGAACAAATTTCAACCAAATATAAAGACCAAAAGTTTTGACCGGTTGGTACTTAAAAAAAATGGGAATCGAGACGCCCATTATGCATGTACCATCAAGTGAAGTGTAAGTGTCGTCAACTTTTGCTTGGTACGTTATCCAAGCATGGTTTTGTTCTCCCTTGGCCGCGCCATGCCAATAGCATGCAGAGCTCGTCGCGGAGCAAGCAATGGCATGCATGCGACGTGATCGCTCGCCAATTAACTCGCCGTGAATGCGACTAACCGCGCTTTGCAATTCTGATCGCGAGCTCTGATGATTACCGCCATGGATGGCCGTGCAGGCAAGCGCCGTAGAGTACGACTTCACTCAGCGATTCCGGCTGGCTCGCCGGACGTTCTACCTCGACGCCAACGTCATCCGCTCGCTGAAGCGGCGCATCGACGAGCTCGCGTCGGCGGAGGCTGCTGCCGGCGGCGAGGCCAAGCCGGTGTCGACGTTCGTGGCGCTGGCGGCGATGGGGTGGACGGCGTTCGTCCGGTCCAAGGGCCTCGCCACCGGGGACGACACGTACCTGGTCTTCCTCGCCGACCTCCGCGCGCGCCTCGACCCTCCCGTCGGCGAGGGCTACATCGGGAACTGCGTCAAGATGTGCCTGGCGACGTGCCCCGACGCGGCGGAGCTGCTCGGCGAGCGCGGGCTGCTGCGCGCGGCGCGGGCGTGCAAGCGGCGGTGGCGGAGATGGAGGCGGCGCCGCTGGCCGGGACGGACGGGTCGGTGATCGCGCGCATGATGCAGCTGCCGTTCACCCGGCTGGCGAACGTGGCGGCGAGCCCGCGGTTCCGGGCGTACGACGCCGCCGACTTCGGGTTCGGGAAGCCGGCGCGCGTGGAGCTGGTGTCCATGAACCACGACGGCGAGATGGTGCTCGTCGGCGGGCGGCGCGACGGCGAGGTGCAGCTCTCCGTGTCCATCAACCCGGCGCACGTGGACGCCTTCAAGGCCCAAGTCCTTGGCTAGCTAGCGACGATTACATCTCTATCATCATGCCAGATCGATCAAACAGCAACATTGCCATTATTAATTATTATTTTTCTCTTGTATTTTTTTCTTGGCTTGTAATCAATCGGATGATCTAAATTGAGAAACAAAGTAATATTTCATATTGCGAAGAATTTAATGTACCCTGACGGAACCATTTTATTTTATTTTTGTGGAAGAGGAACCATTTTAATTTACCAACAAAATAAAAATCACAGATACCACATCAGCAGTTGACGGCGCTAGCTATTTCTACAAGTGTCGCCGTCTAATAATTAGATAGGATTGGCATTTATGTACTAGTGACGTCTGCATTCGCCTGCAGCCGCCATGGAGATACACTCGGGCTTGATCGGCCGGCCGGCCGCCGCTACGGTTGGTTTCACGGTGGTCGTCACCGGTGACGGGAGCGCCATTGTTGTCTTGTGAACGTTTCGTTTGGTAGTTAGTGTGTCAGTCACATCATATGGATGATTCGATGAAGGCTAGCTAGATACGTACGACGATCCAAGGATGTGATGTGCAGATGGTTCTAATGTATAGCTTGTCGGACCCATCGAGATCGAGTCGTAATCGAATTGCGGTTTGATTGTTTCAAGTTGCATATACACGTACGTAAGCTGTTTTGTGTTTTCTCTTGTTTGTTTCACATTTTTTTTTGTTACAGAAGTCTTCCAATTTACTGGTGTAACAAATTCAGCTCGTTGCATTCTACGAACATCTTGAATTGGCTTGTGTTGATCTCTCTCTCTCAATAATTAATAGGATCCTTTTATCATATTTGGTGTTAGAAACCTTGAACAAATGCTATCTGTTAGAAACTTTAAACTACTCCGTCCTATTTACTTATACTAACACTCAGGGAGCAATCTCTCCCATTTTATCATGATCTGTTGAGACAACCATTTGATATTACATTATGGTTAGTGGTTAAGACAACTGTCTAAAATTTCTAAAAGGATATCGTACAGATTTTCTTTAGAGAAAAGTTCACTTTTGATTCCTCAACTATGACTATGGTCCAACTTTGATCCCTTAATAATAAAACCGTTACTTTTGGTAGTTCAACTCTTAAAACCCTTTACTTTTAATACATGGTTTCAAAATCAGGATGGTTTTTGAGACATGGTGTCATGTGGTATCCTAGTTAGCAATTTAAAATAAATAATATATATGATTAATGAGAGAAAGAGGAAAATTAAGCAAGGTTGATATGTTGATTAGAGGATTTTCTTTATTTTTACTTTATTTTGATGTTATTTATTATTGATTGGTATGTCGATATCATCACTCTTCACCCACATAAACTCCACTTGAAATCTTGCACGTGTAACACACGTTTACCATATTATAAGTCATATAGTAAATATGTAAGCACAATTAAAGTTTATTACATTTTCTCATAATATACATCACACAGAACATATAAACAAATTCAAATTTTCGATTTATATGTAATATGTCATCTCTTTATAATTCCTCCTTGTACACTTACTATAAAAATGCAAAACTGCTAAAGGTACCAAATATACAATTTTCATAGCTTGATAAATATTTGAAAAGCTCAAAGAATGAGATTTATGTACAAGCTCAAATCTTGATAGTGTTTCATATGGCATTCAAAGAGATCCAATATGTACATTGTCTAATAGAAAAAAAAGGAATCCATTATGTACATAATTGCTTCTTTGGGCACCTGGTTATGCATATGTATATATGCTTGGGCACTTGGCTGCTTGTTGACAACTGCCAGGTCAGAAAGCCCTAAAAATCACTGAAGAGAATGCGATAGAAAATGAAAAGCATTGCTGAAAAAAAAGTATGTACAGACTACCACTAATCTGTTTTGGGATAAATCTTCTGGCATCCATATTTGTTGTGGTGGCCCAGGGAGATATTGTTGATTACCTCAAATCTATGATGGCATGCATATGTATTATATACAGTCCTATCATTATAAGAGAATCCTCAACTACATACATAGTTTCATATCCGAATTCAGTTCAATTTAAATGACGCGGCAAATCAAGACAACTCCCACGTGTGGGCAACATGGACAACTATAATAAATTAATAAATGCCTGTGTATAGATAAAACAAAGCAAACTAATTATAAGTAAGGTGATTTGGGATTTTTTATCATTAATGTGACAAATTGAATAGAAGCTTCATCTATACTTCTGTAGGACGCATGAATGTAAAGCTTATGGAGAAACCATGGAGTATATTTTTTCTATATTTCTATCAAGACGGTAGCATGTTTAACCGCTGACAAGTAAAACTCAAAGAAATGGCCTTCTCTTTGGAACCCCCAGACCATCCATAGCCCAAACAGCAAAACACAACTTAACATCTAACCAAACAGAAGATTTCATGAAGCGGATTAAATCCCAACACTACCAAGTATGGGCACATCAGTATGTGGCATCAGATTCAGGCCTTGGCACAATTATTCAGAAAAAGACACACATGTCTTCGATGATTAATTAAGAACTTCTGCTTGTATGGAAGGTGCTATCAAGGAGGAAAGGTGGCAATGGAAAGCAGCAAATCTGTTTGTTCAGGAGGACATGTCTCGATACACATACATGCCTTTTCAGCTTGGAGGAGAAAACAATGCAAAATGTAATGACATGTCTTAACAATATGGCAAAGTCATATCAAGCCATGAGTAATCCTAGACGCTAAATGTATGATACAACAAAGAGTCAATGCGTACATAGGGACCGATGAAGCTTACCTTAATACCAAGTACTGAATCATGCTAAAATTTGTTGTGGTCCTCGGTGGACAAGGTTGGGCGTCAGCATCCCTAGGAGAGGCGGAATCACACGACGGTGTAGGAGAGACCATACTACGGTAGGCAGCAGCGGAGGCCAAATTAAAAATGAGGTGTGGCTCATGGCTAAGTCCCGAAGTAAACAAATAACAAGAAAGCATAAAGAAAAACAATGTTGTCTAGTGGCATGATATTATGTGGCCCTAACAAGTAAATATTCAAATGATCAAATGTGTTTTTACCTAGCATAAGAAACTTTTATATGGGTCGAACTTTAAACTACCATATGCAAGTAGGCCACAATGTTAGTAGTTATGCCTGCTAGTATTACCTATAAGCTATATGTACTTCAATAATCTTAAACTTAATGTGATAAAAAAACTACATAGGATAAGGCTACAGTAAGATTCCTTGCCAAAAAAGGGCTACAATATAATTTCCTTTTATCTCTGGATATGGAGCTATAGAATGGAAAAATAGATTTGATATATCAATGAACTTCTAAGCTACCGAAAAGGTAGATTGTAGTAATCACACTAAATCATGGTAAGCAAAAGGTATATGGCTATAATCTGACCTAGTGAAGATTTTACCCGTAAGTTTTGTATGATGCACAGATTTTAACTGGTAGGTCCTCTCTCCAGACAAACCAAATGAACCTTATTCTCCTATTCCTGTAGCTCCATTGTGTTGCATAGGAAATTATGTTTGCTTGGTCTGTAGTCTTGCAAAATTCTGGATAAAAAGAGGATGTGATCTCAACTTCAAAAATAGACTCATTATTCCATCCCTATAACAGTAATGTCTACAAAAGCTTCTGAAACTCTAAACCGATACACTGATTTTCAATTTTCAATAATGAATAACGATCTCTAAGAAACAGGAATGAATACTTATACTAAGGGAGTTGAATTCCATGATCGTGTCCTCACGATCACACATTCCTCTGAAATCAAGAAGAACATAAAAAAAAAAAAAGAAACACTATTGGGGCGACAACAGTTATGCACATGGTAACTAACATCAAGGAGTATACGACATTATGAGGAAAAATAACAAAGTTGCAGGAAAAAGTATATTTTTTTAAGAGTGGGGGGTGGGGGACTTAGATTTGCTTTTAGGAATTTTAGCGAGCACCCAAAGTGCATCTAATAAAAATAAACAATGTTAACTCAATTAGTGGGAGAAGAAAATGTTACTCATTCAGATTAAATTCTCAACCATGTTTGAACAATCAACTAATCACGAACTATTCAGTATTTATAAATACTAACCTTCTTATAATCCAAAAAAATCAGCCAAGAAATCTAACTATGAACAATCAGGCATGATTAAATATTGACTGATATATATGGAATTGGAACAATCAGCCAAGAAAATAAGCATGCCCCAAGCAGTTCCTCTCTCTGTACTCCCGTCAGTTGATAGCAATAAAATAAAGTAGATTTGCATGGCAGCATAAGAAAAATGATTGATATATATGGAATTGTTTATATGTGAATTGATTATGACGTGATCCAATATTATTGAATTGAAGTTACAATATATTGAATCTGAATTACCCGTCCTCGTCGATGATGTGTTGTTGTGGAGATCCATTTATCTTATCTCCTAGGGCATTGCCACATTGGCCAAGGACAGCAGGCTGTGGGAAGAGGAATGGAGTGTGGAGATGCGAAGAGTGAGATAGGCTGCAGAAGTGAGGCAGCTAGCAGAAGAGGTGAGGCCTAAGGCGAAGCGACGCCTAGCTCGGCTAGAGTGAGGGAGAGATAGAGAGAGTGGGAGGCGGTCGCCGTTACCCACGGAGGTGTGGCGGTGTGCCGAGATGGGATCTAGGGCGGCGCCGATGATCCTAAACTCTGTCGGGGAGAATTTTTTGTTTTTATATATATTTTTAAAAATATTATTTTAGTTCTGAAAATTTACAAATCTATACCCCCAATGCCCTCTGGGAGGGTGTTTTTTTAAAAAGCCCTTCCAGAGGGCATTTTAGATGACGTGGCAAATGCCCATCGGCCCCACTGTCGGGCGGCCATCGGGCCATCTGCCATTTTGCAGGCGGTGACGATTGGCCGCCGTTTTACAGACGGCTCCCTTGCCGTCCTCTCAAAGTGCGGTTAGAGTGCCGCCTGCAAAAGAGGCAGCACTGGGCGGTCGCTATTTTGCAGACGGCCCCCTTACCGCCCTTCCAAAGGACGGTTAGGGTCCTGCCTGCAAAAGAGGTGGCGCCGAGGAGTGGCAATTTTGTAGGCAGCCCCCTTGCTGTCCTCCCAGAGGACGATTTTTACCTGGCCAGGGGGCCGCCTGCAATAGAGGCGGCTCTGCAGGCTAGCCGTTCTGCAGGTGGCCCCTGCCGCCCTCTGGGAGGGTGGTTTCTGGTCAGCGAGGGGGCCGCTTGCAAATAGCCACCACCCATAAGGCTGCCTCTCGTCCGGTGCGACCGTTGACGAGTATTTTTCGTGAAATTTCGGGCAAATCTGACAGTAAAATTTAACAAGCATTTTGCAATTGAATTAATAAAAGAAATCGCGAATGGTCGTGATTTTTATAGCAACTTTTTTCGATCGGTTTTCATCTCTCGGAATCTACTTTCGTTGTGAAGTCGAAATCGAAAATTCATGGTTTTTTTATCAGTTTCGTCGAAAACGTAAACCCTGAGGAGTACATCGTTGCACTGATGAGCGTAAACGAAGAAAAGAAGTTTCCGCAGTAAGTGTAGGATGAATAAAACATGGCGTACAACAAGCTAACTACTACTGGTACAACGTACTACGGGCCCTGGTCGTAACCTCTATTCCTCTTCGTTTTCCTACCCTACGCTCGCACATGGCTCTGGGAGTAGGTCAGCTGGTCCAGTGGTATGGCACGGCCAGCGCGGCTGTGTAACGCCCTGCTTTCAGCGAGACGTTAAACGATATTTTGCCAAAAACTACATGTGAAAATTTTGCTCCTTGTGTGCTATGTTGTATGTCATGCCTAGATCTCGATTTAAAATCCTGTCCTTGATCTCGACAAATCCCTCCTCTCAAAATCCTTCGTTCCAAAACAGTCTTCGTTTTTGCATCGCCGTTATCAAACTTCGCTCCTAAAACCTTAATGGCAAAGTCCTTCAATTGTCTCCTTCAAATATCCGCTTCGAATTCCGTTCCGAAGGTCTGATGTTGAAATCCTAAACACCTCCCTTGAATCTTCCCGTAAATCCCTTGTTCTTCTTCTCCTTAAATCCCTGAGAAACCCCAAGTTAAATATACCGCTTGGGTATCAAACCACCATCCGAACCCTCTCCATCTAATAACACATATATATACGTATATACATGTCTATACCATGTATATATACCTCCTTGAGTATACACCTACCTACAAGAACATGTATATATATATACCTGTATACATGTACCAAACCTCCTCTCAACTCCACCAAAATATGTGTATATATATATATACATTTATGTATATATATGTGTATATATATAAATACATCTCTCTCTCTCTCTATATATATATATATATATGTGAAACCCTCTCCCAAACATACCCACATATATATGTATATATATATATATATATATATATATATGTCCACTCAAATAAATCTCGCCTCCATCCAAGCCCCAGGAAAATTTCCGCAAAACTCCCTTGAGCATTCCCCAAAAGAATTCGAATTAAATGTTGCAATTCGGATTTAAATTCTCTCCTTGAATCTCTCTTTGAATCACCCACAAAATCCTCGGAGAAACCCTAATGAAAAACCCCCTCTAAATACCAAAATTATCCGTCGGAATTCACCCCCTTGACTCCCTGAAATTTTACTGAATTCAAATATGAATTTTGAATTAAAGAATCCTTTTGAAAGCCTCCCAAAAAGCCCCAAACAAATCTCAGAGAAAATAAAAGAAGGCACTGTACCTACTGGGCCGCCTCTTCCTCATTCCAGCCCAGCAATCCACCGCACAGCGCGCCAGCCACCGCCCCGAGCTCGATGCCTGCTGCGTGTCCCGCACCCTCACTCGGCAACCGACCGATCTCTCTGCATCGTGTGCCTGCCGCTCGGCCGCCGCGCACGGCCAGATCCTGCCGCGTGTCCCCGCGTTCCCGTGCGCCGTCGATCCGCCTCGCTTGCCTGCCCCGAGCCCGATGCCGGCCGCGTGTCCCCCGCGCACGCCCACCACGCCGAGCCGTGCCACGTGCCTTGCTCGCGATGCTCCGCCATCCCATCCCGAACCGCTGTTCATCGTCTTCCTCCATCCGTTCCCGTTCTCGCCCGCAAGTCGTTCGGGAAAATACCCCCCCCCCCCCCCCTTGGTCGCTCGCATCACCGCCGCCCCCACCTTGACCACCACGGTCGTCCGCTCCCGCGCCGTTTTCCCGCTCGTGAAATCCAAATACCGCCGTCGGATAGACCGACATCCACCGCCCCACAATCCCGGCTGCCCGTTTGAATTCGCCGCCGCGTGAGATTTCACTGCTGCGCCCTCTTTCTCCCGCCTCTCGCTCCAATCAGTGAGCTCCAATAATTGGAGCTCCTCCCCCACCATAGACCCCGAGCTCCCCACCTCTATAAAACCCCCTCTGGAGCCCCTCTTCGCCTCTTCCTTGGCTCTTCTTCTCGGACGTTGCCGGCCGAGTGCCATCCCGGGACTCGTCTCCCCCGCCGCCGCTCGGCCACCTTGGGCACGCCTTCCCCCGCCCCACACCAGGCCGGCCACCGTCGAACGCTACTCTGCCCCGGTTCCGTTTCCCCGTCGCCGTCCAGCCCCTGCTCGGCTTCAACCGCTCCTCACCGGCTCCGTTCTCCTATACCTCGCCAGTCTCCGCTCGACCCGAGGACGCCACACCCCGTACTTCCCCGCGTCGTCGTCCCTGCACTGAGACGCCATCACCGTGTTATCTCCTCGCCGGTGAGCACCATCGATGTCCCTGGCATCTAAGCCCCCTCGGAATGACTTCATGTGCATCATCACTCCCTCTGCTCTACCCCCGGGTTCCTCTCGGCGCCACGGCCATCGCCGTCGTCTTCCCCTCTTCTTTTTCCCCGACCGCTGTGGCCGATTCCATCCTCCCTCCCTGGCCGTCGCCATGGCACCACGTCGTCGACCCCGTCGCTCATCCTCGACCGAAATCGAGCTGTCCTGCTATTTTTCCCTGACCTCCTCCCTCTGGCAGTGCCGCCTCCTGCCTTGGTGTGCCACCGCTCGCCGGTCTTCCTTGCACCGCTACGGCCATCACCATCGTATCGTATATCCCTTCTTCTCTCTCCCCGCCGCCTAGGCATCTTGCCGCCGGCTGCCGCCGAACCTCGTTCTTCCCGATCCAACCCATTCACTCAACTCCCTTCGGTCTCCTCTCCCCGCCGGTGCTAGTTGATTGGTCCGAACCGCCGCCATCGTCGGAATCGCTTCCACGTCGTCGTTGGCCGTTCGATCGATCCCTGTTCCTCGTCTTCCCTTGTCGTGCCGGCACTGAGCCGAGAGCCCTTCCTGCGGACTCATGCGCTCGGCTCTGTAGGATCTTTGTGTCTGCTCGTGGGCCCGCCCAAATCGGCGCACCGTAAACCGAAGCCCCGCACCGAGTCCACCGCTTTTTCCCTGACCCGTCTTCGGTGAACTCCCTCTCCCGTGAACCATGAGGCCGACAAGTGGACCCCACCCACCGGCTGGAGCCCGCCTGTCAGGTCGCGTGCGCGCCGCATCGGCCAGCTGGGCCGCCTCGCTTCGGGCCGGCCCGTTCCTGTTGATCTCTCCCTGCACGCGCCACTGTCTCGGCTGGCTGCTGGGCCCCGCCCGGCAGTGGCCCAGGAGCTGAAAAACAGAGAAAATCCACTTAATCTTTTTCCAATACACCGAAAATACTTTAATCTTCGTAAATCAATATCTTTTCATCCGTCCATCCGATTGATTCCGTTCCAATTCCAGAAATTTTCTAAAATTAAGATCTATTTAATGGCACTATTATTAGCACTAAATAGGATCTTTTTACTGGTCTTTGTGTAAATTTTTGTGTGTTTGCGCATAGTAACGAACGCCGAAAATTTCGTTTCGGAGCCGATTTCACGACGATTCTCGATGACCAGTGAAGACGTAGAGCAAGGCAAGTCACCCTTGATCATCTCTAACCTATAATTTCGGAACAAGTATTTTAATTGCAAAATCGCATAAACTAGGTTACACTATTATAATTTCTTGGCCGTGATCACAAGACGACCGACGGGCCGCCAACCCATTTGCTGCATGTCTTCCTTGATTGATTGTGTTTCCCTTATACCTCCTTGTCACCTCCCTTGATAAATCCCAGTATCCGTGTCGACGGGCATAGTATCGGTGATCGCCTATCAAATTTAAAAATGTCCACGATGGGTAAAACTGGGTTTACAAAACTTTGGAAAACCCGACACCTGGGTCAGTGCCTTGGAAATAAAATGGTTTGTGAAAACTGCAGTGCGGTGATCGTGCCATCGTGACGAGTCTCTTGCACTGCTGCTAAGGACCATTTCCTCTGGAATTTCATCTAAACATATGACAGTACAACCACATGGGTGATATGGGATAACTCCTGGCTGAGTAACGAGTCTCTCAGGGACGCCTTGCGTGCCATTGGATTGTGGATCGTACGGGAAGGCGTCGGGGGTGCCTCCTGGGTTCGTGGCACAGCATGGTCTGAGGACTTACCCTGTTGTTGGTCTGAGGACCCCTCCAGTTGGCATGGGGTAACCTATGAGGGTTTGGAAAATGCCTTGTCGCGAAAACCTTTATGTCACCACATCGTACTCAATGCGTGTGATCTGGTGACTAGAGTGAGTCGCATCGTGTGGGTAAAGTGTACCCTCTCTGCAGAGGTTTAAACTGTTTGAACAACCGTGCCCGCGGTTATGGGCGGATGTGAGATGATTTCTTAGCGTAGTTTTGTTTGACAACTGCTTGTGAAATGATGTTTGCGGATTGGGAATCTGATTTCGGAAAATGTTGAGAAGTGACATGGACGGCAGGGCTGTGGCCCCAAATGAGGTTGGATCAGCTGATGGCGCTGGATCCCGGAGGCCAACTCTTGATAGTTGCGCTGATTCAAAGATTGATACAACTCACTCCAATCGGGCGAGACTCACCTCGTCCTGATTGTTGAGAAGCACACACTAGTGGATTTAAAAAGATTTAAACAAAACAGATTGCAAAATAACCAGCCTCTCTTTGAAGCTTGCAACAACCACCTACGTTCCCCTGGCTTGCTGAGTACGTAAGTACTCACCCTTGCTCTATATACATATAGTTCTCCATCGAGAGCTGGATGCTGGAGTTGCTGTGAAGTGAAGATTAGGGTTTCGTCTTGGTTCCTAGCTGAGTTGCCTGTGTGTTGGGACTTAGTCCGCTGTTCCGTTGCTGCCGCTACCTCTGTGTTGTTCGTTGCTGTCTCCGGCTTGCTCCGAAGCTGCAACGTAAGTTAAGGTATATGTCTATTATTTATTTATTTATTTAAGGTATTGCAATGATGCATTTCTAATTGCCGTGGATACTAGTGCTGATTCCTAGGACTGGTATCTGTATCGCGGTTCCGCGGGAAGGTAGTTCATGCTGTTTTCCTGCGGCACGCCCTAATTGGTGCCGTTGTACGGCGGTGCCGGATCGGGGTGTGACAGGCTGGTAGCTGGCGGCTCTTGTGTCTGCGGTGGCGGAGCTCCTCCGAGCTGTAAGGAACCTAATACCTCCTGGATCTCCGCGTCTTCCAAGTCATCGCCCTCGAAAGGATCTCGTGCCCAACAGCTGCCGTGTCAGCCCTGCGCAGAGGAGCCAGCGCCAGCAAACATCCCCGGCGGTGTAGAGTGGAACCCTGTGGAAAAAATTGTTGATAATTTCAAACCGTAATTTTGCAAGGCAAAAGAAAACTTTGCACCATGCATCTAACCTGAAGGACCTCCTGTAGTAGCCCCAGGGGCAGTGCTCATGCCCTGTTGTGCTTATGGATGTGTGTAGTACGCTCCCTATGTGGACGTGCCAGCTCCCAAGGGATCGAGATACAATGTAGCAAAAGCTGTATGGAAGCATATTGATGTAAAATGGTGCATGTCGGTAGAATTCATATGAACCAATGGATAGCGGAATTTATCTCTAGAAGGGCCAGTTGGCTGACTGGAACCCTGGTGGTGCACTCCTGCTACAGGCGGGTGAACTCCTGCTCCAGCGGGCTATGGATGGTGCTGAGGTATAGCTACGGGAGGTACCGCGTCGACCGCACGACAAGTGAGCGCACGAATCACTATGCGCATCAACCTATGGATCCTCCCAAAGTCATCCTCTGCTCCTCCGTACTCAGCACGATCCCAACGTCCAACCGTCCGAACGTCGCGTCCACATCAGCCTGAACCTGGCGCGCAGCGTCGGCCTTTTTCAAATGTTATTAAATATGTGTTAGAACAATGGACATGTACAAAGGAAATAGCAAAGTGCAAAAAGAACGTGACTCATCGCACGGAAGTAGTCCTGGTCACAGTGTGTAGGGTACGCGTCTGTCATGGCAGCGACGTGTGGCTGTGGATCGGCTGGAGTGAACGTGATGCGTGTGCGGGTGCGAGGCTGGTACCACCTGAGGTATCCTAGGTAGGCAGCCTCAGTGTGTGGCTAGACTTCGTCGATGACCTTCTCCGTCGCCAACAACCAGTCGTCTACGTACCTCTGCAATCGGGGAACCCACAAAGTGCTGGCTCCCTGTCCTCTACAAGTATAGCTAGTTGTAGAGAGTGTATTAGACTTTATAAAAGAGTTGTAATACTGAACGAAGGTCGCAGTTGTACTAACCAGTGAACGTCGCGCGGGACAACCTGTTCCACAGGCACAGGGAAGTGCTGACATAGGCCAAACTGTCACATCACGTGTTGCGGACAGTGAGGCTCGATGAAGATGTCAAACACCATCGGCGCTATCATCATCCAGTAAGCCTGGTCACACGTGCACAGAGCCGAGAGTCCGAGTGGTGCACGGGCCGCAATGGCCTTCACACTGTACGGCTCCCAGACAATGTCGCTGGGCTGTAGGCGATTGAACTCCATCACGAAGTCAGAGTAGGCCCTCCTAACCTGCGCGTGGGCATAACGACACTACAAAATAGGACAGGGAGAACACGTTAGTGTTTGTGTGCAGGCGATAAACCTAGAATTTGGCGTTACGTACCTCACGGCGACACCAGACTGTCCCCATAGTCGGTCAGTCCTCGGCCGACTGCTCATACAAGCCTCCTAGGCTGCCCTCGTGGGGGAGAGTGCTAAATCAGAGGGCAACCTATCGCGAACCGCTCGGTCGCCCATAGCTGCAGAAGGAAAGGGCAACCGACAATAATCGCTCCTAGATCGTTCTTCGTGCACGCGTCACAAAGACCACAGTACGTCGCCGCTAGCATAGTAGATCTCCAACTTCACTGTGGTACGCTGCTGTCCTCGCCATCGGCGATTGCACGGGCGTAGTGGATCAGTCCCTTGTCCACCGCGTGCCCCGTTGTGCTGGTGAACATCACCCAGCCGAACAGCCAGAGCAGGTACGCCTCCAAGCTCCATCGCACCGAGTAGTCATCGGCGTCAGGGTGGAGCTGATCAGGCTGCAAAGAAAGATTATTGTTAGTTCCACTGATGCTTTATAGATCGGGTGATTATAAATCTAACAAATACGTGACTTACAGTGAATTGTAGCAGCCAAGCCTTCAAGGGGCCGCTCGTAGTCTAAGGAGGTAGCTAACCCGGTGCACCAAATCCAGGCAGGCGCTGCACGTGAGCAAGCCGAACAGTGATGTCCTCCGCCCATCCATGCGCCCCGTCAACCAGTCCCATAGCGTCCCCTACGAGGGGAAAGCCCAGCAGGTACAAGATGTCCTGAAGTGTGGGAGCCAATCTCGCCGCACGGAAGTGGAATGTGTGGGTCTTCGGTCTCTAACGATCCACTAGTGCTGCTAGAAGTGACCGGTCAGCATCCCACCGCCTCATAGGGTCCCTCTCATCCGGTGCGGCCTCGACTAGCCTGCACAGTGGAAGAAGTCCAGTCTCACGCAACCTGCTGAATATAGCACCGTAGTCAATATTACGAAACATAGATATGTACAAGTGTAGGGAAAAAATGTTGGTACAGCTCTTACCTTTCATGAAACCGGAGGTCTATACGCAAGAGATGACGTGAAGGCCGTGAACGGAAGGTGCTCAGCTCGGCACCCTCAACAGCTGACAGGTAAGACCGGTGGGACCGGTTGAGCCCCTGTCTAGTAGCTCGGTGTCTGGTCGCATAACCTGCATGCAAAAGAAAGTTAGCGTATTTTTATTGTGAAAGACAAGTAAGAGTCAGTTCACAAAGTTAATTGGAACAACGCACTAAAAATTAATGTAGATTCATAGCATCATTACATGATTAGTAAAGGACGACAATAGGGTACATATCGTTCTACAACAAAGATCAAGGACGCAACATAGCATGAGAACTTAAGTTATAGAATCTCTATTACATTGCTACATAAACTACATACACCACAAACATCACCAAATGCCGAGAACATCTAACAGGGTCGCCTTGAAGTGGTGCCTTCACCCGGGGAACAACTTCCATCAGTACCTGAACCCGATGTCCAGCTTCCGGACCGCACTCGAGGAGCCCATTGCATCTTTCGGACATTCTTGTAAGTATGGCCTTTCTGTCACACTTGAACAACATTTACACTTTCCACCCATTTCGGACTCATCCATGTCATTACGAATGCGTCTTGTCTTGCGGCAACCTACTTTGTCCCTTAATTTTGTTGGGTCAGGAATGTAGATAACTTGGGGATACTCGGTAGTAAATGTCCCGGCAATACGTACGCATAATTAGCCCCCTGGATGACCTCGTTCTCTTTGTACTCCCATGGCACATGATGCTGCTCAGAGGTAACAAAGCCCGGAGAAAGTCCTTGTTGATCCATTCAGCAGGCATTACATTGTCCTCATCGGACGATTCATCATCCTCTGCATGCTCATTATCAGCATCTTCCCTATCTATTTCCTCAACGATGGTGTCGATTAGCTCTCCCTTGTCTACCGCACCTGTTGGTTGCCTATCTTCTTCGTTCTCTCCTTTATTTTCCTCCATTGTTTCAGCATCATCTCCCGTCACACTTGGACCCTCATCATCTTGCACGGCCATTGCAACGGTGTTATCCTTCTCATATACCAACACAAGTATGCCAAGTGGCCAACCACATTGGAATGCATTCTCCACGTACCATCTCCAAGTGGCAGTGCAATCCACCAGCATAAGTTCCTTAAAAAACCTTCGACTGCACAACTCACTACAACATACACGGTTATTGCGTTGATCTGGGGGTTGACTCAGAAGCCTCGCATCAACCAGTTGTATACTGACCCAAAACTCCTCTCAGCTGGCCTATCAATGCCCTTAGCCGTTGAACTGAACTCCAATAGATCTACACCCTGTGAACCATACCTAACATTCACTTGCCCGTGAAATAACTAAAATAGCACCTTATTTGACATCTCTGTTGACGAAAAATAGAGTTAAACTAAGTACTAACATGCTCATCAGATCTAATACCGTGTAATCAACATTTTATAACCACCATTTCTACAAAAAATTATGTCGCCTAATAGGTTGACCTAAAAAACTACAAATCTACGAGTGTAACAACTTATTTTCATATCATACGATACACGTAACTAGTATAATACTACATCACTTCATGAATACAAATGGAAATTGCAAAAGGACAAAAGATTTTACTTGTAGACGAATCCGCAAACTGGTAGGGCTTCGCTGCTTTTCTTCGCCTTCCCTCTCAGCTCTCTCTTCTTTTTTCCGTTATTTTTGTGAATTTTATGAATTTTTCGAAGGCTGGGAGGGGTTTTATACTGAGCCACCAAAATATCGCTCTCTACCAGGGCGATTTTTAACACTAACGTAGGCGGCACCCTGCCCCAGTGGCCAGGCAGCCACCTTTTATGCAGGCAGCCCCCTGGTCGGGCAAAAATCGCCCTCCCAACGGGCGGCAAGGGGGCCGCCTGTAAAATGGCCGACCCGTGAGGCCGCCGCTTTTGCAGGCAACTGTAGCGCCTCTCGCCCTGGCACCACCTACAGTGATACCAGAGAGGAAGCGCCACAGGAGATTGGCGTGAACCAACTCCCACGGAACTGCAATGCGGTACCAATCCCAGGAAACCTTGCTGGTACCCGCAGTCAACGGAGATGTACCATAGCAATTAGCTATATATATATATATATACTTACTGTACCTTAGTAAGTTGCGACTTTGGGCAAGCCCTGAGCAGCAACCTGCAAATAGAACAACAACAGCGGAATGACAGCCCAGCGAGAACCCAATCCACAAGCAACGGCTTGGAATTAGAAAAGAAACCCTAATCTTCACTTCCACTTCACTCTTCCTGAATGAGGGGAGAAAAGAAATAGATTGAGTACTTACGTACTCAGTAAGTCACGGAAAACGTGAGTTATGCAGGCTATCAAAGATAGGCTGAGGTTTATTTCGTAAACCTTTTTATTTGAAAGCATTTACGAAAACCTAAGTGTGAGTTATCTCAATGTAACTGGAAAGAGACTCTTGCCTCGATCCTGTCCGCGAATTGCTTTTCAACAACTCAAGCGGATGAATCAGATTTTAATTGATTTTAGGTATTCTATTACCGCCTGTCGGATCGCGACAGCGGTTCAGTGGATCTGCTCACACACAGCTTCCCACTGTATCCTCTTCTATTACTTTATTTTCAATTTCGTCCACTCTAGGATGAAATCTCATTTCCCTCTATTATTTTCCTTTCACTTTCATCCTATCCAGGACTTCATCTCATATCTCATCTCAATGGCTCCTCGAGCCATCCATAATCTCAACTCATTTCACAAACTGCTCCCACTCAAGAAGCCTAATCTATGATGCCATTCGACATCCCGGGTCACACAGTCCCGTTTCAGATCACTTAGGTCATCCATCAACCACTAAGGCCGATTCTGGTAACGATTCTCATACCACAAATCACTTTCGCAAAGCACTAGCAAATAAAACTACGCTAGAGAAATCACCTCACATTCGCCCGTAACCGAGGGCACGGCTGTTCGAACAGATTATAAACCTTTGCAAAGGGTACACGCTTTACCCACATGACGCGAGCTTACTCCCACACTGATCAGGTGGGGAGGTTCATGACAAGGCCTTTCCAGAGCCTTCCCAGGATAGCACGTTGCCCTATAAATGGGTTCTCTCTCAACCAAGTACCAGGAATTCATTTCCTGTACTCAGGGACGGGGGTATATCGCCCTCTTGGCACCCAACCTCTCCCACATTTATTAGCAATCGAAAACCATCCTAGGCACACTAGTTACTTGGCCAGGGGTGTCCTATTCCACCCGTGTGGTCGCACTGTGAGATGCTCGGATGAAATTCCCCAAGGAAATGGTCCTTATATGCGAATACAAAGTGCCATCACACAGGCGATCACTTTGCACCGCGGATTTTCACAATTAATTTTGTTTCGCAATTTCGCCGACATCGTATGTCGGGTTTTTAAATCTTTAGAAACCCTTATTTTCCTAAATCGACAAACAGTTGTGCTGGAGGTGGAACCATCAAAATCCATGCTTAGAGAGCACGGTCACTGAGGTACCACGAGGTGGAGCGACAAAAAAGAGGATACCAAAGACCTACAGGGTTTATGCAACTACCGGGTAGATCCGTCGGTTCGACACGCAAATCGAGGCTGATCAATTTAACGTGCACACTAACCATTCAATTTTGCAAACAAAGCATTTTAAATTTAGGAGCAATATGGTCAAGGAGTGACTAGCCTCAGTCTTCCTCTTCAAATTTCACGAAAATCCGACGTCTGACGAATGTCCGAAGCATCAACTACGCGTGAAACAAGAGAAAAACACACAAAACCCTAGAAATAATATACTATTATTAATAACTAATAGTGCCATGAGGTAGATCTCATTTTTAGAAAAATTTAGAGACTTGAACGGGGTCAATCGGAGTTACGGTTGAAAAGATATGGATTTTAGAAGTTTTAGGAATTTTCTGGAAAAGAAAAAGGATTAATTGAATGAATTATTTTTGGAAATAGGGACTGACAAGTGGGCCCTTGGTCAGTGACACAGAGAGAGGGTGACAGGGGGTCCACATGTCATGGATATAGAGATAAATGGAGAGGGCCCACATGTCATTGAGGTAGAGAGAGTGAGCAGAGGGGTCCCACATGTCACACACAGTGGTGCGTATTAAAGGGGTCCCACATGTCATAAAGGCCCACATGGCAGTAACAGAGAGAGCTTTGGGGTGGGCCCCATGTGTCAGCGGGTCAAAAGGGGCCCATATGTCATTGACCGAAAAGGAGCTGTTAAGTAGGGGCCCACATGCAGTGAGAGAAAGAGGGAGTTATTGAGTGTTCACTGTGCATGGGCCCACTTGTCGTTCCCTCATTATTTAGAATAAAGTTTAATTAGGATTTTTAATGGGGCCGGGCCCATGGGTCATTGACACAGAGGTATTGGGTTGATGAGGCTAGGCCCACGTGTCATCAGGGTGGTGGTGTAATCGTCGGGCCCACATGCCAGTGCAGGGAGGGAAAGAAAGAAATGGGAGGTGGCCGGCTTGCTCACGGCAATCGACGGCCGGCGACGGCCGAGGAAGAGCTGGCGAACGGCGGCGAGGGAGGAGGAGCGACCAACGGGAATGGCACAAGGGGAAGATGGTGAAGACAATGGACAGCTCGGATTATGGCTGGGGTGACCAACTGTGGTTGGCGGCGAAGGCCAGAGGCGACGGTGAGGCGGCCCGGTGGAATGGCGGTCGCCAGCAACCAAGGAGCGGCGGAGGGAGGTCGGGATGGGCTAGGATGGATGTGGTGTCCCGCAGGGAGGAGATAGTAGGGAGAAAGCGAGCTCCTACCTCGTGCGACGGCGAGCTCTGAAGCAATCGGCAATGGTGCGCGGCGGCGGTGGATTTGGGGCTTTCTCGCCCTAGTGGGGATTGTCGTTGGGGAGGAGCCAAAGGGGGTCGTGTAGCGGAGAGAAGTTCAGTGGTGGTGGCGGCTGGGTTGATTGGGGCTCGGGGCGGCGGAGAAAGGGGTGGGTCCGAGCGGCGTCAATGGCGGTGGTGGAGGATGAGCTCGCGGTGAGGGAGCGGCTCTGAGGGAGATGACGACCATGTCCTCGGGCCTATTTATAGGCGGGAGAAGGTGCGTCGCGATGAGGAAGAAGGTCGGTGCGGCATCAAGGCATGGCGATGGCAGAGAGGGCACGACGCGACGGGAGCTTGGGGCCATGTCGCACGCTGTGGCCGATGTCATGCGTATTGCCATGCTGTCGCCAAGGGGAAAAGAGGAGTATGGCACGGCAGGTTGATGCACAGGACGGGGAAGGCGAGGTTGTCCTTGTAGGTGCACGGCAGGGAAGATATTTTGCTCGGCGGCGACACGTGTTCCTTGTGCCCATTTCGTCGAGCAGGAGCCGGGCAAGAAAGACAGAGAAAAGAGAGAGGCGTGAGGAGGGAGACGGATCTAACACGCGGGGCCTGTGAGTCGGGGAGATGGTGTTTGGAGGAAGCGCTGATGAGTGGGCCCTGGGGAAGCTGAGTTGGCGAGCGCGTGTGTCGACGTCCATGGTTCGCTCGGCCGAGGACTGACGGAGGGGGCCCGCGTGTCGGTGTCAGCGACGCTCGGTCGGAGAGCTGACAGATAGGGCCCACTTGCTCGTGTAAACGCGTGCGCGCGTGGCTCTGATGGAGAAGAGGCTGGCAAGCGGGCCTGGGGCCAAGGCGAGGGTGTGACGCGTGGGCGGCTGTGCGCGAGCGGGCGGTAGGGTGGCTGACTGCTGGGCCCGTTTGTCAGTGCGTGTGGGGAGAAGGCCGAGAGAGTGATAGGCCGGCGCGGTCATGGGCCGGCGCGGGGAGGAGAGAAAGGAAGAAAAAGAGAGGAGGCCAAGCTGGGTGGGCCGAGGAAGAGAGAAAGGGATGAGGACGGCCCAAAGGCACAGTAGTATTTAGTATTTTCTTAGGAATTGGTTTGGGAAGGTTTTGGAGGATTTGGAAAGGGATTTTAAATCCAAAAATTTTTACATTTGAGCCCTCAAAATTCCGGAGACTTTAACAGGAAAATTTTACCACCGTAGTTGGGGTAAAATATATATACATATATACACACACACACACACACACACACACACACATATATATATATTATATATATTAAAAAGATGGATGGGATTTTGGGGGGTTTTTCTTGTCAGTTGGATCTGGGCAGATATATATATATATATATATATGTATATATATATATATATGTATATATATATGTATATAATATATATATTATATTATATAGTATATGTATATATATATGAGAATTTATTTTGGATGTTATTTGGGAACAAAGTAAGAGGAGATTCAAAAGGCGTCTTTGAATTGGAACTTGATTTAAATTTGGGATTTGATTCTCAAGGATATTGTCGATGTTTTACACCGGTAATATGAATATAGGGCTACTCGTCGAATCGAAACTCGGTGATTGCAAAGGAACACGGGGAGGTTTATACTGGTTCAGGCCCTCGATGTGAGGTAATACCCTACGTCTAGTTATGGTGTATTCCTTTGAGGATGTATGTTCGCTTCTATGAGCTTATGCCCTTAGGGGGTGCCCTGCCTCCCCTTATATACTAGGGGATAGGGGTACAAGGTAGGAGTCCCTGCCGGATTATAGCCAAGGGATCTCCTCTTAGAGATATAATTTTCCTGACTAGGACTGTATATTCCTTATTGTACAAGGCAAAGTCTGCCGGATTCTACCATATCTCTAATTACAAGGCTAGGCCCATCCTCTATCCGAGTGGCCCATGTGCTTGTCATGAGGTACCCGGGGCCCATGGCCTCCACAGCAGCCCCTGAGACCTTCATAGTTGAGTCACAGCTGATGCCGAGTGCTCACCCTCCACGGTGAAGATTGCCCGAGTGCATTGCTCCCGAGTACTCTTTGTCCGAGTGCTTCTTCTTCCCGAGTCCTGCTTCATGTCAGCTGGCAGCGAGGCTATGAAGGGCTCCATGTAGAAGTATGAATAATGTGCGCCGAATAGGCGCACCTATTAGGTGTAGCTCCTGACTTTGTGCTTAATTGTAAAAACAATTAGACATAAAGTCAAAGATCTTTAACCTTGTAGTCTTTCCCGAGTAGTATACTACTGGTATATGAGACTCTTCGGTATCATGTCAACCGGAGATAATTTATTGTTTCCCGAGTAGCACGCCACTCGTATATGGGACTCTTCAGCTTCATGTCAGCTGGAAAAGGTGTTAATAGTCTTTCCTGAGTGGCGTCCCACTCGGAAGTTAGACTCCTCAGCTTCATGTCAGCTGGAAGAAATATTTATAGTCTTTCCCGAGTAGTGCACTACTCGGAAGTTAGACTCTTCAACATCATGTCGGCTGGAAGAATACTTGCTCATGGCAAATGTTGGCTAAGCATATAAGCCGAGTGCCACTCTATGAAATTGAATCCATTATGTGGTCAGGTGTACTTGAGAGATACCTGCATCCCCAATTTTGATGAAGACCAGCTTATGACCCTTATAAGGATATATCTTTAATACCTGGTGGGTAATACAGATACCCGAACACATGTGTTCAGCAATTAGGCCTTCATAAAGCATATCTATTTACCTTATCGGTTTCTGTTAGTAGCACCAGCACCGTGATTTTAACATAGCCAGCGAGCGGCCCACATTGAGCGTGCTACTGTAGAAACTCATATCTTGGTGGCCCAGTACTGACTTCGTTAGCCCAAGCCCACGACTCGGTACAGGCTCTATAAAGGCGGGGGGAGAGAGAAAAGATTCCCTCATCTTCTCCAGTCCTCCAATCATTTTGTCTTGCAGCTTCCGCACCGAAATTTCCCCTCCCGCCTTGCTAGGGTTCGCCATTGCTTGCTCTTCCCCATTCAAACTCGGGCGATCCCGCTTTTCTTTGTCCATTCCAAGCCCCTAGTGACTTTCCCCCAAACCTTCTTGCCCTTAACCATGCCGAGGGCTTCAGATTTCATGGAGACATCGGATGAGGTCTGGCCAACTTCAGATTGCGGGCTTACTAAGCTAAATCATCTGGAGAGGTTGTTGCGACTGTAGAGCCACGATGTCATTAGTTGGCGTCCGGCTGAAGGTGAATCGGTTCTAGAGCCCCAGGCCGGTGAGACTGTCGTTTTCGCCTCTTTTTTCGACCGGGGTCTTTCTCTTCCGTCTTCCGACTTTCTCCGCCGTCTTCTTGCCTTCTATGAACTTGAGTGGTGAATCTGAATCCCAACTCAATCTTGCAAATTTCTATCTTTGTAACTCTTTGCGAGTGTTTCCTGGGTGTGGAACCCCATTCAAATCTATTCAGACATCAGTTCCACATCAAACCCCAGCCCTCCAAGAGCAAGGTCCAGGTGATTGGGGGGGGGCCGGTATCCAGCTCAGGAGTGAGATGAAGAAGATTTATATCAATATTCCCCTAAAGTCTTCTCTTAAAGGCTGGCATAAGGAGTGGTTTTTCTGTTCTGATCTTGAACCAAGCCTCCCTCCTTTTATGGGTTTGCCCTCAACGGTTGTGCCCAACTGGTCATCTTTGCCTAGCTTTGAAGAAATGGGCCAAGTCTATATATTGATCGACAAGATTGACAAGCTGGAGAGCACCGGGCTGACTGGTCCATGGGTGACCAGACGTTTCTTAACTCAGTGCCTCAGGCCGCTGAAGTTGAGGTGTCACTTCGGCTGGGACTACAAGGGCAGAGGTGATCCCAGCCGGGAGTATCCCGACCTGTTGGACAAGCACAAGGTGACCGACATCCTGCTGGATTACTTCACCAGTGGGGTGGTCGAAATTGAAGACTCAGAGCGATCTGTGGCGGCTTACAGCCTGAAGAGGCCGCGTCCAAAGGTAACTCTTGATGATGTTAACTTGTTGTCCATCTGTGATGAATGCTTATAGATATATGCCTAGGATTGCTCTTCAATGTGAAACATCTGTTGTTGAACTGCTTGCAGTCATGTGAAGAGTTCGATGAGGACTCTCGAACTTTATCGGCCATGAAGTCGAAGAAGAGACCATTAAGTCCTTTCGCTGCCCAGCCCGACTCCAAGAGAGCCGGGAAGAAGCCTGTTGAAGATCCGGGCAAGAAGAGGATTAGCAGGCCGAGTGCCGCAGCTGGGAGTCTGAAGATCAAAGACACCGCCAGCACAGCTCCCAGGCCACCAAGTCCTAGACTGGGACCAGCGCAGTCAAGCTCAGCAACATCGAGCCCAAGAAGAGCGCCACCGAATACAAGGTCGGGTCTAGCGCCGCTGGGCTCGGCAACATCGAGCCCAAGGATGGCGCCGCCGAGTACCCTAGCGCCCCAGCCGGCCGCATCAAGAGCTAGGCCGACCAGGATTGAAACGCCACCGCCAACTGCCGCGCCATCCAGCCCGACAGCCGGCAGTCCTCCAATGCCGACACCAGGAGCCCCCGGGTGGAGGTTCAAATTCTCCAAGAGGTATGTGACTTTGAGTCTTCTGGAAGTCCTGTTTAGCATTGTGGTGTGTTGATACTTAGCTCTTCGTGCAGGAAGCGGGCCAATATTGATCTCAAGGCGACCACGCCGGCTACTCTTGTTGTCGAGCCGGCCCCAACCGAACCAGCGCCAGCGAGCATATCTGCTGAGCCGGCGACCGTCTTAGTTGTAGAAATTGAGGTCGTCCCGACTGCAGAGCTACCGACACCGGCCGACCAAGGGGATAGTGTCGAGGTTGTCGCCCCAGCCCCTGCGCATATCCCTGAAGCCCCAGTAGCCACCGAGTTGGGGGCCAGGACCCCATCGCCGTCCTTGTCATCGTCGTCTTCAGAAGGGCCGGACCTCCCCAGGCTTGAGGCTCCTCCCTGCAGATTCCCAAGGATATTCCACTAGGTAACCCCTGATGGAACTGCGAAGAGTTACGAGCACGATGAAGCGGTAGTAGAGAAAGAGCGCGAAGTCTTGCTTCGCGCCGCAATCGCCGCGTCCCAGGGGGTCTAGGTATAATTTTCGTCATGCCGAGTTCTTGTCGGTCTTCTTTGTATGAGTATTCTGACGTGACTCTGCTTTGCTCTGTTTTGCTCCAAAGCAGAAGATTGTCGACCGCTTGGAGAGGATGAATGAGGTCCTGACCCAGCTTGCCCCTCAACTCTAGCGATTGGGCCAGCTCCAGGCCTCAAAGGCCAACTTGGAGCGGTCTAGCCAGGAGAAGGAGACTTGGCTGAGGGGAGCGGTTGATAAGCTCAGGGACGAGAATTGGGCCTTAGCCGACAAGATCAGAAGTAAGTTTCCTGTATTTGTCTTCCCGACTAAGTCCTGGGTGTATATCTCCAGTTTTGTTCCTTCCCGACCGCCCAGTTGTGTCTTGACTGTAATCTTGAGTGCTCGACTTCTTTGATGTACAGCCCTCAAAGCTGAGCTGAAGATCCGAACAGAGGGGGAAACTAGGCTGGAGGAGGCCGAGAAAGCCAAGGCCGAGATTGAGAAAGAGAAGGCCGACTTGGAGAGGGCCAACAGCAAGCTCGACAAAGAAAAGACTGAACTGGAGAAGGCCAAAGCCAAAGTGGAGGCCGACTACGAAAGTAAGTCTTCGCCCTGACAATGATCTTAACCAATCCATTAGGTACCTCGTCTGCAGTTTTGCCTAACAAGTTTACTTGTCGATGAACCTGGGCAGCTGCTAGAGCCAATGCCCAAATCCAGTTCCAAGCTTTTGCAGAGGAGATAAAAGTTCTCAAGGAGTCACAGGAGATCCTCACCAAGTCCGTGAAAGGGCTCCTTGACGTGATGGACCCTCACTACGTGGGAACCAGCTCCAACGCGATCTCCCAGGTGCAGGCGCACCTTAACAAAGCCCTGAGTATCCTGAAGAGGTACTCGAACGAGCGTGTTGTAGTCAGCGTGGCCCAAACCCTGGCAATGACCAAGTCAATCTATCCCAGGGCAGATCTTGAAGCCATCAGAGAGGGATTCACTGAGGAGACGACACCTGAGGAGGCACTGGAGCTGATAACCCAGGTGAGGCCGACTGTAGAGGTGATCACCCGAGACCTGGGTATGTAAGAACAATCCATCATGCAGTCGGTGTATATAACCTTTTGTAAGGATATGTGTAAATATATGTGCAATGCCGCCAAGCTCTGAGTTTTTACTTAGTTGTCATTAGTTTTACCTGACTATATAGTCTACGCCGAGTTAGTCTATAGGAACTTAATAAAATCGTTCACCGCAGAAAGCTATACTCGGGCAACCATAATAAAGTCGTTGCAAAACTTCATAACTTAAGCAAAACAGGCTCGTATATTATTGACAAAGCACATAAAATACATGCAGCCCCCGACTCGCTACTCGGTTGGAATAAGCGATGTACCGAGTCAAAGAAAACTGTACACATGGTGAAATATAAAACTCAGGTATAGAAAGGACGTAGTTGTTCTATATTCCATGAGTTGCTGATGAGGGCACCGTCTTCGGTCTTCAGTCAGTAGGTGCCTGGCCGTGTGACCTCAGCGATAATGAATGGCCCTTCCCATATTTGGGATAGTTTATGCCTGTTTTTGGTGGTTTGTATTTTTCTCAAGACGAGATCCCCGACCAAAAAGGCGCGGCCACAGACATTGCGATTGTGATAACGACACAGGCCTTGAAGATACCTTGCCGACTGGATTGTTGCGATGTCCCTCACTTCTTCCAACTGATCTAGTTCGACCAATTGGGTATTGTTAGATTTGTCTTCTAAGTAAGCCCGAACTCGCGGAGAGCCGAACTCTAACTCGGTTGGTAGCACAGCCTCGGCACCATAGACCAGAAAGAAAGGAGATTGCCCTATTGCCCGACTAACCGTGGTTCTTAGATACTAGAGAATAGATGGGAGTTCTTGTACCCACCGCCCTGCATACGATTGTAGTCGGTCGAATACCCTGGCTTTGATACCTTGTAAGACCATGCTATTGGCACGTTCAACTTGTCCATTGCTCCATGTGTGTGCCACAGACGCAGAACAGATCTTGATGCCGAAGTTGTCACAGAAATCTTGAAATACGCCGCCCATGAACTGAGTACCATTGTTCGTGATGATGCGGTTAGGGACCCCGAATCGGTATAATATACTCATGATGAAGTCCTTTGCTCGTGCCGCTGTTATGGTAGCAACGGGTTTTGCTCGTGCAGCGATGACGACCTCATCCTTGATCATTGAAATCGAGTTGCGCTTCTCGGAGAACCTTTTGATGAACTCACGGAGAGACTTGTTCTTCCTCTGGTGCAGCTGATAAAGATCGTGCTTGGAAGATGGCCGCTCGTAAGTCCCCTGAAAGTTGGCTATAAAGCGTTCCCAGAGTTCCCCCCAGGAGCCGATGGATCGCCTCGAGAGCCCTGTTAGCCATGTCCTCGCTGAGTTGGCCAGGGCGACCGGGAGGTAGTTAGCCATGGCTTTATGATCACCTCCAGCGGCTCGGATTGCCAGAGTATATACGGTGAGCCAGGACTCGGGGTTGGTTTTGCCATCGTATTTTTTTATTCCTGTAGGCTTGAAGCCCAACGGCCAGTCGACGTCTTGTAGCTCCTGGGTGAAGGCTGGTACGCCTTCATCTTCGTGAGGGCTCTGGCTCCAACCTCGATAGTTAAACCGTTCATGGTGAAGACCGAAATGCTCATGCTCGTCCTCCAGTTGGCGTCGCTCGTCGTCTTCGCGTTGACAGCGCCGAGCATTAATGTCTTGACGGAGATCGCATTGTAGACGGACTGGAGGTCTTGGTTGAACCGGCGATCATTCTAGGGGCATCACTGATTGTTGTTGTTTGTGTTGTCGAGAGACGTTTGGCGTGACTCCGTGTGCGGCTGACTTTAGCCAGTCGCCCGGCGTCGTGCCGATGATGACGAGACTGCCGCTGGAGAACCCGACCGGTTGGTCGGTACAAGTGTGTAGCCCGACTGTTGATGCTGTTGTCATGCGGCAGCTGTAATCATGGCCTTGATCTTGGCGATAGTCGGGGTGGCCTGATGATCAGGCCCGAGCTAGAGTGTGTCCAGCAGGGTTGCAGTGGCCACGACGTTCTGCTGAGGTGTGACGAAGACGTCGTGGTCGCCGACTCGAGTCTAGAGGATCTGTTGCTGAGCGGTTTGCCCAATCCTGCGTAGCTCGTCATTGCGAGCCTCGCGTTCGGCCTCCTCTTGTTACCACAGTCGGAGGGCCTCCTCTTCCTGCTCCTGCTGTACTCGGCGCACCTCTGGTGGTGGGGTCGAAGCCATGAAGATCTCGCGGGAAAGAAGGAAACTCGCCAGACTGGTGTCCAAACTAGTGTTTGAACCGTTGTCCGACTTAGAGTCAGAATCCAAGTAGTTGATTAGAGTAAGGACGACTCTGATCTCCCTAGATCCAATCTAGAACGGCTCTGAGCCATGTCCAAACTGAACCATAGGGGATCGGGTCTGCCGCGTGGGATGTAGATCCACGGTGCTGCCGAGTCTGCTCGAGAGATTGACGATCTCTCCCCTTCCTAGCCCGACTTGGGCTGGCTCGAGGTCTAGCGCGAGTCGGACGCTGAAGGAGAGAGTTGTCCCGAGACCCGGACAGGTGGTAGATCACCGTAGCAAATCGACGAGGGTGGCTGCAGCGTCTTGTGGGCCGACTGACGTGGAGTCGGCTGGTTCCTCGGCTGGTTGGATCAGGTCTGCGTCGGCCAAGGTGAGATTGCCAATCTAGTCGACGACGAAGTTGAGGCTTCCGAATGAGATTGTATCTCTGGGGAGAATTTGTCACCGTCGACTCCTGTTATTGGATCCATCGAGCTTGTGGATGTAGATCTCGCCGAAGCCCCTACCTAGCGCGCCAACTGTTGATGTTTTACACCGGCAAATATGAATATAGGGCTACTCGTCGGATCGAAACTCGGTGGATTGCAAAGGAACACGGGGAGGTTTATACTGGTTCAAGCCCTCGATATGAGGTAATACCCTACGTTCAGTTGTGGTGTATTCCTTTGAGGATATATGTTCGCTTCTATGAGCTTATGCCCTCAGGGGGCGCCCTGTCTCCCCTTATATACTGGGGGACAGGGGTATAAGGTAGGAGTCCCAACCGGATTATAGCCAAGGGATCTCCTCTTAGAGATATAATTTACCCGACTAGGACTGTATATTCCTTAATGTACAAGGCAAAGTCTGCCAGATTCTACCATATCTCTAATTACAAGGCTAGGCACATCCTCTATCCGAGTGGCCCATGTGCTTGTCATGAGGTACTCGGGGCCCATGGCCTCCACAGATATTTTGGGAATTTTTGAGAGAGGAAAAATATAGGGAGGAAATCTCGAGGGGATTTTAGAATTGGAGTTTATTTCTTAGGATTTTCTGAGAAGGATTTTTGGTGAAAATTAATAGGAGGTCAGGAAAGGGCTTTTAAAGGAGATTTCAATTACTTGGAACTCGATCCGAAGTTTTATTTGGGGGGAAATTATTTTTGGGAGGTTTGGAAAGGATATATAAACCTGAATTTAATTCTTTGATTTGAAGGTTTTTGTGAAAATAAATAAATTTGGCAAATTTCGGGAAGGAAGTCCTCGATGGAATTCAGAGTTTTTCGAGGGGAACAAAATGAGGAGATTTTAATGAAAGGCTTCAAAGATGACTTTCGAAGGGTTTTATTGAAGGGTTTCGAACTGCAAAATTCGAACCCGAGTATAGAGAATTTTTGGTAGGTATTTGATTTTGAATTTTTCGAGAAAATTTTGAGAGAGACAGCCGAATTGCAAAATTCGAGTCCCGGATTTTGGAGGGAATTTTGGGACCGAGAGTTTAGGGTTTCAAGGAGGTTTGGACTAAGATCCATTGGCACTATCCTTAAGCACACACAAAAAGCCAAAATTTTTTGAAATTAGGGTTTTTATTAAAATAGTTTTTTTAACGGCCCGGAAACCGGGGCATTACAGCAGCCCCCTGGCCGAGAAAAAACTGCCCTCTAGGAGGGCAGCAAGGGGGCCGTCCGCAAAATGGCAGCCGCCAGGCGCTGGCTCGTTTGGAGGAGCCAGCCTTGCCACCCTCTAGGAGGGCGGCAAGGGTGCCGCCTGCAAGATGGCAGACCGCCTGACGGCCGCCCGACAGTAGTGGCCAACGGCCGTCTGCCACATCATCTAAAACGCCCTTTGGGAGGGCGTTTTCTAAAAAACACCCTCCCAAAGGGTGTTAGGAGTATAGATTTGTAAATTTTCAAAACTAAAATATACTTTTGTAAATATTTTTTAAAAAAATATAAAAATAAAAAAAAATCCTCCCAGGGGACCCCCGTGCAGGCGGCGAGCAGACCTAGTGATTAACTGGCTCTGAGGGCCACCAGAGAAGGAGGAGGCTGACCTGGATCTAGTGGCCCACGGCCCACGGCCGATCACGGAG
The DNA here is from genome assembly GCA_003991445.1 of Oryza meyeriana var. granulata. Taxonomy (NCBI): domain Eukaryota; kingdom Viridiplantae; phylum Streptophyta; class Magnoliopsida; order Poales; family Poaceae; genus Oryza; species Oryza meyeriana. The sequence goes on from RYFJ01000252.1 coordinate 71,182, forward strand.
GGGAAGGGGGCAACTCGGGGCGGAGTTGGTGGAGACGGTGCCCCGGAACCGGCGACAAGCCTGATCTGGAGCCCAAGGCCGATCTGACAGCCGGTTCATTGATGACATGTAGAGGCAGGGAGCAGCTAGTGGCCATGGCACCACCGGGCCTAGGAGAACAGCGATGCCATTGGCACAGGTAAGGCCTTTAACCGGCGGCAGACCGGTGAGCAGCGAAGAAGGGCGACGATCGGCTGCTTGCTGCTACATGATGCAAATGATGACACGCGACGAACCAAGGTTGTGGTGACGTGGCCGCCCCCAGTGCTAGCGGCAAGCTCGTGAGTCACCGGCAATGGAGGTGGAAGGGCAAGCGGCAATGCAGGAAGACAACTTACCGAGAAAGAAGGGGAGAGAGCGGCTGCATCTGATGGAGACTGGAGGAGGCATGGACTAGATTGCGGAGAGGCATGGTGTCGGTTGGGGTTAGCGGTGGCCCTTTGAGGAGGAGAGGGGAGAGAGATGTGGGTGGCGAAACGCGATTTGGGGGACACTGGGTTCGGGCGTGGTCTAAGGAATGGGGATAGGGAGGTACGGTGGTGGGGGCAGATCTACAGAGTGAGAGAGGGAGAGATCTGGGTCATTGGATTATATTACACATACAAATATGGGACGTTGGATGTGTTACATAGTAATGGTCACGGTCATGAGTAAAAGTAGTTGGTGTATTATAGGATAGATATAGGCACCACGTTATCAAAAACCACCCCGGTTTGACACCAGGGATGAAAAATAAACAATTTTAAGAGTTGAGGAATCAAAGTTGGACCAAAAACATAGTTGAGGGACCAAACTGATTAGTACCATATTTTAATAGTGTTAGAGTGGCAGCCCAGCAGACCTAATGTGACCTGGGTGGCCCACCAACCGTGAGCCACCCAGGTCACATTAGGTCTGCTACCCCACAGGCCCAACCGTAGCCGCAACTTGAAGTCCTGAGCCTACACAATCCAAAAGACCAGACCTAATGTGACCTGGGTGGCCTAAGGTTGGTGGGCCAGACTGCGCATGTTAACAAGTGGTATCGGAGTTTAGGTTTGGAAACTCGGAACAATTTCCATGGGTCGCACGGTGGGAGAGCCCGATAATAGGTCTCTGGGGTTGCATGGATTTTGATGCGATGGGGGAGATTGTTGGGCTAGACTCGGAGCAAGTCTTCGGGGTCACATGGGTTGATATGACGGAAAGATTGTTAGATAATATTGATGGGGGGAGATTATTGTTTTAGTCCCATATCGGTAATTGATAATGGGAGCATAACTTAAAAGATGGGAGCTGTTCTCACACATCAGATTAGTCTTTGGATTGTGCATAACTAGGACCTAAAGTTGTGACTCCGATTGGGTCTATGAGGTAATATGTTCAATGTAACCTGAGTAGCCCAAGGTTAGTGGGTTGAGGTGCGCACTTTAACTGATAATTGTCTAAGACTTAGACCGATTTAAATACCGGTTTGAAACTTTCCCGAAGCGACTTTCCCGAAGCGAGGATGAATGGGAAAGTGAGTTATTATTTGTATATATCCAAAAATGGTGTTATACCTTATTCTAAAAGTTAATAACTTCGGTTAAATTTTTTTTAAGCAAAAGGCGAAAGCGGAATGAGCAGTTACATGTATATCCAAAATTGGCGGTATCCTACAGGATTTAACTACATTTTTTAAAAGAAATGTTTAACTCATGTTTGAACTATGTCCATGAAGTAAGTATAATAACTGATCACCAGTGAGCGTTTCTCCGGCTGCCAGTACCAGCTAGCTATGGTTGAGGTACCAATGTGTCACAAGTACTTCTCCGTCCTTTTAATCATCACTTAGTATATCGTAGCATATATTGTCAACATACGTATACATAAATATAATTAAAACCATTCCAAAAATAAGAATTAAACCACATATATTAGTTGTGATGCAGATAGTCAAAATTAAGATCTTTCCGGTCATGAAGGAAATTCACCATCGAAAGAAAAACGGCAGCTATAACAATAAAAGATGACAATGTTAACCTGAGATGCACAGGCATATTTTCAATGATTAACAGTCTGGAAGCCCTGGACAAACAAACCAACAAAGTGAAACTAACATAGTGGATATCCTAAAATGAAATAATCACTCGTTATTTTGATTATGCACGTCTACCTGACTTATTATTATTACACAATTACCTTTGAAAAACATCCAGAATGATAAAAATGCATTTCATGTATCGAGTTCAAATCATAAAGTGAACAATCAATTTGACAGTTGTATGAACAAAGACTGATTAGCGCATTTATTTCTTTCTACCGATAAGGAATCATGTAGCGTATGAAGATATAGACATCCCAGTAATCATGCGAAATATGTATGTGTCTTGATTAATGAATTTAACAGCAAATGGCGAGCAATAGAGTTTATTTTTACTAATAAACAAACAGGGATGCAACTAGAATCTTATACATGATTTTTCTATTCTGATGTAGTCAGATGATCGACCACATCGCTATATGCTTCTCGATTGCTTTCAAAACAAAGATTGTTATATGATAATGGCGTGGATAATTTGCACATTTTCTAAGCCCTTCTAAAAATTGCCTAGATCTCTTCTCTATATAAATTGACATACTGCCGTTCTTCCGAAGGGATTAATTCCCTTTGGTGCTCTGAAGGCTGCAAAAAAGATTGAGTAATTTTCTGTCAGGAATAAAATTAAATAGGCGCCTTTAAAGTTAAAATAAATAGAAAACTGTTTTTTCCTCATGAAGCACAGAAAACTACGTATTTCTAGCTGCATATATGTTAGGGGGTCACCGCCAAGTGCTCAATTAGTTTGGGATATGGTGTATTGTCGCTAGTATTCAGCATGATCATATAACAGGAGTTACTGTAGTCTGCAGCGCAGACCCACTGTGAGACATCATTTTGTTCCCCTTATTTCAGAGACAACTCATGTAGAAAAAAAAACTCAAGAATCCATGTTATATCTTGCAAACTATAACAAAACATGTGAAGGGGAAAATTTCAATATTCTTTCTTTGGGGCATTTACTTTTTTGCTCTGAAAAAGAATCTGCACTACGTCATATGCATTAGGTCTGTAAACAAACACAGGTCAGGAAACAAGGGGCACTGACTGTGTAAAGGTAGTTAAGCTGCTGAGGTGCCTGTCTACATATACAAGTGGGGTGCACTTCAGCGTCTCAGATAAAACATTCTTCTGACATGCAAACTGTCACCCCCTACCCTGATAGAGCTGGCTGACAGATGTTTCGTCCTCCAAAACTTGAGGGTTACCATATTTAAACCGGACGCCCCAGCAGCATCGACATCATTTTCGTTTCTTTAATCCGTCTTGACAACGTAACCTGTTCGAGATTTCTGCGTTGTCTCTCTACTTTATGTACTTATCAGTACAAGTGCTCTGTACTCTCCAGACTGAACTGAAGAACCAAAAAAGGGGATTCAGAGAACATTCTTGTGTGCTACATTAATTTGCATGGACAGGTCAGTTAGTGTCTGTTTGTCCAACACCAGGTGACAAAGCCACGTTTGTGACCTGTCCATGATTTTTGTTGATGATACCTCCATAATTTGCGGGTTAAAAGCGAGAGCAGCAATATGTTTTGAATTTTGATTAAGTAAGGAGTTTTGCTCGTGCTAACAAAATAATGTGGTTTTAATTTCGTGCAGTCAACAAAGTTGACTTAGAAACATTATTGTTTAGTTATAATTTTTAGTATATGTAATGAATGACATACCCAAGTTTGTTAGATGAAAAGCTTCATGGTATTAAAATTTGCATAACATAATTTGTTGAATTTGTGAAAAAAAAATCAAAACGTCAAAGTTATTGTCTTCATTGACTTTCAAAAAGACCAGACAAGTGAAGCAACATTCTTTGTGACTACCAGGAGTAAACGTTTTCTTTTTTCACCTTTGCTATTCATCATTCGCTTGAAAATCTCCCTAAATTTTGAGCAACGTCATGAATACCGTTGGATCTTGATCCAACGGCATGCCCATCGTCTTCCAACTCTCAACCAGGGGGGAGGCAGGGAGATGGCAAACTATCAACAACGTGACGGTGAGCCCTCAGCGCCAGTGACCCCCAACTCCAGCAGAGAACATACAGATTAAGTTTTTGGGGTTAGAGACCATGGGAGAGGGGAAGGGGGTGGTGAGGCGACCTTAGAAGGATGGCTAGGGTGGTGGAAGATCGGTGGTGGGCGGTGGACATAGGCGGGCAGCCGAGAAGATCAGACAAATGAACGACATTCTTTTGTGATTACCAGGAGTATTTACCTTTGCTATTTATCAGTCGCTTAAATCTGGGGTGGCGCTGGAGCCACAAGGGATGGAGAAGGACGTGGACGATGTTGAGATAGGACATTAGATTTGCAATGGTTAGGAGAGCCAAGTGCGCAGTGGTGTGAGCCATCGAAGACAAGGAAGAATGATGGGTGTGGGGACCACTCGCCACCCTCAGCTTTAGAGAGAAGAAAGGGCTGGGAGAGGAGGGATAAGGACGGCGGGGAGGGAGGAGGGAGGTCTTGCCAGCTCCGTTGGTGGCTTCCGCGCTTTCAGTGAGGCAAGGAGGCGGCACAGGGGAGGAGGAGGGCAGCCTCGGTGGTGCCGCAGGGAAGGGCATTGTGTCGGTAGCAGCGTCAGTGTGAAGACAAGAAGAGGCAGTAGGGTTGTGAACCTTAAAACAATCCTAGCCGTTAAAAACCGAATGGGTATGTATTCCCCATTTTAGTTAACTGATAAATAGCAAGCTCCTCCTTTTTTTTCTTTTTTTGAACTTCGGAGTAGAATGAACTTGATAGTATGCCAACTCATCAAAGTGATGATGTGCTTATCATGTCGAGGAAAACATGGAGGAAAGCACGCTTTCCGATGCATCCTAAGCAAAGCCACATGCATGCATTGCAGCAACTCGCCCGCAACTTCTCCACCAACCTTTGTCACCTCGATGCATCGCTATAAAAATCCATGGCTAAACCCTAGCTAGCTGCAACTATCCACAGTACAGCAGGCAGAGCTTAGTAGTTCGTAGGTAGCTAGTGTGTCAGCAATGTCGGACGCGGTGGAGCAGAGCAGCAGCAGGAGCTAGCGGCGGCGGTGGCGGTATTGACGCCGCAGCAGATGATGATGCGGCGGCGGCGCGCGCGGGCGTCGAGCGAGTACCTCGGCGTGCGGCGGCGGCCGTGGGGGCGGTACGCGGCGGAGATCCGCAACCCCTACACCAAGGAGCGCCACTGGCTCGGCACCTTCGACACCGCCGAGGAGGCCGCCGTCGCCTACGACCTCTCCGCCATCTCCATCTCCGGCGCCGCCAGGGCGCGCACCAACTTCGTTTACCTGGACATGCACCACCCTCCGCCACCGCAGCAGCATGCCCTGTCTCCGGCAGTGCCGCCGCCGCCTCCTCCGCCGCCGTCGCCGTTGTATGATGACACCGCCGACGATGATCACCGCCGGCGGCGGAGAAGTCGGGCCGGCGATGACGAGTCGCTGACGATCGCACCATCCTGCCAGAGCTTCCAGTATCAGCAGAGCGTCCATCGGCGTCATCCGGCTCTCTGTTTTACTAGCAATAATTAATAACCTGTGTCAGCAAATCTGGTTCTCTAAGGTCTATTTTCAATAGGGGTTTCATGAAGAGTTTATGGGCATTAAATAGGGCGTCAATCAGCAAATATGATGACATGACATGCTATTTAAGAGGAGAGAAGTGATCCTAGTTTCATCACCATGAAACTAGTCCAACCCGTTTCCAATGTCTTGGAAATCAGATAAAACTTCCATTGAGACATCTTTGTTTCATCATAGCTGCGGTGAAACCTCTAAAATACTTTCAGTGGCAGTTTCATGGGAGTTTCATGCAGTAATTAAATGGTGTGGTTGTTCTTGGAAACAATCAAATGAAACTCTCTACTGAGAGAGGTTATTTCATTTATAGTTTCACGGTCTTGGAAACAGTGAAGTGAAACTGTCCACTTAGAATAGCCTAAGCTGTCATCACTGGAATAATCAATTGTGATTAGCTTAATTTTGAGAGATTAATTAACACGAACATGGCACACACCAGTGGATATACAGTTTGGCTTCTTTCATAAACCATCTGATTTTTCTTATGTAGGCCTATTCATACATATGTGTTTAGATTACTGGATCAAAACCCAACCACCCTTGCTACTCTCTTTTTCAACCTCGAGATTAAGCGATGCTGATGTATAGAATTGGCAAGAGGATGGACGAGGTTGAGATGTTGCCTAGATGGCTAGATCACCTCAAACAGTTGGCACCGTTTGATTTAGATTACTGGATAGATTAGTACTGCAGATTATCTAAAATCAAATTAAATATTTTTTAAAATAAACTTAACAAACATATAAAAACAAGTGTCTAGGCAACACAGTACAAGCAATACAGTAGAAAGAAGTTTTTTAACAAAATGTATTTTCAAAGCATAGCAAATAATCCGTTTCAATAATTCAATTAATAAGCTTAAAAGAAAGAGTAATTTTATAATCCTTGAGAAGTATCATATTTTCTTTTATACTATAAATTTTGTTATATCTCAAGTACCATAAAAGTTCTCTAAAAGACATGACCTTAAGCGGGCTTTGCCTACCGTGTCTTCTCTCTTCTTTAGTGAGTTACATGCACCAATTATCCAAAAAATTAAGCTAATAAGGAATAATAGATAATTCACTTATATTTCAACATTGTCGATCACATATACATGACGAAAGCTAAATGACATATCTGAAACTTAATTATAACAAAAACTTCGTAGAAATTTATAATCCCTGAACTCCATGCACAGTTCAGTAAGGGAGGACCACACCTTTTTTCCTCCTAAACTGAAACTTAATCTGGCGACTAATGATTTGCCACTCATGTGCTGCAACATGTGGACCTGCAGCCTATGATGATCCACACATGACACGTGTAGTGATCAGGGTGACAAATCATCAAAGCCACACTGTATGTTCGAGAGAATTAATAGTAATCCATGGATTATCCCAACTTATTTATTGTATACATAATCGTGTCGATCCCCTTGCTTTGAAGCTAAAAGCCGGCGCTGTGATGTGATCCGCCTTTTCCACCGTTTCCTTCTCTTAGAAGCGGCCTTTGAGGAGGCGCCATCGCTCTTGTCCTCGTCTGAAGATTCTGAACATCCACAGGCTCTTCCTGCTATCACAAGGATAAGCCAAAATTAATCATCATCAGCTCATAAACTAAAATGCAACCAGTCTTGCTGATCAATTTAACACCTAGATCACGCACTTGCATGAAATTTGTTGAAATTTAAATACGGTTAGTTATATTAGTACAGTTGTTGTGTTTTACTCACAGAGCTTGAAGCAGCAGTGTTGATGGCTAATTCGTCGTCGTCGTCAGCTTGATCTTGTTTCAGAACTGCAGAAGGGGCAGCTGTTTTCAGATTATGGAGAGAACGGCAGAGGGCGGGGAGGTAGCTGACGCAGCCATCGACGACGTGACGTAGCAGCGACGATGGGTGAGTGAAGAAAGAAGATGACGAAGAGGACGCCATGGCTTCTTCTTCCTTGAAGGTCTTCTGCTTCATGTTCAGCTCTTGCTTGTGCTCCATTCAGTGATTCAGACTTCAGAGTGCTTACAAGTTGACTACTTCAGAGTTTGTACACTTTCTTTAGCCCAGAACAAGCACTCCTTTTGATAAAATTGTTGTGATTTGTGAGCAATGGGGTGTTGCATTGCAGCTCTATTTATTGATGCTTTGACAGGGGATGCCATTGGTGACTAATCATGCAGATGTGTGACTTGATTAAGATAGCGTCCATGTGTGAAAAGAAACTCTGTCTAGCTGTGCTGAGTGCTGACTCTGATGAAATATAATGTTCAGTCATCTGATGGTGAAAGATAATCGTGCCAATATTCTAGGTGTTTGTCTTCAACATATGTTCTTCCAGAAGTTCACTCAAACTTGGTATAATAATGCAGTTCGTTGACTAACTGGAATCATCATCATCATCAGTCTCGGTAACTAGTAACCCTTTAAATTATTTTTTTCTGTCTTTTTGTGTACTCTTGTGTTTCTTTGTGGTGATCATCTTCCATGTAACTGTTTGTCATACTCTGTCTTATCCATCTGTATATAGCAATCAATATAGGAATTAACCATCATTCCTAGTATTTAGTCTCCAAGATTAACATCTTTTGTTTACCACTAGTCAGGCATGTATGCATGTGCTGGAAATATTCCTCTTAGCAATTCTTGATCTGCTTAAGATAATACTTAATCTTCTGTTTAGAAAAAAATCCCATCATGGGCTAGGTAAGTATCTTCTGTGTGTTTCCTCCATATGGTATATTGTGCTTGCTTCAGTGTCCAGTTCATCACAAACCAGAACAGAAGAGGCAGTGTCAGGACATGAATAAACCTTACCTGCTCCCTTGCAGTCAACTTAATCAGAAAAAAATATTCTCCAGCCATTTCATGCAGTTGTAAGCACTGAATAAATTAAACCTGCACACTGAACTCGTTCACTGATTCCAACTAAACTAGTAGTATACCAAGTTTCAGTGAAATATTCCACAAGTGCTGAATTCCTCTGGTTTCTGCTGGTCAGTTTTCTGAACACTTGATTCAGACCTGAACGACAATTAACAGGGTACTTAATTAATTAGGTATTTGATACGTTTTGACATGTAAAAAACATCCCTTTAATTGCATATACAGTTGGGTGTATTGATCTGTTTTTACTTCTGAAATATGCCTAATCCAAGTACAAAACTTGTACGTTCCCTAACTAATTGCCTGGCTAAAAAAGCTTAACAATCTTCAAGGCAGGAAGATTAACCTCCGCTGTCAACTTAATTAGGGTAATTAATTGTGTGATCCGCCACCTCCTCCTCTCCCTTCTCTTGGAGGACCGGGTCCCCTTGGAGGTCTTGCTCTAGCCAGCAGCACAGATGGAGTGCCTGCTAAATCCTCCTGCATGTATGGTTGATTGTAACAAATTAAATTATTGCTTTGTGTTGACTAAAGTGTAAAAACACGCCCTTGAAACATCATTCTAAATTTAGGAATAATTGCATTGTAATTAAAAGCACCATTTGAATTAACCGAAATGTTTCAAATCATCTCTCTATCTTAATTGAAAAAAAGGGTAATTTTTTTATTAAATAGTAAATTACTCTTACACTAGACAAAAACACAGTACATTGTTTCGCTTTACACCAAATTTATAATTACAACATAAATTCACTTTGCATTTTGGTATAGTTTTATATTTGGTATATAATGGTGCAAAATGAAAGTATCTTCTAAAACTGACGCAATTTAAAATAAGATTATATTTATAGTACAAAGTGTAATTTACTAAAAAATTATCATTAGGTGGTACATATATTGTAACACCCCGCTTTCGGCGAGACGTTAAACTATATTTTGCTAAAACCAACCCGTGAAAATTTTAATTCTTTGAGTGCTGTGTCATAAGTTGTGTCATGGATCTCAGTTTGTCTCCTTATCTTCAATCTAGAAATCTGACCTCTCAAAAACCTCCGTTCCAAAATAATCCCCGAGTTCAAATTGTTGTATTCGAATCCACTCCTAAAACCCTATCGGCGAAGTCCCCCAATCCTTTCTTAGAAATCCCCACTTGGATATCCGTTCCAAAGATTTGAATTGGAACCCTAAAATAATCCCATTACATCCCCTCCATAAATTCCCTTTGTTTTCTCTCTCCCTTGAACTCTAACCAAACCCTGATTTTGAATCGAGAATCGCATCTCCGATCAACCATCTTTTCCCACCATTATACGTGTATATATGTATATATATATACATATGTATACCTATATAAATGCCTAAACACAGATGAGTATATATATATATATACACCAGCTCCCATCTTATACCTCCTTGAAATCTCCACAAAAATCTATTCAAGCCCCCACAAATTCAAATTGGAAATTTGAATTTGAATTCGACCCTTTCCCTTCATTGTATCTCTCTCCAACAATCCTTGAGGACCAAAATGCAAAATCAATCCCAAAATATACATATTCCACCTAGGACTCCCCCTGGATTCCTTGAATTTCTGAGTTCAAGTATGTGATTTGAATTCAAATCTCCACTCAAAATACTCCAAAATTCCTCCAAATAACCCTCTGTGCAAAAAGGGAAATACTACTGTTTCTCCTGGGCCACATCCTCTCACTCTCTGCCCAGCTCGCCCTCACTTCGAACCCCTGAGGCGCGCGCCCCGCCGGATGTGCGCCACCTATCCCATACCGCAGCGCCAGCCGTCGGATCCCCTTGCCTGCTCGCCGGCGAGAGATAGCCACAGCTCTCCGATCCCTGACACGTGCCCCTCCCGCTCCATGTGCAACCGCCGATCTCTTGGGCTCACCTATCAGTCGGCCTTCATCCTGTAACCCCCCACGTGGGTGTCCGCAAGGACGCCGTCGGCACTTCGGATCACGCCGCATGTCCCCGCGCCACTCGCCACCATCCGATCACGCCTCAACGGTGCTTCTTCCTCCTCCCGTCCCTCTTGCTCTCTCTCACACCCGGACGCCATTCGGGCAAATGCCTCCATGGTTGCCGATGCCCGCAAGCTGCCAAACCGTGGATGGCCACCCACACCGCCCCTACCCCGCTCTTTTCCCCTTCCTCTCCTTTTTGACCGGGCATCACGTCGGCATGGCCCTTGTGCCTCTCTTTCTCTCTCTTACTCAGTCCCGCTACGTCAGCCTCCAATCGCCCGCGCGCCTTGCCAATCCATCCCAGCGCGGTTTTCAAAAGCCACAGTCAGATAAACCGACCTCCACCGCCTAGCACACATCCGCCATCGAGAAATAGGCCGAGCCGCCCAAAACTTCGCCTCAACGCCATCCCCTTCCTCTCACCGCCATGATTGGGCTCAATTATTGGCGGCATCCCTCTCCCCAAACCAACCTAGGATGCCGCCCTACACCCCTATAAGTGCCCAGCCGCCGCCGCCACATCCAGTACGCTGCCGCCGCCACATGCTCCCTACGCCGCCGCTGCTGCAGCGCGCCGCCGCTGCTGCAGCTGCTCTGCCTCGTGTGCCTGTGTGCCGCCGCTGCCCCTCTGCCTTACCCCGGTCTCTGCCTCGTGTGCCTGTGTGCCGCCCCACTAGCTAAGCCAAAGGCCACCTGCCCGCTGAGTGGCGTTCAGCATCTAGTAGCTTTGGTCTTCCCAGCCATCCTGCTCCCCATCGTTCTCTCCTTTTTTTTCCTCTCCAGAACATGCTGTGCTGCCGCGCCGTCGAGGTTCTGTCCCGAAAGCGTTTCCCCCAAGTGGTGCGGCCAACTTCCTCAGATCCGCTATTGAAAATTAGCTTTGGATCTAATTCCTGGACGAGGATTTATTGTACAAATTAGCTTTGGAAATTCTAGTGAATTTCTTGGCGTGACAGACGCCACTGGCCACGTGACATCCTGAGGCACTGCCACAGTCTGTTTCGCGAACTTGTTGCGCGTCCGCTCGGCCCGCCTCGAACTCCATCGCCAAGCTAGACGGAGCCCGTGGTAATGCTGCCACTCTCCTGCTCGGAACCCCTGGTTGGAGCTGAACATCTGTTTTTCATCTGCAAATATTTAATGTTATTTATGCAAATAAGCTTGCCTTTGTTCGTTTTCGCCGTTGCTTACTTCTTCCCTTGTGCACTATGCCTTCCGGTCCTATGAGTAGTGTCGCCACCCCGGCTGACCCAAATTAGATTTGGAAATTCTCCCCTCGATGAGCTTCCACCCTTTGTGTCATTCTATGTCCTGTGTGCTCTCTAGACGACACTTAGGCCGAACCAACCATATGCAAGCCCGAGAGATAGATCCCCTCTGTTTTGATCCCCTTTGTCACCACCGCGCGCCGCAGTGCACCGCCGTCGACTTTGCCCCTCCCCTGTGGATCCCGAGGCCGAGACTCCTCTTCTCCTCTCTTAGCGTCCACTGAATCCCCTCCATCTCTCCCTAGCCACCGTGAACGGCCACGGCTCGTCGCTCCACCATGGACACCAAGCTTCTCCCCACTTTTTCTCTCCCCTCCCGTCTTCGGTTCTCCGTCGCCGGCCACTGTCGCACAGTGTTCCACCAATCCGAACCAGTCAAAAGATTCCCCTTAGTCTCCTCGTCCCGCGGTGTATCCTCCTGGCCCAAGAACGCCCCGCTCGCCGAACGATCTAGTCGCCGTCGGCCATCCGATCCCACTGGGCGGAGCCACTCTCCCCTTACGCTCACTGTCATGTGGCCCCTGCGCGCCGAGACACATCCCTCACCGATCTCCTGACATGTGGGCCTCGTCCTGTAAAACCCCAACAAACCATGTGTGGCTGATGACTGGGCCCAGCCCTCTTGCCCTCTGTCATCTATGCCTCTGGTCCACGGACCATGCGCCACTGTAGAGTGGACCACCTCCCCTCGATCCACAACGGCCACGTCGTGCACCTCACTATGAGTCTGGCACTAGCCACTCCATCCCCCACTCCTCCCACTGACATGAGGGCCCCCTATGTTAGTAGGTCCCCATTGTCAATGAGCACAGGTCTTGTTTCCCCCTCTCCTCTCCCGCCAACAAGCGGTCCCGAGATGCCTGCGGCCCACCTTGTCCGTGACTGCCCGAGGAGATTCCAGAAAATATTCCCTACTAGAATTTCCAAATAATTATTTCGATCCATCCAGAAATTCATTTAATCTTTAGAAATTCATAACTTTTGATCCGTGACTCCGATTGATTCCATTCCAACTCCAGCAATTTTCTAAAATTGAGATCTATCTGATGACATTATTAGTAGTACTAAATAGAGTCCATTTTCTGATCTTTGTGTAGATTTTAATTGTTTGCACATAGTAATTGGCCATCGGAATATCGTATCAAAGTGGATTTCGTGACGATTTCTCGAAGACTCGTGAAGACCTAGAGTAAGCAAGTCACCTTTGATCAATTGAGCCCATAATTGAAATTAAATTATTTCGATTGCGAAATTTGCATCGATAGGCGTGCACTGATTTGTGTGATCCCGTCTGCGAGTCAGATCGGTGGACCTTCCTAAACTTGCTGCATTTAAATCCTCCTTTGATGGTTGCAATACCCTGTTCTCTTGTAACCACCACTGTCGCACCTCGGTATACGTGCACTCTTGTGCATGTACTGACAATCGCCCTTTAAACTTAAAATTGCGAAACTTCTTGGGTAAAACTTAGTTTTACAAAAACGTTTGGAAAACCCGATACCTAGGTCGGTGCCTTGTGAAAGAAAAATAAGTTTCAAAATAGAGATTCGCGACACAAGGCCGGTACGGTGTGTGTGATGCCTGTGTGGTCGTCTTCAGGACCGATTCTTTCGGAATTTCATCCAAACATATGATAGTATAATCACATGGGTGAAATGGGAAGCCCTTGGCTGAGTAACTAGCCTCCCAGGGACGCATGTCATTGGACTGTGAATCCTACGGGAGGGCGTCGGGGATGCCTCCTGGCTTCCTGGCACAGCATGGTCTCGGACCTACCCTGTTGTTGGTTTTGAGGACCCCTCCAATTGGCATGGGATAACCTAGGAGGGCTCAGGAAATACTTGTCGCGAAAACCTCTACGTCACCAAATCGTACCAAAACCTGGGAGAATCTAAAGATTGATACAATTCACTCCGATCGGGCGAGACCCACCTCGCCCTGATTGTTGAGAAGCACACACTTAGCAGATTCAAAAGAATTTAAATAAAATAGATTTACAAAATATTCAGATTCTTTTTGAAACCTGCAACAACCACCTAAGTTCCCCTGACTTACCGAGTACGTAAGTACTCACCCTTACTCTATACATATATATAGTTCTCCGTCGAGAGTTGGTGCTAAAGTAGCAGTGAAATGAAGATTAGGGTTTCATCCTGGTTCCTAGCCATTGACTGTGTGTTGAAACTTAGTCCGTTATTCTGTTGCTATTTGCTGCCTCTGTACTGCTCGTTGCTGTCTACGGCTTGCTGCGAAGCTACATATCTGATTTTCGTGGACACCAGCGCTGCGTCCTAGAACTGGTATTGGTATTGCGGCTCCGCGGGAAGACAGTTCACGCTGTTTTCCTGCGGCACACCCTATTTGATCCGTTCTACGGCGGTGCCAGATCGGGATGTGACATATATCTCTCCTAATGCATTCAAAAAGGGAAAACATAAGTAAAAGATATTAATACATACTAGGAAGTTGATACCAATTTAATGGAGGAAAAAACAGAATTCAATCTGATTTCAGGAGAATTCAAACTTGGGTAGTTGGGTGGAGGACTTACGGTTCACAGCATCCTTGATCAGTAGCAACAGTAGCAGCTTCAGCAGCAGGATCAGCGGTTGCGACGCGCCGCCGCCGGTCGTCACCACCGCCGCACAGTGCGAGCAGGCAGCCGGCGCAGGCACGGAGGATGCTCTGCTGCAGCAGCAGCAGCTGCTGCTGCGACAGTGCAGAAAGAGGAGGCGGCCGCCGCCGTCTCCACCGTCACCGTGCTGGGTGCCGCTGCTCTTCTTCACCTGCTCTTCTTCCTCCTCCATCGTATTATGCGACAGGCCATGGCTTGGTCTTTTCGAAGGAATGAAAAAATAAATTAGCTAGATAATGTCTCACGCTTTATTATAGAATATATGGATAAATATATTTTAAATATTATAGAAATGATGGATGAATATATATAAATATTGTAGAGATATATACGTGGAATGATAATTTCATATACTTGCATGTTAAGCTCAAAAATATAAGAAATTGTAAATGACATAGCATGTTGGTATGAATTTTAAAATGCTCTAGAATAATAATTATTAGTGGATAATAATATACTATTTTTTATGTTAAGCTTTATGAGATAACGATTGCTAATGAGTTCCAAGTATACAGAAGATAATGGGCATACGTACGTTTTTTCAACTTCAAAAGCATACAATTTTTTTAAAAGAAACTTTTTATATCAAATTCTTAAAAAGTTATTTTAAATTTTTTTAGCTTGATAATAATTAATTCATTTGTTTAAAAGAAACAGGCCCTAGTCCACAACAGTCAAACCTGGATTGCCAGAAATACCCCTGTACGTTGATTCTGCTTTAACTCCTTGCTCTCAACTTGATGCTCACAGAAACCATTACTGTCCATTAAAGATCGGTCAAATTAAGTAATTACATGGTCAAAGCAAAAAATCCTTAATAAATCTGATGGTAAAGCAGTGCGTTCTTGGGCAAATCAACGAAGCACAGGATAATACGTGTTGCTGGCAACTGATCAACCTTAGCGTCCAGGGGCGCGCATACAGTAAACTTCCATTGAGCCATGCCAAGTCTACTCCAATTGTCAATAATATAAATATTTCTAACTATAAATTTAAATGTTAAAAATATTTATATTATTAGATAGAGAGAGTATCATGAAAAATCTCATCTCTACCTGCTCCACAAACTCAAGAAGAGAAACAAATCGAAATGGAGCTGAGCAGATGATGCATGCAGGAGAAAGGCCAACACGATGCAGACAAACACTACATAGAACTTGGAGAATTTACTAAACCTGCTCTTGTTTCTGATCACTCTCACTTACCTCGATTGATTACTGCACTCCTGCATTGAAACCTCTACTACTCCCTCTGTTTTAAAATATAATGAGTTTTAGAGCTAGATATAAATATTAAGAGAGTTGTTAAAATTAAATAAGAGAAGATTGTGATTGGGTAAGAAAAGAAAACAGATAAAAAATTTTTATAATAGAAACATATGATTGGTTAAAAAGAGAATATAGATATAGAAGTTATATTAGAGATAAATTTTAAATTTTAGAAATTGTTATATTTCAGTCGAGGAGAAGTAGCTACTAACATCATATTCGAAGGGGCTTATAAAACTGGCTATATTTTCTCGTTTCCCCTGAGCACGCATCCTGAATGGTTAAACGGTAGGTTTTTTAAAAATTTTCTATATGAAAGTATCTTAAAAAATCAAATAAATTTTTTTTTTAAGTTTTTAATAGTTAATATTTAATTAATCATATATTAATGACTTTTTCGTTTTACGTGCAAATTCAAAACACCAATCAACCATCGCCACCAACTCGTACTACTCGTACTAGTACTAGTTAAAGCATTGCATTACGTATCATCACGAGCCGTACATGCATGATCTGGCATGTACAGGTCTGCATGGCACCTGACCTGGCTGACAAACGTGACAAAGGTATGAATGTTCTTCAGTAGGAGTACACTCTTGTCTGCTGGGACGACAGAGGGATATGATAGATGTGCTTATAGTTAATTAATCTGACTTCACGTACCACTGACATGTTGCCCTACCTGTTTGTCTCATCTGTTGCTCACGAATATATCATTCTTAGTCTACGTACCTGAAGAGCAACTACCAATGGAGCTCATCAAAACCAGCCCCACTCAAATGTTAGGAGGTTTGTGGGCATATAAAAAATCGTCTCCAACCGAAATGCCTAAGCCCACCTCTCATCTGCGAGGGGCCCGCATCCGGGGGAGGCAACCCCCATATGTAGGAGGCCCTCAATCTCCTCCAGTCGCGCCTACCCCCGCCACCTCTCCCGACCCCTTCGGATCTCGGCCGCGGGTCGGCCCGTTAGGAGATAACCGGTCACCGCACCAACAATGCAAAACTTAAAAAGAGGAGGAGGGGAAAGGAGAAAGAATGGTACCTCAGATCTTGGAAGACCGGCCGCCTGCTATCCCGCCGCCCCGAGCTGCGTCTGGCGCGCCGCCCGAGCCGTCGGCCCGCCGCCTACCGCCGGCGCGTCGAGCCCTCTACCGCCCCGAGCCGCGTCGGCCCCGGCCCCCGCCACGTCGACCCCCCTAGAGCCGTCGGGCCCGCCGTCCCCGCCGCCCCGAGCCACGTCGCCAGAAGAGGAAAGGCCGGAAAGAGGAAAGTACAGAGAGAGAGAGGAGAGAAAGGAGAAAAAGAAAGTCCGTGGCCACTGACAAGTGGGCCCACTTAAAATATAGGGATCGACTGCGGTCTGATAAACTAGAGGTTAAATAGATTGAGAGAAGCTTCCTAATTTATACTATAGGAGGCTTCAATTTGTGAGTTCATTGGCTTGACTCTAATGCACATTACCTACTACTACTGCACCACCAATTCACCGTGTATTTCATCTCCGTGTCACCACCAATTTCCACCGTTGTATTATCTCGGTTGTCATTGCTTAAACTGCACCTCCTGTTAAGTAACCATCTTTAAAGCGTACGAATGCTTTATCTTCAAAAATTTAAATTTAACAAATTTTAAATCTACGGTAACAGTCGTGTCACGGTAAAGCGGTTGACTATGTGAAGATAAAAAGAAAAACTTATGGAAAAATTGTGGATATCTCTAAAAACAATATAATATTACTTTTTTTTATAAAACTTGCTATCGTTTTTATACTTAAATAAAGTAGAAATTATATCCCAACTCATTTCTTATTTTTTTAATTTTGATGGAGCTCTAAAATATGAAGTAAACTTCGTTGTTTCACAAACTTCTTCGCTTACTAATAATCCATAATTTTAATTACTACCCTACATAGAATTTTAGATTTTTTATTTTTTAAAAAAATTAAATTCAGATAAAATTTATTCAAACCAAATCGCTGGTACCCGAAACCATACCCGGCGGTTTGGGGCGCGGTAACCCGCGTGGTAAACTGGCTGTTTGGCTCACCCTGGCAGATACTGGCTTTTCTTGTGCAAAAGTAAACATAGGTTTATGCAGTTCAGGTTACAGATATATCTTCAACAACCAATTGATGAATCAATTTTAATCACCATTAATTGTTGTGTAAATAGTTCGCTGCTGATTGTAAAAAAAAAGGCACTATATTAATCTGCTGCAAATCGAGTACATATATATACCATACAAACACTGAAACACTCCATGTTACAAACTTACAATTTGCAAATGTATATGCAGCAATCCAAATTATATATTCTGAACTTGAACTACTCATACCAGCTAATCCAGTGTCAAACATATAAAGAGGAAACGAGCAGTAGCAAAACTAGCTAGCAATCCAATCAATGGAGATCTTGTAGCAGTAGCTGTATCAATTAATTCATAGTTTCATGCTCTTAATTCTGGAGATCTTGTAGCAGTAGCAGTCTCGATGCATGTCTCCGCTCTCGTCAAGAAGAGGAAGAAGAAGACGGGGAAGAGGAAGAGGAGCCGGTAGAAGAAGGAGCAGCATTGACGACTCCGCCATTGCCGCCGCCGCCTTCTCTCGGGTCGCCCGGCGCCGTAGGCTCAGGCTTACGCTTGCTCCTCGTCGTCGATGTCACCGAGTGGATCACCCCGCCGCCCTTCCCGCGCCCTTCTCTCGGGTTACCGGGCGGCGTAGGTCTCCCTCCTCCCCTCCCGCCGCCGCGGCCTCCCCTCGGAGCTGCCGGGGGGGCCTTGGGCGCTGCTTGCCTCTGTCGTCTCGCCGCCGCCTGCAACTTCCCGGCCGCCGGCGGCGCACCCTTCTCGTGCTTATTCGCTGCCTCCTTGCCCTGCGGCTCCACGCCACCGCCGCATGGATCGCTGTCCGTGCCGGAGCCGAACACTGCTGCTTGCTGTTCTTGGTCTGGGCGCTGCTGCCGGCATGAGTTGCTGGAAGAAGAAGGTCGCAGCAGTTGCAGCAAGGGTACTGGAACAGGAGGCCGTGGATTGAAGATGGCGAAGCTGAAGCGCCGAGCCGGCGACGGCCGGAGCGAATGGAACCGCAGGAGCGGCGGCCGGCATGCGGCCAACGCGGCGAAGGAGGCCATGGCTGCTGTCCTAGCTAGCTAGCTTAGCTAGTCGTTGGAGGAGAGGGAGAGAAGTGAGCTGCTGCACTTGACTCTTCTATCTCTGCTCTTATGTAAACAGATCACTAGTCAGTCGTCGTCATACAATAATATGTTCATAATTAATTAATTATCTAAAGAGAGTTTAGTTTTTTGCAACGAAAGAAAGCTTTTTTTCCGATGACTCCAGGTCATTCGTGTTTAGTTTAGCAGGCCAATGCAGCATTTTTAATTTTTTTTATCTGGTCGTTAGGTCATATATAACATTATTCGACTAAAACTAGTCAGGTTTTGGGTTAATTAAGTCGTTATACTAGGTTCATGAGTGTTAGTGCTCACATTTAGTGAGCACGAGAGTTCTGAGGTTCCCAGATTTATCCATGACTCATGTCTTTTTTTTTTCTTTACGAAATACAGTACAAACACAGAGCATGTTGACGGTTTTGGGTAACTGTACGTATGACGTTGTATGTTCATCGGTTCATGTAATCAAAAAAAATGTGAAAACACAAATAATCCGAGGGTTGAAGTGGTTGCAGATTGATAGTGCAATGTCCGAGATTATCCATCAAAATTAAACCGGTCGTTGTTGCAAAAGGCGCCAATCCACAAGTTGCAACACCGGAGATCAAGACCAGGACCAAGTATGAATTTTGACTGCGTAATGTCAACTGGAGCAGCTGATCATGAACAGAAAGTAATTAACGACGAGCTAACCACGTTGAAGTGGTATAGTAAACAATCTTCAACCATATATAATCGAACTGTGTGCACAAACTGGGTTTAATTCTGAATCTACTCAGGAATATCAAACAGTTACCTCTGGACTCTGGGTAAACCAGAGTTGTTATAAATTTTATGGTAGTAGATTCAGGATGCGGATACATGAAAAATACTCTTATCTGAGCTACTAATATATAGAGAAAGCCTATTATACGGTACATATTTTTATTTTTTAAGTAACATGCACAAAACTATTTATGTCCACTCGAGTAACAAAAATCCACCTTCCTCATATATACAAAACCAAAGTAGAAAGATAGAACTTGAATATGCAAGGCCAACATTTGACAATCTGCTTGGCTTTATTCCCTTGATTGTCAACTGCAATTCAGACATCTGTATCTGAACCTGAAGACCTCAACTCACACATGTACATGTACCACTACATCATATACAGTACTCTACCGCCAAAAATCTTACAAAAGTATGAATCGTTGTATTTACTCGAACAGATCGAGAAAGGCGTGGATGTGGTAATCACATCTTAATTTAATCTTCTCGTCTTTAATTGACCTTGTTAATTAGGATATTAGTTTAGTTGTACTCAACAAGAGGCGGCAGCAGCAGGAGCAGCATGGACAGCTCCACCATTGCCGCCGGCGCCCTCCTCCGGCGCGCCTGGCCTCTGCGGCGAGTAGTCGGCGACGGCATGGATGACTCCTCCGCTGCCGCCGCTGCCTTCTTTAGGACCGGCGCCACCAGGTGGCGTAGGCCGTCTGAATGCTCCTGCTCCTCCTCTCGCCTTGACCTCGAGGACGACGGCGTTCGTCTTCGGGCCGTCGCCTTGCCTCGGGGCGTCCGCCGCCGCCGCCGCCGCCATCAAGCTCATCTGCGGCGCGGGCAATCGGAGTTCTCCTCCCCTCGGCTTCACATCGAAGACGGCATTGATTTTTGGGCCGCCGCCTCGCCTCGGGGTGTCCGACGCCGCCGCCGCAAAGCTCACCCGCGGCGGTGCGGGGCAGCCGGAAGTTCTCCTCCTCCACTGGGCTTCACCTCGAGGATGGCATTGGTCTTGGGGCCGCCGACTTGCCTCGGTGATCCCCACGCGTTTGCGGCGGCGAGCAGCATGCTCCTGTCTCCATGGAGCTCCAGCTGAGCGGCGGGGAGAAAGGCTTCCGACGACGGCGAAGTGGGCCACGCCATGGCGGCCATGCCGGTGAAGTTAGTTTCTAACTGTTGCTCGTGTGCCGGCTCGTGCACTGGCCACTGCGTTCGTTGAGCTGATGGATGCGGATGCAGATGAACGGCGCGCTGAAGCTCCACTGTATTTATAGTGGTCAATCGCACGAACGCGTAGGATATATAGCGAAATGGCCGTCTAGTTGTTGTTGTTTTAGTACTTGCTGTTGTTTTAGTCTTTGACTGAAAATTTGTTCAGTTGTGTTGATCAACACGTAGCACATGCTCTTTTTTAAAATTGCATGTGTAGGTTGAAAACTAAACTATGTTGGACTGTGAGAGATATGTTTTGATTCGGTCGTGTCTCTATCAGACAAAAAGTCGTACTCTCGTTCTATCGTAGTACGTGGACAGTACAGTGCACCCGGGATAGACGTGGTTGGATCTGCATGTAATTTGGGGCCGATTCTAGTTTAACTAAATTAACTAAGTAAAATATCTGTGGGTCGATCCACGTCTATTTCTAGTGCACTGAATATCATATGTGCTATGTAATAACTAGGGGTGATTTAAATCTCAGCTAGACGGGGAAGAGGCACAACTTGAGCAAAATTCCACTCGCCGATGTTTAAACTCTAGTACGCATAATTACATTTTAATAGGATTTTCGTGATGTTAGAGATTTGTTGCCGACATCTGTAGCGCACTCACAATGTATGAACTTCTGTGCGAGTGTGGTGGTGTGCGTATAGTGTAGCATGTGTGATGTAATGAAAAAAAGAATTGCAATATGGCCACTCTATTTGATGAACATTCTCTAGTTTGTAAACTCTAGTAAAATACCTCTTGTTACAAACTTCCAATCGCCCAAATCCGTTTAGGGACTGCTAGAGCATGAGATCCTATAACATTACCAGGTCTGGTACCCATCGGTGCCAAGCTGATACCCATCGGTACTGGCTGATATGGGTCGGTATCAGACCTGAGCTAAGAGGGGGAGAGGTCAAAGGGTGGAGATGGTTACCGGCACCAGCTCTCCAACTTTGCTGCTACCCTCTTATCCGGCGGCGGCACCTTGCCACCCACATGCAGTCACCATAGCCGGATCTAGGTGAGCATAGTTCGTCAGCACCAAAGTCTAGGCTAGACCAGTGATGACGACGACGAAGAGCTCAGGCGGCAATAGATTTGGCAGCCTTGAGCTCGGGACATGCCAAATCTAGTGGTTGGGGAGCTCGGTGGCTCTAGATCCACCGTGAACGGACAGCGAGGAGGTGACAAGATGGGCTGCAACCACCTTGGGGCTACGCGGTGGCCCAGTTGGATGCGAAGGCGAAGCTTCGAGGTGGTGGCGACAATAGCAGCACGGCTCGCCAGCCAGCAATCCCTCGCTGACAACGTCGTGCGGCAAGTTCCCAGCATACTGGACGGTGGTGGTGGAAGCAAGCTTGTGTCCCGCAGGGGAGGTGTCGGCGGAGGCTGCGGCCATGGCCATCATGAGTGAGGTGATGGATGCAATTGCCATAGCCATGGACGAGGAGCGCGTGCAAGAACGTCCTCACCTGTGCGCGTGGGGGCATCCCGTTCCACTACTCGGAATGGGATCCCATCCCCTAGCATTTTTGGATCGGTTTATATTGGCTTTCCGATCGGTTTATATTGGCTTCCTTTATTGCCTCTCATTTCCTACCTTAGGCACCGTTCGCAGGTAATGGTTGGGGGTGAAAACCC
Source organism: Oryza meyeriana var. granulata (assembly GCA_003991445.1). Taxonomy (NCBI): domain Eukaryota; kingdom Viridiplantae; phylum Streptophyta; class Magnoliopsida; order Poales; family Poaceae; genus Oryza; species Oryza meyeriana. The sequence continues at coordinate 93,637 of RYFJ01000252.1, forward strand.
CCTCGTTTCCCGTGAGCACGCTTCCCAAACTGCTAAACAGTGTGTTTTTTGTAAAAAATTTCTATCTAAAGTTGCTTAAAAAATCATATTAATCTATTTTCAAAGTTTACAATAGCTAATACTCAATTAATTAAACGCTAATGACTCACCTCGTTTTATATGATCTTTTTCTCCCTTTTCCCTCACCTTCAAACAATCCCTTAGAAGATCAAGGCCGAGAAACAATGAGATCTCAAGCCTTTTTACCATGCGTCATGCATGTACTAGATGTTATAAAGTATAGTATATCTCATGAAATCAAAGCATTAGCTAGTGCTAAGTGTTGACAATATAAGCATATGTAGATTTAATTTATTCCTTAAATAAATCATGACGTTAAATGCATAGCTAGCAGAACCATCTCATATGATCTAGACATGTATACAACAGAATAACACATGAATAGATCGAATACGTAAAACATGATGAATACGTATTGGGGATTCTATTCAGGAGGAGGTTTCGGAGCAGCAATGTACACCGCACGTATAACACACGGTACAGGATGTTGACGATGATGCGCAACGCCCAAACATAGAGGAAGACGAGCAGTGGTTGACGAACAACGAAAGTCGTGCGGAGCGCTTCCCAAAAATCTTATTCGCCATCTCCCGGTGAAGGACTTTATGAGGACGACAGTTCCGGAGACTTGCTCTCTCGATCGCCGGTGCACCCCATCGAGCGGGATGGAGTAGACGATGTGTGGCAGCGCAGTACAGAGAGGCAAAACCCTAGATTGTTTTTTTGCGTATGTTGCTTAGATGTGGCAATTCAGTATTTATAAGACACATGATCAGGACATCTTATATAACTCGTAACCAAAATGGAATATCCGTTAGATACAGCAAAACAAAGCAGCGTCTATATGCAAGTATGAGAAGCTAATTTTGGCAGATCATAAACGCGCATGTTGTGTGCACCCACCCCCGGCCCAGCGAGGCGAGCAAGCACGCACGTGATACTTTAGTTTTCTCCATCAAATATTACTTAAGTGGCTAGAGAGCACTTCATCTTATAAAGAGCTCTTGAACTAACAAGATGGTAAAGGTTTATATGCATATCTCTATAAGGTGGGCCTTTGTGATGTTCAAAAGAATTATTCTTTAGATGTGTCTTAGCCCATATAATAATTCCAACACTCAGTTGATCAAGTTTAAGAAATAACACTTGACAATAATTAAGTTTGACTTTATTTATTCTCTTTCGCGGTTATTAAGACAGTTTTACCGTAACCTCAAAGCACCCAATGTAATGCTTCATATATACTCCTATATACACTCAACTGCTAAATCATAGCTATCATTGTAAACTCTCACATCTTTAATCTATTTTGTTGATTAACTGTCTCCCTACTCCCACTCATGAAGAAGCTGCACCAGCAGCAGCATGGACGACTCCACCGTTGCCTCCGGCGCCCTCCGCCGGCGCGCCAGGCCTCTGCGGCGTGGAGTCGGCGACGGCGTGGATCACTCCTCCGCGACCGCCTCTGCCTTCTCTAGGACCGGCGCCACCACCAGGCGGCGTGGGCCGTCTGAGTGCCCTTCCCCTGGGCTTCACCTCGACGACGGCGTTGATCTTTGGGCCGCCGCCTTGCCTCGAAGGGTCCGCCGCCGCCGCCGGCAAGCTCACCTGCGGTGTGAGCAGTCGGAGTTCTCCTCCCCTGGGCTTGCACTGCGGGACTGCATTGGTCTGGGGCCCTGTGCCTTGCCTCGGACCGTCGGCCGCCGCCAACGTCACCGGCGGCGCCGCCTGTCCGAGCGCTCCTGCCGCGACCTTCCGCTCCGGGAGGACGGCGTTGTGGTGCGGGCCTCCGCCTTGCCTCGGAGTGTCCCTCATCAACACGTTTGCGGCGGCGAGCTGCAGGCTCCTCTCGCCATCACGAACACCTGCTGCTCCTCTATCCTCGGCCGCTGCGACGACGGCGAGCTGCCGGTCGGAAGAAGGAGAGAGGCAGAGAAGGCCCTGCAGGCTGGAAGACATCGACGCGTGGAGCAGGAGGTGCGCGGGGAGGATGGACGACGGCGAGGTCGGCGACGCCATGGCTGCCATGTCGGCGATCGTGACCACCAGGTGAGATCGAATCGAAGACACACTGCGATCGAGCAGATGGAGATCGAATCAAAATGATGCGTTGATGAGGATGAGATGTTGTCAGGTGAACTGCCATATTTATAGCCGATGTCCCGTGGGGCGCCGGGGCGGCGAAATGGTCAGGTGAGCTATGGCCGTGGTGTTTGACTGGCCGGCCGGCGAGAGACTCCGGTATATGTAACTGTTTCTGTGTTGACGAAGAGAGAGAGAGAGAGAGAGAGAGGAAGTTGTTGTGTTGGACTTAGACCGATATACGATGAATTGATCTGGTCATGGATTGTATATTTGTATGTGATGTGCATGTGTGCTTATGCGTGTGACTGTCTCCATCACAGAAGCAGTAATGCACCATGGACATACAACCTTACGTGTCTATGTACAAATTTTCTGCTAGAGGGCAGGGAGATATCTGTTTAATCCTATGTGCCCCTGTATTGATACATGTACAAGGGGGAACACCTGTGTTAAAAGGGTAATTTGGACAGCTATACATGGTGGGATAAAATTATAACGGTTGCCGGTCAAATCGAAGCTGCTCTGGGCTAACTAGTATTAATTCAGAATTTAACTTTTTGACAATAAAAATAAACTCCCAGCCAGTACATTAACTATATTCGTGGATACCAAGATTTAAACCTTGATGAATAGAATCATATATGAATGATTCTATCACCCACCATGATTCTTCAATTGAGAATATAGTAAAATAAGGCGTTGACTCCGTGATTTCTATCCACGCTCGTTTGTTTTCATTCTATTCCTCAAATATCAATCAAATTGTCAAAAGAAATCCTTAAAAGATTGAAAACATTAAATTTAGTCTTTACATGTTTATACAGTGATATAATAGATTTTATGTTTTTAGAATTGTTTAGGACTATTTAATTTTGATGAGACATACATTTTTATTTGTAAATTGACTTTGCCTTGCTTGAATTGACCCGATCAGGGATTGATGTTATATGTTCATGTTGTCTCGATCGATCGGTCAAGTTGTCGACCATGCATGCACACACCGTATTAGATCATGATGATTAATTAATGTTGTAATTATTGGTATGCTACAGGTAGCACACCGTACGTCAACCTGCTGCTGTACTGATGCACACTCTATATTAAACAAGTTGGAATTAATATACGATTTCGCTAGATGTTTATCGGTAAATTTTACGTGGTATATCACTTGAATTTTTAACGGTTCGATCTGCTTTGAGATCTGTGTGTTTTTATGGGTCAGCTGGCCTTCGCATGGGCCTGTAGATGATATATAGGTGAGGGAAAGTTAGCAAGCATACATACGGGCCAATGAAAGTTAGTTGGTGGGCCTTCACAGGCTATAAGAATAGTTGGCATGTCAGGAATTTTTTTGATTTTTAGATTTATTTATTAAAAGATTTGTAAAAATAGATTTTTGTTTCAAAAAATTACAAAAATAGACTCCCGCCGCCCTCTGGGAGGGCGATTTTTAAAAATCGCCCTCCCAGAGGGCGATTTTATGACGTGGCTGACGGCCGTCCCTCTCAGAGGGCGGCAAGGGGGCCGCCTGCAAAATGTGCCCAAAAACCGTCCTCTCAGAGGGCGGTTTTTGGCTCCCGGGGGGCCGCCTGCAAAGTCGCCCATTTGCAGGGTGGTTTTTTGCAGGCGGCCCCCTTGCCGCCCTATGGGAGGGCGGTTTTTAGCCCCCGGGTATAAAACCCCCCTCCCAGACTCAAAAAAGTCATAAAATTCACTCAAATTAGAAAAAAAAACAGGAGAGAGCTGAGAGGGCGAAAGCAGTGAAGCTCTGCCCGTTTGCTGATTTGCCTGCAGGTAAAATCCATTGTTCCTTTGCAATTTCTATTTGTATGTAAGAATTGATGTAGTAATGTACTAGTTACGTGTATAGTACTATATAGATCTGTAGTTTTTAGTTAATCTGTTAGATGACTTATTTTTTGTACAGATGGTACTTGTAAAATCTGGAATACACGGTTTTAGATGTTAGGAGGATGTTGGTACCTAGTTTAACTGTATTTTTCATCAACAGATATGTCAAATAAGGTGATATTTCAGTTATTTCACGGGCAAGGGAATGTGAGATATGGTCCAGACGGTGTAGATCTGTCGGAGTTTAGTTCAACGGCTAAGGGTATTGATAGGCCAGCTGAGAGAAGTTTTGGATCAGTATACAACTGGCTGATGCGAGGGTTTCGACTGGACCCTCAGCTCAGCGGAATAACCTTGTATGTAGTAGTCAGTCGTGTAGTTGAAGGTTTTTTTTGGGAACTGATGCCAGTGGATTGCACTGCCACTTGGAGATGGTATGTGGAGAATGCATTTCAACGTGGCTGGCCACTGGGCATACTTGTGTCCATATATGAGAAAGATAACAACGCTGGTGCAATGCCCGTACAAGATGATGAGGGTCCAAGTACGGCGGGAGGTGATAGTGAAACAATAGAAGAAAATGAAGGAGGGAATGAAGGAGAGAATGAAGAAGATAGACAGGCAACAGGTGTGGCAGATGAGGGAGAACATATCGACATGATCGTCCAAGAAATGGCTAGAGAAGATTCTAAAAATGAGCATGCAGAGTATGATGACTCGTCTGATGAGGACAACGTGATGCCTGCAGAATGGAGCAACGAGGACTTCTCTGCGCTTACTATCTCCGAGCGGCATCATGTGCCGTGGGAGTACAAGCAGAATGAGGTCATTCAGGGGGCTAAGTACGCATATGTAGAAGATTTAAAGGAGGCAGTCAAACAATGGGCGGTGTCACTTCAGAGGGAGTTCTCGGTCGTGAAGTCAAACAAATCAGTGTATGAAGTGAAGTGCATGAAGGATGGGTGTCCATGGCGGGTACACGCATTCAAGGGTATATGGAAAGATTATTGGCAAGTTTCAATCGTGACGGAGCATTCATGTTACTTGACAGGTGTTGAAAAATATCATAGAAACATGACCTCTGCATTTGTTGCAACAGAGATGTACTCTCATATTGTCAACAATCTGGGGTATGAACCAAGGTCAATTGTTAGGCATATTGAAGAGAAATTCAAATATACAATTAGCTATGATAAGGCTTGGAGGGCAAAACAGAAGGTTGTAGAGATGAGGTTTGGCACATTTGAAGCATCTTATGATAATTTGCCTCGTCTCTTAGGCTGTATTCTTCAGAGGAATCCGGAGACGTGCTATAACCTGAAAGCCTTTCCATCAATTGACCATGGTAATAAAAGCGTGTTGCAACGTGTATTCTTTGCACTAGGTGCTTGCATTCAGGCATTTATCCATTGTCGTCCTATCCTCTGCATCGATGGGACATTTCTGACTAGAAAATATAGAGGACAGCTATTAACAGCAATTGGAGTTGATGGAAACAACTAAGTTCTACCGGTGGCTTTCGCTTTTGTTGAGAGTGAGAACACTGATAGCTTGTATTGGTTCCTAGAAAGGGTTAAGACAGCAGTTGTACGGATGAGACCAGATGTATGCCTCATACATGACCGTAACTCCGGCTTGCTGCGTGCAATTGAGGAACTGAGAGATGGAAGTGTTGAGAAGGGATACCCACCAAGGTGGTCTGATGTTCAAAGCAGATGGTGCATGCGTCATATGGGTGCTAATTTCTACAGACAGTTTAGAAATAAGCACCTTATGGATCTTTTCAAGAGACTTTGCGCCCAGAATCAAGAGAAGAAGTTCAATGAGCTTTGGAGGAGGTTGGATGAGCTGACCTCTAAACAAACAGATGAGCAGTCCAGGAGGGCTACCATTGGAGGGGATGAGGCTCCACAAGCTCTTGAACCTCTATCAAGTGATGGACCTCGTATGAGAAGAAGGCATGCATCCTCAGTTAGAAAATTTTCAGAGTGGATTGAGAATGAGCCAAAGGAGAAATGGGCATTGTTGTATGACAAGGATGGTTCTCGATTTGGCATAATAACCATAAATTTGGCAGAGGTCTATAACTGGGTGATGCGTGGTGTTCGAGGGCTCCCACTTGTTGGAATAGTTGAATTTATCTTGCATGGCACATGCAAGTACTTTAGAGATCGGTTCAGAGCAGTTGGCCCCTCAATGACGGATAATAATCTTTTCTTTGGAACGCTGCTCACTAAGTACCTGCAAGATAAAAGTAATAAGGCCCGAAGACATCGTGCTCTACCTCAAGGCACACAAGAACACAGATTTGAAATATTGTGTGTCGACAAGGGCATGCGCGGAATCTACCGCAAAAGAGTTGTGCAGGAGTGTGTGCTCAAAGAAGACGGGACCTGCAAGTGCTCGTGCCGAAAACCTACTCTGCTCCACAAGCCATGTTCCCATGTGATTGCCGCGAGCGGTGAGTGTGGAATCGAAGCACGTTATTTTGTCTCACCTTATTTCAGAAAAGAAGCAATCTATAATACCTGGAGTGGAGAGATATACGGTTTCGGTATAGCGGGGACATTTACTACGGAGAATCCTCAAGCTATCTACATTCCTGACCCAACAAAATTGAGGAATAAAAAAGGTCGCCGCATGACAAGACGCATCCGTAATGACATGGATGAGTCAGAAGCCGGTGGAAGACTTAAACGTTGTTCAAAGTGTGACCAAACAGGTCATACCTATAAGAAATGTCCAAAGGATGCAGCCGGTCCAAGTGCGGCAGAAGCTGGACCGTCAGATTCAGTCGTTGATGGTAGTCGTCCTACGGGTGAAGGCACAACTTCAAGACGACCCCGTCTTAGACGTTCTCGAACAATTGGTGGTGCTAGGGTGTAGTGTAAGTCTATACTTGATCTTTGTTATAGAATGACATGTATCGTACTGTTGTTTTTTTATTATCATGTAACAATGCTATAAACATTAAAACTAATTTACGCTAACTCTCTATTTGTATGCAGGTATGGCGTACCCTACACCAGAGCTGCTCGACCGGGGTCTCGACCAGTCCCACCGGTCTTACCTGTCAGCCGTCGAGGGTGCCCAGCTAGGCACCTTCCGTCCACGGCCTTCACGTCAGCTCCTGCGGATAGACCCCCGGTTCCGTCAGAGGTAAGAGCTGTACGAATATTCATTCACATCATTTGTGCATATCTATGTTTTCCCCGATATTGAATACAGTTCTATATTTGGCAGGTTGTCTGAGGCTGGACTTCTTCCGCTGTGCAGGCTAGTTGAGCCCGCACCGGACGAGAGAGACCCCGCCAGGCGATGGGAAGCTGACCGGTCACTTCTGGCAGCGCTGGTGGATCGCTGGAGACCGGAGACCCACACGTTCCACCTACCGTGTGGCGAGATGACTCCCACACTGCAGGACGTGTCCTACTTGCTGGGACTTCCCCTCGCAGGGGACGCAGTCGGTCCGGTTGACGGGGGGCACGGTTGGGCGCAGGACATATCTGCTCGGTTCGAGGCCGTGCAGCGTCTACCTGGGCTTGGTATGCCGAGGTCGCTACCGCCTTACACCACGGCTGGCCCCTCGCAGGCGTGGGTGCTACAGTTCACCGTAAGTCACAGATTCATTTGCTTCACAATCATCCGACCTATAAAGGAGCAGTGATGCTGACTATGATCTTCCTTTACAGCCTGACAAGCTAGACGACGACGCCGACGAATACTCGGTGCAGCGGAGCATGGAGGCCTACCTGTTGTGGCTGTTCGGGGTGGGTGATGTTCACCAACAGTCACGGGCACGCGGTGGACAAGGGACTGATCCACTACGCTCGTGCGATCGCCGACAGCGAGGACGGCTACGTACCGCAGTGGAGCTAGGGATCTGCTGTGCTAGCGGCGACATACCGTGCTCTTTGTGACGCGTGCACGAAGACCGATCCAGGTGCGATTCTCGCCGGTTGCCCTCTCCTTCTGCAGCTATGGGCAGCAGAGCGTTTCGCGATAGGCCGTCCTCTCATTCAGCTCTCTGCCTACGAGGGCGGCCCTGGAGGCTTGTACGGGCAGTGGCCCGAGGACCGCCCGACTATGGGGACGGTATGGTGTCGCCGTGGGGTACGTAATGTGAAATTCTATGTTTACCACTTATGCACAAACACTGACGTGTAATCTTTTCTTATTTTGCAGCGTCGTTACGCCCACAACCAGGTTAGGCGGGCCTACTCCGAGTTCGTTATGGAGTTGGACCGCCTGCTGCCCAGCGACGTCGTCTGGGAGCCCTATAGTCCACAGGCCATCGCGGCCCATGCACCGCTCGGACTCAGTACTCTTTGTATGCGCGACCAGGCGTACTGGTTGACGAAAATGCCGTTGGTGTTCGACATCTTTGTCGAGCCCCACTGTCCACAGCGCGTGATGCGACAGTTCGGACTACGTCAGGTCTTCCCTATGCCCATAGAGGTCGTTGTGCCGCGCGATGTGCACCGGTAAGTACAACTGCGATCTTTGTTTAGTACTACCACTCTTTAATGTACTCTAATGCACTCTCTGCAAATAGGTATAATCGTAGGGGACAGGCAGCCGGTGCTCAGTGGTATCCCCGACTGCAGCCGTATGTGGAGGACTGGTTGTTGGCGACGGAGGATGTCGTCGACGAGTTCCGTGCACACACTGAGGAGCATTACCTAGCATACCTCAGGTGGTACCAACCTCGGACCCGCATACGCGTAACGTTCACCCCAGGTGATCCACAGCCACACGTCGCTGCTACGACGGACACGTATCCTACACACCGTGACCAGGACTACTTTCGCGCAGTAAGTCACTTTATCTTTGCACTTTGTCATTCCCTTTCTAGGTAGCCACGGTTCTAACACATAATCAAGTCACATTTGTAATAGGCCGACGCAGCGCGACAGATTCAGGGTGATGTCAACGCGGCGTTCGGACGGTTGGACACTGGGATCGTGCTGACTGCGGACGAGCAGAGGACGACCTTCGGGAGGATTCGTCAGGCGTTGCACACAGTGCTTCGTGCGCTCACTTGTCACGCGGCCGACGCGGTACCTCCCGTCTATATACACCAGCAGCAGCAGCCACGGCCAGCAGGAACAGGACGAGGAGCAGGAGTGCACCCACAGGGTTCCAGTCAGCCATCTGGCCCCTCCAGAGGTAAATTCTACTAACCTTCCGTTCATAATATGTTTCCTTGTATGACATGCACCGTTGTACATCAATATGCTTCCCTGCAGTCTTCGCTACACCGTACCTACATCCCTCTGGAGGTAGCACGTCGACGCATGGAGTGTACCACACACGACCACACGTGCAGCTGGGCATGACAAGTGCCCCCGGTGCCACCACAGGAGGTCCTTCAGGTTATATCAAAGTTTACTTTTCTCTTGCAAAATTTCGATTTGCAATAATCAATAATTTGGTGTACATTGTTCCACTCTACAGCGCCATCGATGTTTGCTGGCGCTGGCTCCTCCACGCAGGGCGCACGCGGCAGCGGTTGGGCACCGGGTCCTTTCGAGGGGGACGATTTAGAGGACGAGGACGAGGGCGAGGAGATCCATGAGATACTAGCTGCCTCGCAGCTCGAAGGAGCTCCGCCACCACAGACACATGACCCACCAGTTGCCACACCCGTGCAGACGACCCGCGCTGGCCGTGCTGTACCACCAGACCGGTTGATGTACTCCCAGGGACAGGTGCGAGTGCAGGGTAGGAAGTCGAAGAGGCCTAGAGGTTACGTTCCGGGCCCGTAGTACTTTGTGTCTGTAATAGTTTGTCTGTTGTATATAATGTTTTATTAATTCTACGTTTCCTGATGAAACCACTTTACTTCGTTTACGCTCATCGATCAAACGACGTATTCCTCACGATCTACGTTTCTGACGAATCTGATCAAAAATATGAATTTTCGAGTGTCAACTTCACGACGAAAGTACATTCCGAGCGGTGACAACTAAACACACATTAACTATCATACAAACCTATTGATATCCAACTAGCGATGCAACTACTGTGTGAGGATGGCACGGCCAGGGAGCGGCGACAGTATGCGCCTAGGAGATAGTGACGGCAGCTGGTAGTCACATAAAAATTGATTTCGAAAATTAATTTTTTTAAATCAATTTTTTTCTTTTTTTTTCGGAATATTGGTCCGGACTGTCCGGATAAGGTCCGGACTATATTAACGCTAAATACCGCCCTCTAGTTGGGCGGCAAGCCAAAAACCGCCCTCCCAGAGGGCGGCAAGGGGGCCGCCTGTAAAATGGCCGGCCCCCGGGCGCATTTTGCAGGCGGCCCCCTTGCCACCCTCTGAGAGGGCGATTTTTGGGAGGCCGGGGGCCGCCTGCAAAATGGCTGACGGCCGTCGGCGGGGGGGCCAACGGCCGTCAGCCACGTCATAAAATCGCCCTCCCAGAGGGCGGCGGGAGTCTATTTTTGCAATTTTTTGAAACAAAAATCTATTTTTGCAAATCTTTTAATAAATAAATCTAAAAATCAAAAAAATTCGGCATGTCAGCTCTTAAGGGCCATACTATGTCTCATATGCTATGTTTTTATATTTATTCTCAATTAGTGCATTATGGTGAGTATCTGCGGCATTAAAATTAAAAGTTTTAAATTACTGTGATAACTTATGGATTTTATGGTGTGTTTTCTTAAAAACTTATAGTGTAATTTCTTCTAAGTTACATTGTAATTTTGAAACATACATTGTTACAATGTAATTTTTAAAACTTTCCGTGTAACTTTTGAAATTTACATTGGATTTGGCCTTTTTTTTCATAGCATATGCTAAACGGTGTTTGTTATGGTGTTTCTTAGTGTTTTTAGCCTCTTATTGTTGTTTGTTGGATTTTAATTCAAAGGCTAAAAAATCTGTGCAACTTAGCCACAAAAATTTGTCGAACAATGGGTAGACAGACCCTTAATGTATATCAAATTAAAGTCCTCGTTTAAGGATGGTAAAAGAAAACAGGCCATCCGTGACGGTTAAGCACTGGTCAGTGGTGAGTGATCACTGATGAGAAAACCTCATCCGTGACAGATGACAGGCAAATACATTATTTTTTGAATAAATTACACATACATGCGGTAGATAGAATTCGAACCCAATGCCTCTTTCTTCACAAAGTGTACTCTTACCAACTCACCTATAGAACTCACGTTGAATACTCATTTGATGTTATTCTTTTGACTATTCTTGTCCGAATCATTTAACATGTATTTGATATTTTAGGTGACTTTAAATGAAAAAGTCATCAACTAAAAAGTTGTAGATCTCATCATGTTCTATAACTTTTATATAGGGAATATCTCCATCTGAGATCATTTTAAGAATTCAAAATTTTGTTTTCAAAATAAATCTCATCTTATAATGCATATTCGGTCATATAAATGATATCAAACGAAAATATTGTTAATTATAAAGCTATAGATTTCATCGAGATCTATAACTTTGATATAAACCATGGCTGTGATCTATCATAGATCATCTGTAACAGATTATAACTATGACCCGCTAAAGATAACCTCACATATATAACGGGTTGTCCCGGTAGCCCTATCTTAAACAAGTTATTTTTTGACCTGTTAGAAATAGGTTATCTCGAACGGGTTGTGTTGACCCATCATATCATAGATGACCCGCCTTGGATGTTCGGGTCTGTACTTCGACTTGGCATGATCGCAATTGATATTTACCATTCTCACATGTTTGACGATGAACCAAGTGTTACAGCGTGAGGTACAAAGTGTAATTAAGAAAATACTACTGATCTTGCACATAACAATTGATGATGGCATGATTACATTAATTCAGACATGCGCATCATACGTATATACACATGAACTGTTCCAAATCATTCGTAAAAAGTGGCAGTAATCACATCTTTAATAATTAAGTTCTTAAACTAGCTAGCAATGTGTTCCCTACATGCATGTTCAATCCTGATAGAATCGATCTTGTCAATTGGTCTTTGGGCCAGAGCCAGGCCGGGGAGGAGCGTCCCTCGCCACCGCATGGACCACCACTCCGCCGCGCCCTTCTCGAGGCGGCGGCGCCGGCCGCCGTAGTGGTGCTCCTCCTCCCCTGGGCCTCAGCACGAGTAGCACTGCATTGTTTTTCCCGCCGTGGACGACGACTGCTGCTTCTTCTTCCTCCTGAAGATAGGTAGGAGGAGCAGGCGCCGCTGCTGCGACGGTCAGCTGCGTCGCTGGCCGTCGGTCGGAGGAAGGTGATAAGAGGGAGAGTTCGCCCAGCTGGTGGTGGCGGGGGGACGACACGCGGCGGAGGCCGGGGTAGAACAACGACGGCGATGTGGGCGACGACGCCATGGCCATGGCTATCGATCGAGCTTGAGCTTGTTCAGATTAGCTCAGAGCTGGTGTTGTCGTAGCAACTCGTTGAATGGATCGATGCGGCTGACGATCAAGAGATCGAGCTCCTCCTTTTTTATAGCTGCACGTACGCGTGTAGGTTAGTGAAGGAAATGGTGTGAATGCGTGGTGGTGTTTGACCGGTCAAGAAGTCAAGCATAGTTTTTTTTTCTTTGTGCGTATTGCATACGTGTACGTGTGCAACTGTGCAATTTGGACTGGGATCCCGCGGGTTATTCAGGAATTGATTTGACCCGGTCGTTGATCTCCTAAATAATGATGTACTCCTACTTGTTACCAGTGGCAAGTACGCTATCTGCTTTTCTACCAAGGAAAGTGTATATTTCTCTCTCGGCATCTTATTTTATTACTCGCTCCTGTCATTAATATGACATTTTTACAGTAAAGTTAGTATTAGAAATGCCATGTATATTAACTGCGCGGAGGGAGTACTACCTAAACACTGAGACCAAGACTATAAAAATAAAGTAACGAAACTTGTAAATGTTAACGTAACGTCCTGAAAATTGTAGAAATGAAAATCTATAAAATTTTAAAATTTTTTGTATCATGCTGTGTCTTTACTTAAGTTGTCTAGAAATCCACAATAAAACAAACCCGGGGAATACTACATCTCAGAATATATCGAGAAACATTCCTAATATAACTTATAAATCTTATACAAAGCAAAGACAATCCAAGTTAAAAGAAATGAAATATCAATTTAATTTCTAATTCATAAATATACAAACTGTTGATCAAGAATGTAATTTGTCAATAAAAGACGAGGAATTAAAATGACTATTTGAATTCCTAAATACCCAAATATTAATGAAATTCAAAAAATCAAATAATATATTAATCAATGTAATGATACAAATATCACTTGGAGAAGAAATTAAGTTTAATTCTTCAAATACAATAAATACCACGCAAATATATGAATTAATATATAAACCAACCCCAATTGCCAAATGGAATTAATTTATATGATTACTCTTCCTAAGGAAAAATATTTTCAAAATATAACAAACCTATTTTCAAAGCCTAACTTCCTAATCTGGCCCAATCCAACTCTAACTCTAACCTACCCTAGCCCACTCCCCATCCTAAACCTAGCCAGGCCGACCCCTCTCCCCAGTCCAAACCACCTAGGCTGGCCAAGCCAGGCCAAACGGGCCGACCAGCCTAGCTGGCCAGACAACCCGCAGTGGAACCAGGCCTGCCAGCCAGGCAGTGCAACCAGCACAGCCACGGCCAAGACTAGCCCCGTCGCCGCTTGTCGTTGCATGCTGGAGCCAGTGCCGCGACTAGCTTGCCGTGCGCGAGCCAGCCGTGACCAGACCAGTGCGCCTCTAGTGCACTGCTTGACGCGTCCCCGTGACCCGTGCACCACAGCTCGCCCTGGGCGCCGCCTTTCCCGCTCTCTCCCGCCGTGTCGAGCCGCTCCGACCGTCCCCACACGCGCATAACGGCGCATGCCGGCCGCGTGAGGCCACCGCTCCGGACCACACCAGCACGCTGCCCCCGGTCGCTCGCGCCGTCCCGGCTGCGCCTATATCTTGTGCCGCACCAAGACACTGCCTTTTTCCGCTCGCTCGAGCTCGCCATATCCAACCTGTGCCGAGCACCTCGCGGGCGTTCTACACCCCACACCACGTCATGGCTGCAGAACGAGTTTAAGCCGTTGCCTCAGCCTAGCGCTCTTCACCCTAGACCTCCACTCCAGTCCGTCTCGCCTCACTCTCCGTCCTAGAGGGCCACTCCCGATTGGAGCCACACCGGAGCGCCCCGGCCGAGCAGGATGAATGGAACTACCTAGGGTGAGGGCAGGTTCCAGTGGATATAATGTGAATAATTAAGCCTGGGGTAAATCAACCTAAGGGTGGCTTAGGGAGGTGGACACAACCCTCAAAGAATGGTTAAACAATTGAACTTATTGTTGTTTTCAGTTAAAATGGCTAGGTCATAGGTTTGTGAAAATGTCTATAAAAACTGGCTTTATGCAAGATAACCTTGGTCTTCCTTGAAATCCTTGTGCATCATTGTATGCTGTAGTGATGGCTTGCTAAGTACGTCTATACTTATGGTTGCTCAATTTACAATTTTTAGCAAAAACTCAGGTCAGAAGAAAAGACCTTACTAGTGTGTTTGAACACTCAGCAGGATGAACGAGTGATACTAGGTCGCAACCCCCAGCCAACTGTTTGTGGGCATGTTGTTGGGCTTGCTGTTGATCTATGTTTCCATTGCCGTTTATCTGATAAGTCCTGGTCATATTGACCGTAATAAAGGTAATTAACTCTTTAGCCCTATTTTCTTTTTATATATGTTTTGTACTTGCTATGTATGTGTGTACCAGCTACTGATTCAGGGATTGGTATAGAAAACATATCAGATTTCTAATTTCCAAAACCGAGGGCGAACAGTTAAGGATGGGTAAACTAAGAACATTGCCATCCACCAGGACCACTGTCCACTGAAGACCATTCATACAGGAGCATAAATAGTTGGGTAGTGACAAAGAGATAAGATCCAAAGCTTCAATCTTCATGCATCGGCAACATTGTTGTTGCCATATCTATCCAGGGAGGGGAAAATCCAAAAACCCCCTACAAGTCACTTATGTTTCTACTCTCCCGCCTACAACTCAATTTCGTACATAAACTCACCAATAAGTCAATTTCTCTTCTAACTTTCTCCACATCCTGTTTTCATCAATTTCTCCTTGATCTTTCAATTTATTGTTTCAATTTCTTGCACCCTATGGGTCTCTAATGCGTCCTCTCTATATAGTCTATGAAATACAAATCAATTTTTTCGTCGGCACGTCCTCTCTTACCACCTCGCTAGAGTTGAAATACAGATTGCTTCCTTATCTAAGTCCTCTCTATAGTATATGACCGCCGTGTTTTTCTCGCAGAATTAGAGAGCTAGGAGATTCGTACCTTTGGCGAGGTGGCATGGGTTCCCATCATCCCGCCAAGCTAGTGGCCTACGGGGAGCAAGAAATTGAAAAGAGAAAATAATGAAAACAGGATGTGGGAGGAAGTTAGAAGGGAAAAATTGACTTGTAGAGGGTTTATGTACGAAATTGAGTTGTAAGGGGAGAGTAAAAATACAAGTGACTTGTAGGGGGGTTTAGATTTCCTCAACTAGGAAAGATTAGATCAAGGTTAATTTTCACCTCTATCCCTAATACCAGTTGCCAGTTCTAGGCCAGTCGGGATACTAGTCTGACAAACAAATAAACAATTAACGTCTCCATGCTGCCAGTAATAGTGGATCATCTATATTACAGTTTGTGTCAAATATATGTACGGAGTCGGTTATAAATAGAACTTGGAGTTGTAATAAGTGTTAGAATAGTAGTAGAGTTACACTCTTATTTTAGGTTCTCTCTATTAAATAGAGAGGCACACCTGTTGTAACCACATGACTACTATAGCATAGGCGAGTGAGCAACTGGCCAACGGCGTTCTCGGTCGAGGGTGGTTGATATCCTGATACGTTGTAATTATGCTGGATCGGGAAGTAGCGTCTGTAATTAGTGTCTTGAAGATGTAGACTACAGTTGAACCCTGATATCAAATATCGTGGCTCAAGTTTAGATTTCGATGGCATACTTCCGTATTTTATTATCAATGCGCTACTAGTGCTGTGCTGGTTTATAACAGTATGTGTTTTAATGCCATGTTATTCAGACCCTTCGTGTGTTGTGGTTACAACATAGACGGAAAACATAGTAGTAACATTCAGTGGTAAGCTACCAGTGGTCACCACAGCTCCGAACGAGGCTAAGAACCATACAGTTGTTTCAGAATTTATTTCTCTTGCAAGAGTAAAATTCAGAGTTTTTTTCTGACCGTATCTTTATTTAATTAACTGCTGATCTATCTTTCTACTCCAATATTGGATCATGTTATGAACTTATAATTATTGTGTCTTCCATACATAGCTGTAGTGCTATAGTGTCAGAGCAGAAGCGACAGAGATCAGGAAGACGCAGCAGGATGGATGGCACCACCATCGCCGCCGGAGCCCTCCGCCGGCTCACCAGGCCCCTGTGGCTTAGAGTAGTCGTCGTCGTCGGCCGTGGCGACTGGCCGCCCTTGTCCTGGTGGCGGCGCTCCCATGGGCTTCAACTTGACATTGCCGTTGGCCTTGCCGCCGGGACGTGCTCCTGGCCTGGGCCGAGGTGTCCGCTCCGGCGAGGCGTTTGCGGCGGCGGCAAGGCTCTTACTGATGGCTCCGCTCGTGAAGGCGCGCCCGCGCCTCCCGCGCCCCGTGCCCGGTCCCCTCGTCCGGCCTCGTCCGGGCACGCGTCCGTGCCCGGGTACTTGTCCGGGGCCTCGCCCGGGATCGGCTCCGTGCCCGGACCTCGCCCGGGTAGCGAGACCGTGCCCGGGAGGACGAAGAATCATAGCTCTCTCTCTCACTCGATGGAACACTCACTCACAACACAGAGATGATCAGTACACGAGGAATTTTTCCACGCTTCACACCAGCGCGCACAACACAGATTTTTCACTTGATTGCTCTCCTTTTTCTCTGATACTCACCCGACGCGCTTGTCTTTCTCTGATTACACATGGTTAAATAGCAGTTTGTTTCCGTGGCGCTACCCCAACACTCCACTTTAGCCGCACGATCGGTCATACGACCGCACACTACTTGGCCGGCACGACTCGCCACCAACGACTTGGCCACGCACACATGCAGGTTGCTCCACTACCTCCACGATCCTTGCACTGCACACTGCCTCCACTTAGCGTATGCATGCACTCACACCGATCTGTCAACGCACGCACTCCGTGCTTCTCTCCAACAGATCAACTAACTCACACGGACACCACACGATTTGGCTAAGACCATATAAACACATAACAACAACAAGATTAAGTCTAACGCTTAACTGTCGCCATGGACAGCACCCTGCTGTGCTCTGCTGCTTCTTCTTTCGTTCCGATGGTGCTGTTGTAGAAGAAGGAATAGTACCATTCCCTCCTGGTGATGCAGGAGCTCGGCGGAGAGGAAGGACGACGGCGGCGGCGGTGACGGTGAAGCGGGCGACGGCATTGCCATTCTTCCGGGCGGCGGCGGAGAATTCGAGATTCCGGGGGTAGCGAGGGTCGTCGTCTTCTCGTTGGCGTCGACGGCTCGCTCGTGCTACGTTCGTTGAAGCTTGACAGTGGGGTGCATGCAGATCATGGAGGAGCGCCTGAACGACGGTGAGCTATATATGTAGTCATCTCTAATTATAGCGTACGTCCGGTGTTTGAGCGGCGGCGAGTACGACTCGCCCCGTTCCGATTTGCGTTGACGAGAGCAAGTCATGCGTATTTTTTTTATTTCTTTTTCATGTAGTTGCACTGGTGCCGGTGCCTGAATCGTGGCGGATCTACAAAAGGTAAAGATCTAGAGGATCCTTGGAATTGAGAAAACTAAGAAATAGAAAAAACATAGGATTTTAATAGAAACATAAGTGCAAAATACAGGAAGGTAACAAACAAAAAAAATATGATACAGAAATGATGTTTGAATCACAGAAAAACGCAGAAATCAGATAAGATAGATAGACTGAAAAGAAAATTTTTAAGAAGTTTGATCTTTGCTAATATTTGGTAGAGCTCCAGATTCTATAATTCTGATCTTACGATTCTGATTCTTTCTGAATCAGATACTGATCTTGTGGGGATTTTTAATTTTCGTTCGTTGTATTCTCATGAGAAGCCGTCTTTTGCCTGATTCTTCATTTATGTGCAAAATTGAGAATCACACTAGATCAATTCGGAAGAGAATAAGGGGGATTTTTTATCCATTTGGCTCAGCTCCAATTGATCCGATTGAGAATCACCCTCGAAAATACTACTAAACACCCCAGATCTAAGGATCCTTAGAATTGAGAAAACTAAGAAATAGAAAAAATACAGGATTTTAATAGAAATATAAGTGCAAAATATAGGGAGGTAACAAACAAAAAAAATATGATACAGGAATGATGTTTGAATCACAGAAAAACGTAGAAATCAGATAAGATAGATAGACTGAAAAGAAATTTTTTTAAGAAGTTTGATCTTTGCTATCTTTTCTTAAAAACTACGTGCATTAAGAAATTTCTTAGAAATTTCAATGAATTTGGAAAGCTCCAATTTTTGTTTCAAAGGACCAAATAGAAAAACTTCCTATAGGGTCTAAATCTACAAAATTTCTTTACAAAACCTTTGTTTCAAATAGGCACTAACTATATTGAGTGTTTCTTACCAAAATTTAACTGATTCTGTACCTGTATCCATGCGATCGACCCGATGCATGATCGTAATGCATGACACGCTCACACGCCACTATGGACAAGTTTTTAAAACAAGACGTAATAAATGCTTTCGGAGCACGACCCAGTCGATCTCGATGCATGTGGGGGCTGAGGTGGACCGTCCATCAGTTTTGGGTCCACATACATTTTAACATGATAAATGTTTAGTTCGGTGCATAGGCTAATTATAATTTCAGGCCTGGACTTATGGCCCAGGTGGCCCGAGGTCTGGGTCTGTCTATCTCTGTGTTGTTTGCCAAGTGTTGATATCTAAATTTGGCATTAGTCTGAATTTATAGCAAGTTAAGCCAAATCTAGAAAAGACCGGAGCTTTTCCGTGGAGACCGATCGGACCGTCATTGTGTGGTTAGTTAGACCGGACAATAAACTGCAATCTGACCGCAGGTGTCCAGGCAGTCAGACCTTTAGCCCCGAATTTGATTCTAATTTAGTTATTTTTTGTGTTTCCTTGCTTGAGACTAGAGTTTTTAAAGTCATAGTTGATCTCTAAGCCTAATAGAATGTGAAGAAGGCTCTGTAGACGCAAGACCACCCCTCCTATAAATATAGAAAACCAAGGCCAATTGAGACATCAACCAATCAATTTACCCATATCCTCTATATTCTACATCTCTCTCCTTCTTACTATATGTATCCTACGTCTATTCTTCTCCAATCCCCCAATTGCTCATCGTCTCTCATCTCTACAGCGTTTGAGGACGTCCTACCTGGCCTGCTAAGCCTAGGACAAACCAGCGCGTGTTCACCCTGATGGGATCCCTCCCGGGTGATAGTTCGGCGGCATCTACCCCCTGCGGCGATGCGTCTCCGGGTGGGTGCTGCTGCGGATTGCACATAAGGTGCTCACATGTCTGACGTGACCCGTTTTTGCACCAACACACTTTTTGGTGACTCCACTGGGGACGATTTCGGTTGCTATAGCCAGAATTCTACTTTTCAATCATGGGCTCACACATCGAGTTTGATCAAGACAACATCATGGCAACAGATTATGGAGAGTTGCTGGAAGCCGATCGCCATGTGTTTGTAGCTCACGTTGAAGATCTACGGTGAAAGATGGCTTCATACTACTGGAAAACGAGACAAGATGTTATCAAGCAAGAGGAATTTATGTTGCCCGTCGACGACAAATCTAAGGTAACAGCCGATTCTTGCAATACCCCTGTTCTTGTATCTGAAATTGCTCAAATAGTTGATGGTGCTGTTCTTGCTAGCTTAAATAATTAGTTTATATCTTTTAGTACTACCTTTGAGAAAACATTAGATGATTGCATGAATAAGATGGAGAATCGGCTTAATAGCCGATTGTTAGATGGTGCATTTACTTCATATAACAATGATTCTATGTATGGTATTCCATCGGATTTTAATATACCAAAAATACCTATACAATAAGATTGGCTGATGAAAAATACCTATATTCCACTCAATAATGCGGCACTGTACACCGGACAGATTGGTATAACACCACCAGTCTAACCGGAGATAGCGACCAGTCAGACCAGAGAGAGCGGTCTGTCCGACCGGGGGGGTGGGTAGGGGGAGGGCACTGCCGGTCAGACCACTCTCGATGAATTTTTTGGGATCGGCTCCTACAATGGCCGTTCCTAGTTATCATATGGTCAGCAGTTATGTTCCAAGACAAGCTTTAATGCCTTGCACTGCTACTGCCCCTATTCCTCCTAGTGTAGCACCTTAGAATTCGGCTAATCAACATGGAATCTTGCCGAATACATTAGTCAATGGCACACTATCACAACCCAGAAGACTTGAAGATGAGATTGCCGAAGTTTTTAAGAACGCTTTCGGTATAGATACTAGGGTTAAAAAGCGCACATATCAGAAACTCTATCCTGATTCCTACGACAATGTTCCATATCCTAAAGGGTTTAGAGTGCCAAACTTTGTCAAATTCATTGGAGAAGATGGCCAATCTACTTTAGAGCATATTGGTCAATTTATCGTGCAATGTGGGGAAGCTAGTGCTAGCAGTGTTTTAAAACTTAGACCTTTTCCATTGTCTTTATCTGGTACTACATTTACATGGTCTATATCACTTGCACCAAATTCTATTCATGATTAGTCTCAGTTAGAGCAAAAGTTTTATGATTACTTCTTTACTGGTGAGACCGAATTAAATTTGTCACACTTGACATCGGTTAAACAAAAGTATAATGAGTCTGTTTCTGAATATATTACGAGATTTAGACACACAAGAACCAGTATTTTAGTTTGACTCTATCTAATAAAGATTTGGCTGATTTGGCTTACTCTGGTTTGTTTAAATACTTGAAAGAAAAACTAGATGGTCATAGTTTCTTAGATGTAAGCCAATAACTTCAAAAAGCTCTGGCTCAGGAAAGCCGAGCTAAAGAAGCCAAGATCTCACAAAAAGTTAAGTCTGATTGTCCCCATGTTAATATGGTTGATTATGAGATTGAATCTTCAGACGATGAGACAATTGATGTGTATATAGCCGAATGGGCTTGGTCTTCTAAGTCTAAACCATTCGTTTGCTCTGCCCTTAAGCCGGTTAGCCATAAGAATCGACATGAGGACGTAAAATTCACATTTGATGTGGCCAAATATGGTAGGATATTTGACTATTTATTAGAAAACAAACAAATCAAATTGTCATAAGACCATATCATACTGCCGCCTAAGGAATTAAAGCGGCGAGCATATTGTTAGTGGCACAATTCTTATTCTCATGCCACAATGATTGCAATGTATTCCGTAGACAAGTTTAATCGGCCACAAATGAAGGATGGTTGACATTTATGAAAATGCAAGTAGATGAGTTATCTTTTCCTGTACACACTTGAGTTGCAAGAGAAGAAGAACCCCGATGACAAGGAGGAGATCACATTAAAGGCCTCAATGCTCAGGGGGAAAGACGACAAGCCAAAGATTCCAAAAGAGGACAAGCAGCCAAAGAGAGCAAGATTGCCTACCAAGCAAGGTGGGAGACGAACAAGGACGGATCTTTGGCAATATCCTTCTTCCTCTTCATGGTTTTACCCTTGGTATGGTCCATGGAACTTCAACAGTACGTGAATGATGCCTACTTATATGCGATGTTATTATCTATTATGGGCATTGACTCAGTGACCAATTTTGAATAATCAATTGCGCTCATCTCGTAGCCGGTCGAGACAAAAGAATCGGTCACAAAAGAATCAATGCAAAAAGTGGTGAGACAATAGTGGAGGCCAAAGAAAAAAGCAACAATATCTGAACAAGAGGTGGCTTCTCTAAGTAAAATTATTTCACCGCCACTAAACATATAGCCTTAGAGGTGTTCATGGCCAGTATTGGCGAATATCATCCCTAGTTGACCCCGTGCTTAGTGTTGTTTGGCTCACAAGTTTGCCAAAAAGGCAGGGAGCATGTATTAACACCCAAATTTAGCACTAGTTTGGATTTATAGCAAGTTCAAGTCAAATTTGGAAAAGACCGGAGCTTTCCCGTGGAGGCCGGTCTGACCGTCATTGTGTGGCTGGTTAGACCGGACAATAAACTGCAGTCTCACGACAGGTGTCCGAGCGGTTAGACCTTTAGCCCTGAATCTGATTCCAATTTAGTTATTCCTCGTGTTTCCTTGCTTGAGACTGGAGTTTTTAGAGTTCTAATTGATCTCTAAGACTAATAGGATGTGGAGTGAAATTGTATTTGGGCTTCAAGGAATATTTGCAGAGGACCCAAAGGGAGACATTTTGAATTTGAACATGGAATTCAAATTCAATAATTTGTTTTAGGTAATTTGCAGATAGGCAAAGAATGGATTTGAATTTTTGATTTGAACCTTTGGATTGAATATGGAATTGGAAATTTGAGTTCAAAATTGATATTTGAACTCAAGGAAAATCAAGGAATCCAGGGAGAGGAAACAAAGTGGATATTCGGATATCTTTGAAAGGAAAATTGGTACTAAAGTTTTTGAAGGAATTTATTTGGGAGGGATTCAATAGGGAATTTGAATTTGAATTTAAAATCCAAACTCAAGAGTTGAATTTCCTGGGAATTTTGGCAGAGCTCCAAAGGGATCGAATTGAGCATCGAGCTTTGGAAATTTGGAGAGTTGATTTTTGGGATCAAGGAGAGAAAACAAACTGAGATCCTTGGCATGGATTACAAGTCAGCAATCAAAGAGTGAAACTTTCATGGATAGTTTTTGTAATGCCCCCGCCCTGGTACCACTTATAGTGACACCAGAGAGGGAGCGCCGCAAGAGATTGGCGTGAACCAACTCCCACGGAACCGCATTGTCTGTACTAGTCCCAGGAACCTTGCTGGTACCCGCAGTCAATCGAGATGTACCATATCAACTTTATAAGTTGCAACTTTGGGCAGGCCATGAGTAGCAACCTTCAAACAGAACAGCAGCAGTGGAAAGACAGCGCAGCGAGAACCCAATCCACAAGCAACGGCTTGGGATTAGGAAACAAATCCTAATCTTCACTTTGACTTTACTCTTCCTGAAGGAGGGGAAAAAGAAATAGATTGAGTACACACGTACTCAGCAAGTCACTGGAAAAGTGTGAATATGCAGGCCACCAAGGAAGGCTGGGGTTTACTTCACAAACATTTTATTTTTAAACATTTTCCAAAACTCTATGTGTGGGTTGATCTAGGTGTAGCTAGAAAGAGGCTCTCGCCTAAATCCTGTTCGTGAATTGCTTTGCAACAACTCGTGGATGAACAAATTTTAATTGAGTATAGTTTCTAGTCCAGTCTACCGCCTATCGGACCACGATAGTGGTTCACTGTATATCATCTATTAGTTTATTTTCACTTTCGTGCTCCTCAGGACAAAACCTTATCTCATTTTTCCTCTATTATTTTCCTTTCACTATCATCCTTTCCAGGACCTCATCCATCTCATCCTCTCAACCTCGGCTCCTAGAGCCATCATATCTCTAGCACACTGCTTTCACTCGGGAAGCCTAAACTATGATGTCATCTGACATCCCGATCCACACAGGACCATTTCAGGCCACGTAATGGTCATCCATCAGCCGACCTGGCTGATTCTGGTTACTGTTCCCAACCACAAAATGCTTTGCAAACCTTTTATAAAAACAAAGCTACGCTAGAGGAATCATTTCACATCGCCCATGACCATGGGCATGGCTATTCGAACAGTTCAATACTCTGCAGAGGTGTATGTTTTCCCTACACGACGCGAGCTTACTCCTTCACTGGCCAAGCAGGGAGGTTCGCGACAAGGCCTTTCCGAAATGTATCCAGGATTGCTTGATGCCAACTGTACGGGTCCCAAACCAAGTACCGGGTGACTCCCAGACTCCTCGTACTCAGATCCTGCGGGTGCATCTTATATTGCCACCGACTCCACGTCCAAAGGCAACCAAGCCAACCCTGAGTCTACTAATTACTTGGCCAGGGGTGTCCCATTCCACCCATGTGGCCCCACTGTGCTATGATCAGTGCTATTCCCTAAGGAATCGGTCCTTATATGCGAATACAGAGCATTTCCACCAAGGTGATCACTTTGCATTGCGGGCTTTTCGCAACATTTGTTATTTCGCAAATATACCGACACCGCGTGTCGGGTTTAAAAAGGTTGTATAAACCCATGTGTTCCCGTATCGACAACAAATGTGATTGGAGTGAGACCGTCGGTACCCATGCTCATAGAGCGCAGATGCCAAGGTATCACTGAGGTGGAGCGACAAGGAATAGGGTTTCCAAACCTATAGGATATTGTAGCTACTAGGTAGGTTTGTTGGTTTGTCGCGCGAACCAAGGCTGATTTTATTTAATGTGCGCACTAACATGCAGTTTGGCAAACATAATATCTTCTAAATTGGGAGCAATATGTTCAAAGAGTGACTTGCCTCTGTCTTCGTCTTCAAAATCTTCAAAAAATCCGAGTCCGAAAGAATTTCCGTCGTTATCGACTACGGGTAACAAGAAAAAACACACAAAAACCCTAGAAATAAAACACAATTATTAATAACTAACAGTGTCATTAGGTAGATCTCAATTTTAGAAAAGTTTTGAGACTTAAACGGGGTCGATCGGAGTTACGGGTAAAAAGATATGAATTTTTAAAGTTTAATAAAATTTCTGGGATATAGAAAAGGATTTATTATTTTGGAAAAAGGAATATGCCGAGGGAATATTCCCTACTGATAGGTGGGGTCCCATGTTAGTCGCATATAGGTGTGGTCGCACTGTGAGATGCTCGGATAAAATTTCCCAAGGAAATGGTCCTTATATGCGAATACGAAGTGCCACCACACAGGCGATCACTTTTTCACCGCGGATTTTTGCAATTCCGCTGACATCGCATGTCGGGTTTTTAAATATTTGGAAACTCTATTTTCCCAAATCGACAAACAATAGAGATGTGGGTAGAACCATCGGAATCCATGCTCAGAGAGCACGGTTAATGAGGTACCACGAGGTGGAGCGACAAGGAATAGGATATCAAAGACCTACAGGGTTTATGCAACTACCGGGCAGGTCCTTCCAGTTCGACACGCAAACCAAGGCCAATCAATTTAACGTGCACACTAACTATGCAATTTTGAAAAACAAAACATTTTAAATTTAGAAGCAATATGGTCAAGGAGTGACTTGCCTCAGTCTTCGTCTTCGAATCCTCGTGAAAATCCGACGTCCGACGAATTTCCGAAACGTTGACTATGTGTGAAACGAGAGAAAACATACAAAACCCTAGAAATAATATATATTATTAACTAATAGTGCCATGAGGTAGATCTCATTTTTAGAAAAATTTAGAGACTTGAACGGTGTCAATCGGAGTTACGGTTGAAAAGATATGGATTTTAGAAGTTCAAGTGATTTTTCGAGAAAAAGAAATGATTTATTTGAATTATTGGGAAAGGAATTAATTTTTGAAAATAGGGCTGACAGGTGAGGCCCTTGGTCAGTGGCTGGAGAGAGGAAAAAGAAGAGTTGGCCCACTTGTCATGTCACAGAGAGAGAGGATGAGGTGGTAGGGGCCCACATGTCATAGGAGAGAGGAGGGATGAGAAGCCTAGAGGGGACTGACATAGTGGTCCCACTTGTCATTGACCTAGAGAGGAGAGAGAAATGGAAGGGCCCACATGTCAATGGATCATAGTTGCAAATAGTGATTAATTAAATTTTTAATTGGGCTGGACCCACTTGGCAGGGACTCAATAATTGAGAAGAATTAAATTAGTGAGGGGAGGGATTTAAGTGGTTGGGCCCATGTCAGTGCTTCTGAGAGGAATGGGGGTGGGGTCCACCTGTAAGGCCTTGTGTGTGAGAGAGAGGAGTGAGGCGATGCACAGGGGATGGCCGGGCATCAACGGCCGATGACGGCCATGGTTGTGCCGGCGATTGGCGTCGAGGGGGAGGAAACGGAGCCCGGGAATGGAACGAGGGGGTGGCGGTGAAGGAGATAGATGGATCGAATTTCTTGGATGGTGGCCGACGGCGGCGGGCAGCAGCATCCAGAGAGTGGCAGCGAGGTGTTGTCGTCGCCGGCATCCAGGGGGCGGCGGAGGGAGGTTGGGATGGGTTAGGCCGGACTCAGTGTCTCGCGGAAAGGAGAACGGAGGGAGGAAATTGGGTTCCTACCTAGTGCGACGGTGATCTCTGAAGCGACAGCAATGGTGGGGCGGCGGCGGCGGATTTGGGGTTTTCTGATTAGGAGGCGATCGGACGGATTGAAAGGCACGAGCGGAGTCGTGAGGTGATGAGGAGCTCGGTGGTGAGGGTTATTCAGTTGACTGGGCTCGGGGGAGGCAGGTTGGGGTGAGGCCAAAAGATCAATGGCGGCGGCGGAGAGAGAGCTTGAGCTCGGTTTCTGGGACAAAACATGGCGCGGCGGCGCTAGGATTTATAGGCATGGGAGGCGGCGCGTCGCGACAAAGGAGAAAGATGGTGCGGCAGCGGGGCATGGCTATGGCAGAAAAGGTGCGACGTGATGGAAGCTTAGCCTACGGCGAGCACTATGGATGGCGTCATGCTCCAGTGCCAAGGAGAAAAGGGGAGACCAGGAGAGATGGGTGCGGCAGAGACGATGGGACAGGACGGAGAGGGAGCTTGACCTTGGACAAGATATTTTGCTCGGCGGCGACGTGTGCTCCTTGTGCCCATTTCGCCGAGCAGGGGCCGGGCACGAGAGAGAAGAAGAGGGGCGACGGGAGGAAGGGGATGGATTTGACGTACGGGGCCCGCGCGTCTGGGAGACAGTGTCCGGGAGGAGGGCTGACGGGTAGGGCCCCGGGGAGGCTGAGTTGGCGAGCATGGGGGCACGCGTTGGCGTCCACGGTTGCTCGCCGGGGATTGACGGAGGGCCCTGCTTGCTAGCGGTTGAGTTGCACGCACGCGAGGGTGTGCCAGCAGGCTGAGTGCCCGACTGGTGGGGCCTGATCGTCGGCGGCCGAGGCGCGTGCGCAGGCGTGGGCCGGTTCGGTTTGGGCCAGGAAAAGGAAGGGGACGGCCTGATAGGAATAGTAGACTTTGATATTTTCCAGGGATTTGTTTGACGGATTTTTGATGATTTCTAATAAGGACTCAATCCAAAGTTTGATTTTTGGGGCCCACAAAATTCTGGAGATTTTTGAGGAGGACTTGTACTACCAAGGTTGGGATATTTGTCTGGATATATATATATATATATATATATATATATGGAAGAAATGGATAGGGATTTTTGGAGAATTGAAAGGGTATTAATTTTGGAATTTGGTGTTTGATTTCTTGGGAATTAAATCAAGGGAATTTTTGCAGAGGGACTCTGATATATATATATATATATATATATATATATATATATATATATATATATATATATATATATATATATACATATATTTGAAAGAGAGATTTAGAGAGAGTTTTTGAAAGGATGATTGAGACTTCAAACTAGGATTTGATTTTAAATTTGAGATTTGATCCTTTGGGAACTTTTGGGAATTTTGAGAGGGGTTTCTATGGGTTGGATTTGAGCATATATATATTGATATTTGGATGGCATTTGGGGAAAGAAAAAGAGGAGATTCAAGAGGGGTTTGATTTAAAACTGGGACTTGATTCTCAAGGATATTTTGGGAATTTTTTCAAAGGATTAGAATTGGAGGACCTCAAGGAAATTTAGAATTTGAATTTAATTCTTGGGATTTGAGGGTTTTAGAAAATATAAATTTGGCAAATTTTGGGAAGGGAGTTTTTGATGGAACTTGAACTTTCAGGAGGAGCAAAATAAGGAGAATTTAATGGAGTGCTTCGAACTACAAAGTTTGAGGCCGAGTATTTGATAGAGAATTTTTGATAGGTATTTTGAATTTTTCGAGGAATTTTGAGAGAGAGTCGAATTGCAAAATTCGAGTCCCGAAATTTGGGGAGAGATTAGGATCGACGTTCTAGGGTTTTCATGGGGGTTAGACTGAGATCTACGGCACTTAATCCTTACGCACATACAAAAAGCCAAATTTTTTTTTTAAATTAAGGTTTTTACTAAAATAGTTTTTAACGGCCCAAAAACCGAGGCGTTACACCTCCACCGGTGGCTTACCTGCCTGTGCGCCAGATCCAGCAGCCAGGCCACAACCTCCATGGGACGGGACGAGCGCCAGACTATGTCGGAGGTGGAGACAGAGGTTGCCGCCGCCTCGTTGCTCCTCCCGCCGTCGAGGAAGAGGATCGGTATCAGAGGCCGGATGGAGGAGACGCTACATGGGTGCAATGGGTGGGCTCGAATCCTGCCCACACCTCCATGGATCTCATCGGCGCCGTGCTCCACTAGTCTTCAGTGCCGATATGCCCCCTTGCTCCACCCGTCGTTAGCTCCCATCGCCGGCGCTGTGCACCTCACAGCCTGTGCAACCATCGATCCGGATAAATTAGAACCAAAAGAGGAAAAGTGCGGGGTGGGTGGGTACTGTATGGTAGAAAAATCTATAAATAGGAGGGGCGATAGTGAGTAAAAAAATTACTTGCTAGGTGGGTATGGCTGTGCGTCCGTGCATGGGAGGAATCGGGGAAGGACATCAATGCTGGGTGGTGCTCGCGGCTCTGTAGTATATCTATTCAATAAGTCCACTTGGCGTTGCAAGTGTGCAAACGTTTTAACCTAAAAGTAAAAGAGTGAAGCACACTGTTGGAACAGGGTCCAACAGGAGGAAGCTGGATGTCAACATGTGTGTATTCTCTTAAACTTGCCCCCCTTTGGGGGACAGTTACATGCTTTTATAACCTTATGGCTCACATGGGAAGTTTCAAAGTTATCCTCTAACAACAAAGTGGCTGACAGGTGGCCCCCGCCCCCGAGGCCGGTTGGTAAACTCATGGGGGGCAGGGAGGACGGCGCATTAAGTCCACGGTAGGATGCATCCCGCAGATCCCGGGTTGACTGCACAATGACGTACTCCCGGGATCCTCGGGCCTCGACTGCCGCTCCCCATCTCGCTCGTTCGGAGCGGGTCAGCCGGGTAGGTGGTGTAGAATCATTGTCATGATTAATATTTTATGATGAACAATTGGCTTTGCAAATGATTTATTTAATGAAATTTGGTTTAAAAATATATGTGGATGTTGGTGTGAGTGTGTGTGACTAATGTGGGTCAGGTTGCGATATCTGTGCCTAGAAACGGTTGTTTTGTCTATTTATGTGCAGGTGACTTGAGGTCTAACCTTGGTCAATGGTGAGGACCGGGACTACGCTCAGGGAGGAGCGGAGGTCTAGCACGGTCGGGATACCATGTGACAAGGTTGGACTAAAGTCAGTTTGTCTTGTGGTCAACATCAGTCAACGGTGGGATCGGGACAAAACTCAGAGAGGAGTCGAGGTCCAGAACGGTCAAGGATACCGGGTGACGAGGTTGGACACAAGGTGGCACACGGTGGCTGGACACCGTGTGGGAGGTATTCGTAACGGGCTTCACAAGTCGTGTGTGCAAGCGCTCGAAAAATCAAGGAGAAATTCGGAGAAAAGGAAATAGGAGAGAGACTGCTACAGTGCTCAGGTCATTGTTGCAGTATCGGATCGGGTTGCTACAGTGTGAACCGGAGCTACAGTACTCGGACTGCTACAGGAGTCGGACTGCTACAGTAATTCCTGCGCGTGAGGGAGTCTGAGTTGGCTACGGAAAATTTAATTTGGTAAATTGTAATTAGATTTGCTAATAGAAAGTTTGAGTCCTAGTGGAACTAGGAGTTCTACTCCTATTTTGTGTAGGATGTTTGATGTATAAATAGATAAAGGGTTGAGACCCTGGGAGTATAACTTTTAGAAGAGAGAAAAGTTAGGGTTTAGTTTTGAGAGAGAGGAGTGCTTTGTATGCACTTTGTAAACACATCTTGATGCAATAAAGTTAATCTACTTTGAAGAGCATCTTTGGTGTGTATTCTTCTGAATTCCAACGGTTCATCCGACAAGAGCGCGGCGGCGGTTCTACTGGTGGACATACGACGGTCAGACCGGCGCAACAGAGATGGTCTGACCGGTGCACTCCATCCAGGTTTGAGGGTATCTTTTATTCCGCAAAAATTTGGTTTTTGGTGTTCCTACCATTCACCCCCCTCTGGTAGGCTTGGTTCTTGTGTTTGATCCTACAAGTGGTATCAGAGCCTTGTTTTCTCTTTTGATTTTCACCGATTTTGAGATTTAGCCATGGCTGACCGATTTTCAACCAAGCCGCATATTTTTGATGGAGTTGATTTTCCTTATTGGTGCAAAAAGATGCAATCTTATATTATGTCCCAAGGCTTTGACATTTGGCAAAAAATTTCAAAACCCTATGTTATTCCTGAAGAGATTACTACAGCTAATAAATTGGATTTTGAAAATAATTGTAAAGCTCGCAATTATATTTTAAATGGAGTTTCTCGTTCTGATTTTGATCGAATCTCTCATTTTGAAACTGCGCATGAGATGTGGAAGGTCTTATGTGATTTTCACCAAGGATTTTCTAACATCAAGGAACTACGTAAAGATGTTTTTAAAAAGGAGTATATGAAATTTGAGATGAAATCTGGAGAAGCTCTTGATGATTATTATGCTCGCTTTAACAAAATTTTGAGTGATCTTCGTTCTGTTGATGATGCTTATGATGCTAATTATACTCAGTCTGAAATTTCTCGACATCTTTTGAATGGTCTTGACATGTCTATTTGGGAGATGAAAGTTACATCTATTCAGGAATCTGTAAACATGAATACTTTAACCTTGGAATCTTTGTATACCAAATTAAAGACACATGAGATGAATATTCTTTCACGAAAAATTGATTCAAAATCTTCTGCTTTAGTGTCTTCTTCTAGTTATTCAGTCAATGCTTCTTCATCACTTTTTTTAACTGCTTTTAATGCCATGTCTGATGACCAACTCGAGCAAATCTCGGAGAAGGACTTGGTTTTGTTAACTAACAGACTCTCTCGAGCTTTGAATAATATAAGAAGCAGGAAACGAGGAGGTCCAATCCGGTGCTTTGAATGTGGAGAGCCTAATCACATTCGCGTCAATTGCCCTAAGCTCGGGAAAGGAACAAAGGAAGATGAAGAGGACAAGAGCAAAAACGAGAAGAAGAACAAGATATTTAAAGGCAAGAGAAACAAAGAAACTTACAAGAAGATGCTAAACGAAGTGTGTGCTGCCTTTGAACAAGCAAGTGACGTCGACTTTAGTAGTGAGGAAGAAGATGATGACAAAGGCAAAAACATCTCAGGAGTATGCCTCATGGCTTGTGGAGGATCAACATCTGGAGAGTCTGATTCTGATAATGAACACATTGAGGTAACATCTTTTCAAGATATTATTGTTTCTCTTGGCTTTAAGATTCAAAAATATAAAAAAAAGATAAAACAACATGACTTTATTGTTGAATCTCTTAATGCTGAAATTTCTAGATTGAAATCTTTAATTCCTGATGATGATAATTGTACATCTTGTGAAGTTTTATTTTCTGAAATTTCTTCTTTACGAGATGTTCATGCTAAGAATTGTTTGAGATTAGAATCTGAAATTGAGAAAATAAAAGTTTTTGAAACTTCTTTGGCTCTTGGTCTTGCTTTATATTCTCGTACTGCTAATATGTTAGTTTTGACAAAAAATCTTTTAAATAAATATAAAGTTGCTTTTGGTGCAAGTTCTTTGTTCAATGTTTTATGTGCTAAAAGAATTAGACAACACAAGGAGGTTTCAAGTTCTAAAACTTGCTCAACATGTTCTTTGAATGAGATAAAAGTGAAAAATGCTCTTGGTCATGTTGAGTATATGGAGAATATTGTAAAAACTCATGAGATAATTTCTTGTTCAAACTGTAAAAAACAAAAAGGAGTTTTAGTAGATTGTGAAAAATGTGCTAACTTGACAAAAAAAGTTTCTTATTTAAAAAGTTCCTTGCAACGATTTTCTGATGGTAAAAAGAAACTTAACATGATTTTAGATCAATCAAAAGTAAGCACACATAATAGAGGGTTAGGTTTTGATCCACATGCTTATTTTACTAATCATCAACCTTCTATTTTAAGTGTCACAAACAATGGAGAAATTTTGATAAAACCAGAACCTAAGAAAACTATTTTCAAATCTGCTGGAATTATGTCTTCTCTTTCTTTGTCAAATCAAGGTGTTTCTACAACAAAACCTTCAAAATCATCTTCCCGTGTGAAGTATACATGTACTTTTTGTGGAAAAGATGGACATTTGGTTGGTTATTGCTTTAGACTTGCAAGAAAACAGAAAAAAGACAGAGAACGTGAATTTGCAAGGTTGAGGTGGCAAAGGTCGAGCTTTTCTTCAAGAGGCCCGGTCAGACCACAAGCCCTAGGGAGGTCTAACCGGTGGCCATGGGCAGTTAGACCGCAGGCACATCAGCAATCAGACCGACGGCCGACGGTGGTTAAACCGACTTTTCAGCATTGGTCAGATCAGTTTTTGGTAAAGCCCCAAGGTAAGTTTTTAGGTAAGTCTGGTACTGATTCTATTTATGCATATACGTGTGCTTTGCCTACTAGTTCTATTGGTCGTGTGTCTCAGTGTTGGATTCCTAAATTTCTTATTTCTAATCCCAACACAAAGGCCTCGACATCTTCTTATGCATAGGTCTTTTGGCGGCATATTCTCCATGTGCATTAAACGATTGAGACGTCATTGCTTTTAAGGTAACATTGATCTACTTATGAATTGGCAATATAATATCTACTTCTTCATTAGCTTTTTCCTCACTAGTTATGGAGATAGTAGTTTTTCATAATTATACAAGTGGATATATGTCAATTAATGAGAACCTTGGTGATATCTTTGGCAATTGGCTGTCTTTTTCAAAACTTTTGATATCTTCTCGATTTGCTTTGTTTTTATATCGGGAGGGTTTGGAGGTTGTTTTGAGGGGGAGTTTATGTTTTTCGATGCATTCATGTTTAATTTATTGCATTGCTCTCAATTTGAAAATAAAAAGAAAAGTGGAGCTTTGTTTTATACCTCTAGTATATTCTTGTGCTTGCTAGCAACCTAAGTGAGGTCTTTTTGTCGCTAGTTTAGCTTGTATGCATTCTAGTCTTTATATGAGTCTTTGCTATTACTTTTAAGGCATATGATGCATGTCACTTAAATCCTTTTATTTGAATTAAATAAATATGCAATATTGAAACTAGTGCTAAGTTTGAATAATTTATGCTTATATTTATTCTTTGTTGAATTTTCATTCCTCAAATGCTCAAAAATGTCTTTACTTTATGAGAAAAAAAAATGGATACCGAATCCTTGGCAAGAGTATTCACCACAAGGACGTATCCGAAGAGAGAAAAAAATGGATACCGAATCCTTGGCAAGAGTATTCACCACAAGGACGTATCCGAAGAGAGATAAAAAATGGGTACCGAATCCTTGGAAACAGTATTCACGACAAGGACGTACCCGAAATGAATTAAGAAAAAAAGGAGAGAAGAAAAAATATATTCTCTTTTGAGTAAAATATTTGAGAAAGGATGTGTTATTCAACTTGACTAAGTATAAGGGTATTTTGTTCAATATATGTACTAGTAAATATATTGCATTATAAATTGTTGAAATCATGAATTTTTAATGCTGATTTGATCTTGATTATAATTTCATTGATTCATGTTTGGACTATAACTCATACCCGTTTGCTAGTTGATCAATTTATCTCCCTTGTGTTGCAACACTTATTCCTGAGTTGCTTTAGGTACATTTCAAAGCTCCTAGAAAAGAAAATTTCAGAAGAAGAAAAATTGATAAATATTTTACTTTCTTTGCATTTGTGCTTTTATGGTCTATATTCTCACTTTTGAAGTTCTTGATGAAATCATTGTCAAAGGGGGAGAAATATACAAAATGCATGCTTAAAGAAAGGGAGAGTTTTTTTTTAAAAAAAGGGGACAATTTGAAAGTTTGAAAGTTTTTGACAAGTTGATCGATTCTTAAAAATAGTCGATTTTGTACTTTTATTACAAATAGAGTGGAGAAATTATTTCTTTTAAAAAGGGGAAGAGTTTTAACACTTCTTGGTTTTTATTTTTCAAAAACATCAATTTGCTTTTTGGGGATATTGCCAATGTGTTCATCAAGGGGGAGATTATAGAATCATTGTCATGATTAATATTTTATGATGAACAATTGGCTTTGGAAATGATTTATTTAATGAAATTTGGTTTAAAAATATATGTGGATGTTGGTGTGAGTGTGTGTGACTAATGTGGGTCAGGTTGCGATATCTGTGCCTAGAAACGGTTGTTTTGTCTATTTATGTGCAGGTGACTTGAGGTCTAACCTTGGTCAATGGTGAGGACCGGGACTACGCTCAGGGAGGAGCGGAGGTCTAGCACGGTCGGGATACCATGTGACAAGGTTGGACTAAAGTCAGTTTGTCTTGTGGTCAACATCAGTCAACGGTGGGATCGGGACAAAACTCAGAGAGGAGTCGAGGTCCAGAACGGTCAAGGATACCGGGTGACGAGGTTGGACACAAGGTGGCACATGGTGGCTGGACACCGTGTGGGAGGTATTCGTAACGGGCTTCACAAGTCGTGTGTGCAAGCGCTCGAAAAATCAAGGAGAAATTCGGAGAAAAGGAAATAGGAGAGAGACTGCTACAGTGCTCAGGTCATTGTTACAGTATCGGATCGGGTTGCTACAGTGTGAACCGGAGCTACAGTACTCGGACTGCTACAGGAGTCGGACTGCTACAGTAATTCCTAGAGGGAGTCTTAGTTGGCTACGGAAAATTTAATTTGGTAAATTGTAATTAGATTTGGTAATAGAAAGTTTGAGTCCTAGTGGAACTAGGAGTTCTACTCCTACTTTGTGTAGGATGTTTGATGTATAAATAGATGCGGGGTTGAGGCCCTGGGAGTATAACTTTTAGAAGAGAGAAAAGTTAGGGTTTAGTTTTGAGAGAGAGGAGTGCTTTGTATGCACTTTGTAAACACATCTTGATACAATAAAGTTAATCTACTTTGAAGAGCATCTTTGGTGTGTATTCTTCTGAATTCCAACGGTTCATCCGACAAGAGCGCGGCGGCGGTTCTACTGGTGGACATACGACGGTCAGACCGGCGCAACAGAGATGGTCTGACCGGTGCACTCCATCCAGGTTTGAGGGTATCTTTTATTCCGCAAAAATTTGGTTTTTGGTGTTCCTACCATTCACCCCCCTCTGGTAGGCTTGGTTCTTGTGTTTGATCCTACAGGTGGGAGTCTTGAATGCTCCCATCTTGTCAACATTAATGCTGCATGGGCCGCCCTCGTGGTCCTCGGGCCTCGCCCCCGGCCACTGGACGGAGGCCTCCCATGCTTCGCTGAGCAGGGTCCAGGCAAGCTCCGGAGGGTTCCTTGGAGCCTGCTCGGAGCATATCTGTCACACCCTGATCTGGCACCGCCGTACAACGGCACCAAGTAGGGCATGCCGTAGGAAAATAACGCGAACTGCCTTCCCACGGAACCATGATACCTATACTAGTCCCAGGACGCAGCGCTGGTATCCACAGAAATCAGATATGCATCATCGCAAACCTTAAATAATTAATTAAACTTATATCTTAACTTACGTTGTAGCTTCGGAGCAAGCCAGAGATAGCAACAAACAATACAGAGGCAGCGGCAGTAGTGGAATAGCGGACTAAGTCCCAACACATAGGCAACGGCTGGGAACCAGGACGAAACCCTAATCTTCACTTCACTACAACTCCAGCTCCAACTCCCGACGGAGAACTATATATATAGAGCAAGGGTGAGTACTTACATACTCAGCAAGCCAGGGGAACTTAGGTGGTTGTTGCAGGCTTTAAAAAGAGGCTGGATATTTTATAAACCCATTTTATTTAAATTCTTTTGAAATCTGCTAAGTGTGTGCTTCTCAACAATCAAGATGAAGTGGGTCTCATCCGATCGGAGTGAAAATGTGTCAATCTTTATTTTCTCCGGTTTTCACAATCTCAAGATTTCACATCAATCGGCTTCTCAAGCCAAGACATTTTCCCTAGATTTCCCGAGTCCTGTTGTCCACGACAGCCAAGCCATTTCATTAGACCTCCAGTGTCCTTGATGGCACTTCCTTCCCACGGTTTCAAACCACACACACAATTTGCAAATAGGGTAAAACAAAACTACGCTAAGGAATCACCTCATATCCACCCATGACCATGGGCACGATTGTTCAAACAGTTTAAATCTCTGCAGAGGGGGTACACTTTACCCACACGACGCGACTTACTCTAGTCACTAGCTCACACTGATTGGATACGATTTAGTGACGTAGAGGTTTTCGCGACAAGGGATTTCCTGAGCCATCCCAGGTTACCCCATGCCAACTAGAGGGGTCCTTGAGACCAACAACAAGGTAGGTATGCTGTGCCAGGAACCCAGGAGGCATCCTCGACGCCCTCCCGCACGATCCACAGTCCATTGGCATGCAAGGCGTTCTTGGGCGACTAGTTACTCAGCCAGGGGTTTCTCATTCACCCATGTGGCTGTAATGTCATATGTTCGGATGAAATTCCAAAGGAATCGGTCCTTAAGGTGACCACACAGGCATCGCACACATCGGACCGGCCTTGTGTCGTGAATCTCCATTTTAAAACTCATTTTTCTTTCACAAGGCACCGACCAAGGTGTCGGGTTTTTCAAACATTTCGTAAAACCCAGTTTTACCCAAGAAGTTTCTCAATTTTAAGTTTGAAGGGGGCGGCCGTTAGTACCCGCGCAAGAGTGCATAAATACCGAGGCACAACAGTGGTGGTTACAAGGGAACAGGGTTTTTCGATCATCAAGGAAGGGTTTAGATGCAGTAAGTTTAGGAAGGTCCGCCGATCTGACTCGCAGACGGGACCGCACAGATCAGTGCACGTCTATCGATGTAAGTTTTGCAATCAAAATAATTTAAATTTCAATTATAGGCTCGATTGATCAAAGGTGAATTGCCTTGCTCTAAGTCTTCACGAGTCTTCAAGAAATTGTCGTGAAATCCGCTCCGAAACGATATTTCCAACGATCGATTTCTATACGCAAACACTCAAAATCTGCACAAGGACCAGTAGAAAGATCCTATTTAGTACTACTAATAGTGCCATCAGATAGATCTCAATTTTAGAAAATTACTGGAGTTGGAACGGAGTCAATTGGATCAACGGATTAAAAGATATGAATTTTCGAAGTCTATTTGAATTTCTGGAATAAGGAAAAGGTGTTATTTAATCTCTGGAATATTCTCTGGAGGTCACTGATAGGTGGGGACACTGGTACCAAGGGCCCACGGGTTAGTGGGGGAGAGAGGGAGTTGGTGGGCTGCTGGGGAATAGGCCCAGTTGTCAGCCTCAAAGAGAGGAGGGAAGGTTCACTGATGGCTGGGGCCCGATCGTCAGAGGAACAAGGTCCATAGGTCGTGGGCCGTGGTGAACAGAGGAGGGGAAGGCCCACACGTCAGTGGCGCTCGGCCCGTGGACCAGACTCAGCAAGATACGAAGAGAGAGAGGGAGTAGGGGTGCACGGGACGGTGTACGGTGCACCGGGAGAACAAGGGCCCACCCGTCAGTGGCACGTGGTGCATGGACCGGATGTGTGCATGGGGGACCACACACTGACTCGGCGCACGCGGGCCTAGGTGGCGCTGAGCGGCATCCACGTGGCTCGTCTTCCCAGACGCACACAGGAGTGAGGGGGAGACGTGGGATCCGACGGCCGACGGCGGTGCGAAGCAATTCGACAAACAACGGCGAACAAGGGAAATCGGTGGGCACCGACAGGGAGAGGAGGTCAAGGCGAACTCTCCCAACGGCTCGGATTGCACCGAGGACGAGCGACGGTGGCCAGCAACGAGTTGCCGAGGCAGCGGGGAGAGAGAAGAAGGGAATAGGGCGACGGCCATGGCGGCGCCGAGGGAACCCGAGGGGGAAGTCGAGGGAGAAGCGAAACACAGAGAAAAATCCAGAGGCGTACATGCGAGGGTTCGGCTGGGAGCTCACTGACGAGAGTGAGTGCGGCTCCGGCGGTGAGAGGTGCAGCCGGGAGGGAGGAGGATAGAGGCATCAGCGCGAGGTCCTGGGGCAAGGCGGCATCCTAAGGTCGATTCGGAGCCTCGGCTTGAGGATGATAGTGGTGCACGCCGTAGAGTGGCCGGTGGCACCATGGTGAGGACGACGCGGGGAGGCATGGCCAAGCTTGGGTACTCGGGCTCCACGGCTTGGGGTCCGAAGCTAAAGGAGGGGCCTCGGAGGATTTTATAGGAGCGGAGGAGCTCGGCTAGCGCCTCCAATAATGGAGTTCAATGATTGAGGGGAGAGAGGCGGGAGGGGCCGAGGTGGCGCGGGATTTCTCCAGGGGAAGAAAAGTTTGCCGACGGTGGCGATTTGATGGGTGGCGGTGGTCGTTCTATCCAACGGCGGCGTTTGAAATACACGCGCGGGCAAGCAGGCGGGGTGCGGTCATGGTGGGGACAGTAGTGACGGGAGCAAAGCAGCGCCTCTTTTGACCGCTCGGTCTCGGTACAGAGGGAGAAAAGAGGAAAGGTAGGAGGCGGCAAGCGCGTCCAAGCACTGTCGCTATGCGCATGGTGTGTCGCGGCGGCTAGCGGCGGCCTCCTCGGGACCGGGCGGGGTCACTGCGTTGTCGGGCGACCGTGGAGGCCTTTGGCCGAATAGCCTCAGGGCGTGATGAGCGAGAAGGACGGAATGGAGGAGGAAGAAGATGCACTATTCTAGGGAGATCGACGGCTGCACGCGCAACGGGGATACGTGGTGTGAATCCACTTGGCTCGGCGCGATCTTGCGCGGGCAGCGAGCAAGCGAGGGGATCCGACGGCGGGCGCTCGCAGCTCGGGCCACGCAGCAGGCATCCGGCGGCGGTGGGAGTGAGCGATTACAAAGATCGGGTGGCTGCGATGGGCACTCGCCACGTGGCGCAGATCTGACGGCCGCCGTCGGCTGGCACGCGTGGCTGCGAATGGCTGGGCTGAAAGAGAAAGGAGACGGCCCAGAAGAACAGTAGTATTTTTCTTTTTCTCCTGAGGGTTATTTGGAGGAGGGTTTGTGGAGGTTTGAATTCAAATTTTGTTTGAATTCTGGCAGGGCCAAGTTATCGGGGGGAAGGGGTTCCAAGGGAAATTTAGTACTTGGGAAAAGGTTTGTACTTGGCCTTTGTAAGGAATATTTGAAAATTGGAATTGATTCTTGGATTCAAAATATATATTTGGACTCTGGAAAACCAGGATTCAAGGGAGGGGGTCCCAGGGGAATAAATTTGGTAGTCTTGGAAATGGGATCTTTTGGTATTTTGAGTATTTGAGAGGAATTCAAGGAGCTCGAGGGTTTGCCTTCAAACTCAAATGTTACATTCGAATTTGTGGGCGCTTGTAAGGATCTTCTGGTGAAGAAATCAAAGAGAGGGTTTCTAGGGAAGAGAGAATTCAAATTCAATTTAATGGTAAATTGAATTTGGGGAAACTAGTAGGGATTTGGGGTTGATACATGTATGTACATGTTTATATATATATATATATATATATATGTGTGTGTGTGTGTGTGTGTGTGTGTGTGTGTGTGTGTGCATATATATGTGTGTGTGTGTGTGTATTGGGGGAAAGAGATTTTTGAATTAGAGGTTGGTGCCCAAGCTATATTATTTAACTCTGGATTCTTAGGGATTCAAAGGAGAGAGAAAACAAGGGGATTTTAGGGAGAGGATCAAAGAGAGATTTAGGGTTCTGATTCAGATCTTTAGAACGGATATCGAAACGGAGATTTGTGAGAAAGGATCAGAGGGGTTTTTACCATCGGGGTTTCTGTTTCAAAGGGTTGAAACGGAGTCGAGATTGATTGTGCGAGGGAGAAAGCCGCTAGGGTTTTTGGAACGAAGTTCGATAATGGCGATTCGAACTCGGAGATTTATTTTGGAACAGAGGTTTTTGAGAGGAGGGATTTCAAGATCGAGGAGAAGGAGACAAGCTAAGATCCAGGCACGACATACAATACAGCACACAAAGAAGCGAAATTTTCACGGATAATTTTTAGCAAAATAATGTTTAATGTCATGCTGAAAGGGGGGCGTTACAATATCCTCCGGAGCAACGTCTCCCCTGCCTAGGGAGAAGGGGGCAGAGCCTCCCTCCCAACACACACTCTATTCTATACTAATGAGTTTGCACCGGTTCCACGATTTGCTATCGACGTTGTCCCTTTCTATAATATGTCACTGAGTTTATTAATTATTTTTTAAAAAGTATCCAAAATGCTCTTATAGGCATACCAAGTTGAAAACCGATTCATCCCATTAGAAGTTTCAAAAAATTATGATTTTTTTTGTGTAGCCTCCTTACATAACATAGAAGTTTGTCTATATGTTTAAGACTTTTACATTACTATTTTTTGAAATATAATTTGTCTGGTATCTGTTACATAGTATATTTTTGTGTTGTTTTT
Organism: Oryza meyeriana var. granulata; assembly: GCA_003991445.1. NCBI lineage: Eukaryota > Viridiplantae > Streptophyta > Magnoliopsida > Poales > Poaceae > Oryza > Oryza meyeriana. The sequence continues at coordinate 134,252 of RYFJ01000252.1, forward strand.
TTTTTATGTAAATCATCTTTCGTATTCTATACAAAATATTTTTGTGGTATTATATTTTGTGTGAGTGATTTCTCTCTCATATGCCACACAAAAACAACTTTTTTTAAAATATATATATATAATAAATCTTGAAACATATACACAAAATTCTATGTTGTGTAAGGAGGCTACACATAAACTTTCATATTTTTTTTTGAAACTTATAATAGGATAAATCAATCGTCAACCTTATATGTCCATAAGGGCATTTTAGGCATTTTTGAAAAAGTATCCGGCCCAATGGTATATTATAGAAATGATTGATAAATTCAGTGGTATATTATAGAAAGAGACGATATCGATGACAAATCGTTGAGCTGCTACAAACCGGATGGTGTAGAGTAGATTATATTCTCTCATAATAATAATAGGTTCAACAAGTCAACTTGACCTTGCATAGTTGCCATGTGTAGAGCCAACCTTAAAATAGGCAGATCAACTTGACCTTGCATAGTACGGAGCACTTACTGCTGACTAGGACAAGTTTCCACATCAACACAGCGTGGTTGCACACCTAGCTACAAATACAATCAGTGGGTGTGTGAACTTTGACGGGCAATTGCTGATCATGTCTTAGTCATGACTCACGACTACAAATCATCTCATTAGTATCCTAAAAATGTAGTTAGACATGATGGCGCGTTGTACAGCCATGCATACCTCTTGAAAAGATGTATATTTTGTATGTAATTATCAGCATGTAAACTTTTATTTGTGATATAAATATGCAAAGATCTTGATGTTGTATGTCATACATGAAAAATATGGCACACATCCATATCCATTCAACTAGGTATCCCTTCATGAGCACGCATTCATGCTCAATGGAGACGGAGGACATCAATGTGAATCTCATGGTACGTTTAAACAATTGATTAGTGTAGACAGGAGGATAGAATAATGCGGAGACTGTCTATCATGCATGATTGAGTCAAACGTGGATTTTTTGTGTGCGGTAGATCATGACGAATCAAACGGTTTTGAGCTACCACTTAAGATTTAGCCCCTTTATTTAATATCTCAATTATAACTTGACTGTTAAGTTTATCAGATATCACACCGTTCGAAAAGGCTACTCGATCTACGATTACTAAGTGGCAACTCCATATGTCCTATTTGGTATAACTCCAACTTAAAAAATTTATACAACTTTACCTAGCTCAATAAACAAAAATAATCTTGAACTTGGACCAATAGGATCCTGCCTTTTGTTGAGAGCCTCTATACTGTTGATAATCAATTAAAACCGGCATAATCGTGCAATTAATTAGAACCATCACGCTTTGTATTTTTCCTAAGCCATCCTTAGGTACAGTTCGAATTATCTCTTAAAGTGAAAACTTCTCTTGTTTTTCGTGCGCACATTTTCTAAACTGTTAAATAGTATATTTTTTGTAAAAATTTTCTATATAGAAGTTATTTAAAAAATCATATTAATCCATTTTTAAGTTTACAATAGCTAATATTTAATTAATCATGCGCTATGACTTATCTCGTTTTATGTGATCTTCTTTGTTTTTCCTTATCTTCAAACTAACCCTTAGTTGGGGATCTTCAGCTTCACCGATGGTATGTGTAAATTAACACTTGCAAGTCGCAAATACAGTGAATTGAGGTGGTGAATACCTTATAAGTTATACAATCGCGTGATTGTGGTAGTGAACTGAGGCTTCCATGCAATCACATTTCGCAGGCACATGCTTTTGGAACAAAACTAACAAATGGTCCATATCTATTTCAGAATTGGATTGCATATGTTTATTCAAACTTTGGCACATATAGGTCATGACATGCATATCTTACACAACATGCATGTTATCGACATTTTATCACTGACACATGACAAATACTACTTAAGCCAGCATACAATGGTAGTACTGTCGATCAGATATAGGTGAGAAAATTCAATAGCACATGCACATGGAGATATTATATATCACAAAAGCTACATGAAATATACCACTATAGTAATTAATAACCGGTAATATATACTACTCCCTCTATCCTAAAATATAATAATTTTTAGTTTCTAAAATATAATAACTTTTAGTTATATATCTACAGTTACAATATATATCTCAAAGTTGTGATATTTTGTAACGGAGAAAGTTATAATATTATCCCGCAGCTTTGCCACCGTGGCAATTAATAGGTGTGTGGGCCTCCCCCTGGCCTCGGCTCTCCCCAACCCAACGGTCCATTTTTGCTGCCACCTCGTCCCGGCCTCTTCGTCTTCTCGCCGCCGCCGTCGATCATCCGCCGCCTCTGTTTGCGGCCGCCGCAATCAATCACGTAATTGGATAAGCTGCACGCTAATTAATATTTAATCCCATCGACAACAACATTAGTTGACTTACAGCAACGCTGTGGTACTCGCGGGACGACGGAGGAGAACTACCGGCGCCAGGGTGCTCCTCCGGGCCGAGCTCATCGTCTAGAGCTCCGACGACGGTGTGGTGGTCGGCGGTTACCTTGTCGCCGAGCGACACCTCAGCTGCGGCGTTGTACTTGAGGCGGCGGCTACTACAGTTGCTGCCGAGGAATGGAACAGTGCAAAGTAGGGGTTGGGGAGAATCACGCCGTTGCCGGGGGAGGCGAGCCACCGGCGGGCGGCGGAGCGCGTACTGCAGCTGCTGCTTGCCGGCGATCGCTGACAAGTGGAGACGAGCGAGCACGGCGGCCATGGCTGCAGGAATGGACTATGTAGTAGTAGGTAGCTTGCTGGGTTTGTCCGCCGGAGTTTGAGCTATGGTTGCTCTCAGCGCCGGCCGGCGAGAAGATCTAGCTCTATTTATAGCCAGTTAATTAAGCGCATGTTTGACACTGTAAAAGTAATTAGAGTTCATTTCGTCTCCGTTTTCATATATATTAATTCACATGATACTATGACATGTTCAATGTCTGTGTGTTTAGGTGATATAATGACACCTATTGACTTACTACGTATACGTAGATATATACTAAGTTCGTTTCCAAATGCTTAATTTCATCGTGGGCTTTTCATATTTAAATTTTGAGTGCTCCTATTTTATTAAAAAAAATTTAAATATTTAAAAATAGACTATATTATTGAAAGAGGATGTCGCAATGCGATTAATTTTTCTTTCCTTTGAATCAATTAGAAGGGATATCAGAATCGTACATATAGACCCATCTTAAAAGACAATACAAAATTCAAGAAAAATCAGTTACTATAAAGCATTAATTTACATGTACACACAAACAATTGATTAACATAAAAATCAGTTGTTCTTCTAGGATTCCTTTCGTACATGCTGCGCTTAAATTTGACATGCACATATCAATTAATAGGAATCATATATACTGACATGAGCTCCGCATAACTTGTGCTTAGGTTATCTAACCGCCCAAGCGAATACAGCAACCATGACTGCTATTCTCAAAATGAAAAACAAAATGGCACACGATTTGAACTACATCATTTTCCTTGTCTCAAACATGATATGTAATCAGGGGAAAGATTAGTACGTTCAACAAATCAGGATGGTGTAAGCGTAAACGTCTCTTAGTTACAAAAGAAAAAAAAATGAAAATTGAAGCACACACTCGCTAACAGGGTAACACAAAAATACCGTATCTTACATTTGCTAAGTCAACCAAAAAAACAAATACCCACAAATATATTTGCTTTCTAAATGTAGTGTACACACTTGCTCACTAAGACAATTTTCCACATCAACGCGCGGGTGCACACCTACTAATACTACATACAAGCAAGTGTAGGTCAAACCTTTGACCAACAATTCCGTGAGTGCTTGGTCACGATTCACGACTATGAATCATCTCGCTACTCTTCGAGTTTCGGATGACGAAGCCTTGTACAGTGGTGTCTCTTCTTTACATAACAATTTTGTGGTTGTAGACATGTAAAGATTTTTCTTTGAGGTACATACATATATAAGAAGGAGGTTCGTTGTGTGCAAAGAAAACCTCTATTAGTTTATCATTGCAATAATTTTGGAGTCCATAGTTTGATTAAATCTTACTAGAAAATTAGTGACAGGGCCAATTAATATGTGGTAATTTAGGGTTTCAAGCCTCATGTGGCTAGAAACCGCTACTTGGGCTGAATTTGCTATCAGACCAAAATTTTTAATTGCTTCCACATAGTTTAAACATTAGTAGCTATGGGCTCCATTTGGAATTGTTGGAATATAAAGTGAATTGTTCACTTTTTCTCATCAGCTTAAACTTTTGGGTTAAATTGGTCGATACATGCAACTTAATATGGTATCAGAGCCAGAGGTCTCGATTTCGAATCCTAGCTGGCACATAATTAAATAAAATTGCAGCCCACTTCTATTCCACGCTTGAGACTTAAGGAGCTCTCGTATGAGGAGGAGTGTTAGAATATAAAGTAAATTGCCCATTCATCAGCTTAACCTTTTAGATTGAACTGATCGGTGCATACAACTCAATAGAAATCGCCTGAAGGCTTTGCACGTGGAATTCGAGTCCTTGCTTGAGCGAGGAACTAGAACTCTGCTCGTTTTCCTCTTGTTGCAAGCTGAATTCCATGATACATAGCTTTTGAGATTTGCATGCAAAACAATAGCCGCTGGAAATTTTGTTAATGCACAAAAGCTTCGGTGCTTGCCTTGCATGGAAAAGAGTTCATTTTGCTTTTCTTTAGTGTGTTATCGACCAAATTTACTTTGGGTGGTGAAAAGAGTACAAAACAAACAATATGTTGGTATGGAAAAAAAGTTTATACATTGAAACTATATACATAGAAAATTTTATGCATATAAACTTTGTACATATAAAACTTTATGAATAGAAACTTTGTACATGTAAAATTTGTACGTATAAATCTGAAACGAATTCAGCATTGTTTTAGCCTAGCCCAGAAAAACATTTATGCATAGAACTTTATATATAGAACAATATATAAACTTTGTGCATATTTGTATCTATATATTTTGTACATATAAATTTGAACGAATTCAAAAAAACAATTTAAAAAATATACATGTGGGATGTGAGGCCCAAGTGTATGGTCCTTTCATCACTTGGATTTGGCCTGCTCTAGAAAAGCAAATGGAGAATGGCCTAAGCCCGCAAAAGGAAACAGACACAGACCAAAAAATAAAAATAAAGGAACATGCCCGACGCGTTAACTGGGCCGAAAACGGAAATCTCGACCAGATCGCGCGGCGCAAGCACTCGCGCATTAGACTTTTCGAACTACATAATTATATGGTAGAAAAATGAATAGCATGAAACTTCACCTTCACCTTCATGCATGGCCTAAAGCCGTGGTCACGCTTGACAGCCCAATAGCCCATTCTATGGGGCATTAGCGTATTTCTGCAATTCTGCGCTTTCTCTCTGGAGTTTTTACTGTTACTAATTTAATTTTTTTTTAATTTACAAAACTAATTTTTGATTTGGTTTTTTTGCAGAAGTGGCCTCTTGCCGCCGTGGGCCAGGGCGGTTGTCGGCGAAACGGGAATGGGGGTCCCACATTCCCCGGTTCTCTCCTCGGGCCCGGAGCCTACAGCCTCGGCGCCCAGGCACACGGCTGACCCGAGCTGGTCAGCCGCCAACTACCACATTAATGACGGGCTGACCCGAGCTGGCCAGCCGCCAACCACCGCATTGATGGCGAGCCGACGGCAAGGTGACGGGGAATCTGGTGCTCTCCTCGGGCCCGGAGCGTGCAACCTCGGCGCCCGGGCAAACGGTTGACCCGAGCTGGCCAGCCGCCAACCACCGCATTGATGGCGAGCCGACGGCGAGGTGACGGGGCGTGTTGCCCCCGACGCCCGCTCCATTCCCTGTGCAGTCAGAAAGCTTTTGACCAAATGAGCCTCGTTTTCCCACGCTACAGTACGCTCTGTCACATCCACAAGACTTTAGCCACCTGCAGCGGCCGCTCCACGAGACGACCTACCTGCCGTGCTACACCAACTCCGGCGTGGGCTCAGCAAGCGGAGGTGCGCAACGTGACACGTCATATCTAGCTTCCTCCGTCCGATGGGCACTGTGGACTCCTTGATCCAAGCCGACGGGGGGAGAGGAGAGGAGGAAAAAAAAGATTAGAGAAGTCCTCTTTCAGCATTAAGGCTTAGCTCTATAGTTCCCTTCTTGAGGGCGAGGAGCTCGGGCTCCCCTGATAAATCCTTGTAAAACCCAACTACTTTCACGGCCACATAGCGTATACACAGGAGTAGGGTATTGCGCTCCCAAGCGGCCCGAACCTGTCTACGCCTCCTGTCTCTCTTAGCGCTACCGACGGGATCCGGACGGTCCGTTCCGTGAACGGACGGTCCGAACCCCGCAATCCTCAGCCCAGGTCCCCGGGCCCGATAACAGATCATCTACACCGGACGCCGCGTTCGCCTGGGGAACGACCCCCCTGGCCTAATCTCAAAGGGGGGTCTCCTGACCTCCCGCGGTTGGAGCTTCATCCTCCGACAGCGGTATTTAAAAACCGCCGTGGCCCAGGACGGCGAATGGCCTCCCCGTCAGTGCGCCGTGACCGTGTCAGCGGGAGGCGCTCTGACGCGCGGGCCCCAAGCGCAGGGAGAGAGCGAGCGGGAGACGAGCGCGGGCGCGGATGCGGGGACGGGCGTGGGCCCGGGCGCGCGGGAACGGGCACGGGCACGGGCGCGGACGCGGGGACGGGCACGGGCGCGGGCATGGGAGCGCGGGAACGGGCGCGGGCACGGGCGCGGACGCGGGGACGGGCGCGGACGCGGGCACGGGCACTGGCGCGCGGGGACGGGCGCGGGCACGGGCACTGGCGCGCGGGGACGGGCACGGGCACGGACGCGCCCGCGCTCGTCTCCCTCTCTCCCTGCGCTTGGGGCCCGCGCGTCAGAGCGCCTCCCGCTGACACGGTCACGGCGCACTGACGGGGAAGCCATTCGCCGCCCTGGGCCACGGCGGTTTTTAAATACCGCCCTACCCCACGGCGGCAAGAGGCTACTTCTGCAAAAAAACCAAATCAAAAATTGGTTTTGTAAATTAAAAAAAAAATTAAATTATTAACAGTAAAAATTATTTCTCTCTGTATAGACAATCACATGTCTTAAAAAAGCTTACTCAGACACGCAAATTATGACTTAAGTAACATAAACCATAACACGAGTCCTAAACTGCTAATCGGATTATTAGCCTTCAATGGACAGACACGCAAATTATGACTTAAGTAACATAAACCATAACACGAGTCCTAAACTGCTAATCGGATTATTAGCCTTCAATGGACGTTTCGGATTTTAAGCCACCAACTGTTCACCATCATATAATCACCCCCGGATTACCGAGGCATAAAGAGTAATTAATCCGTCTCGTCTCGTAGGTTTTGGAGGTAACGCAGAGCATTAGCGCCACTTGCGACGCCTAGCGATTTGATCGTCGTGTTCCTCTTGTGCGCACCCGGCCATGGCAGCGGCCACCAGCGGCGGAGAGCAGAATGATATGACGGTGTCGTCGATGTTCGAGAGGCAGCACGGGGAGCTTGTCAGGGAGGCCAGCGAGCTCGCGGCGTCGTGCGGCGCCGACGTCACCGTTCTCGCGGTCTCCCCGCGCTCCGGCGCACCGCGCGTCACCCGCTTCAGCGGCGTCGGCGAGGTCTTGGAGCGGGCCGTGGTCCGGCCGGAGGAGGTCGCGCGCATGGGTCTGGATGAGGTGGTCGCGCTCGAGGAGTGGCTGCGGCGGCTCAGGCTGCTCGTCCTGCGGAGGATCAAGGAAGAAGAGAGGGCGGAGGCGGCGGCGGATCAACCTCTCCGGCGAATCTACGACAACGTCCTCTAGTTCTTGGTTGATTATTTTACTAGTATATAGCTAAGGTGTATTGTCAGTATTCATTGTGTATCAGATTACAAAGAGATTATGATTAAATTGGTGTGTTTCTAGTTAAATCATCAGATCTCGACTCTTCTAGTTGACAAGATCTTACTACGACGAGATTACGGTGTGGTGTAATCGAATTTGAGTGATCTCGATCGGTGTGGTGTAATCGAATTTCAGTGATCTCAAATTTCATGTGACTCTGACAGTATGATCCAGGGTTTTCCTTCTAGTTTGGGAGACGTTACCGTCTGCCATGGTAAGAGGGTTACCGTGTGATTACGGTGGTATCCATCAAACACCGCGTAAATTTCATCTCAAAAAATTATTCAAAATTTTCAAATCCCACGGTAAGTTTACGGTTACTGCTGTTAGCTCGTAGTTACTGCATGATAAGTCATGATAAGCCGCGGTATGTTGAATCTGAAAACAAAAAAATTACCAAAAAATTAGGAAAAAAATGTAAAATGTAGCAAAAATTTTAAAAAAATTATGGATATCTCTAGAAAAAATAATGTAATATTGCATATATTTTTTTATAACTCTTGCTATATTTTTTACACTTAAACAAAGTAGAAATCATATCCCAACCCATATGTTATATTTTTTTCAATTTCGATGGAGCTCCAAAATATGAAGTAAACTTCATTATTTTCACAAACTTTGTTCACCAGATAACAATAGAAATTAGTAGATTTTTTTTTAATTTTTCTATCTTTTTTCAAATTTGAATTCGAACAAAATTCATCAAACCCTATCGGTGGTTACCCTTATTGAACCCCACGGTAAGCGCAGTTATTGCGCTAACCACCGTGGTTACCGTGGTAAGGTGAACCCTGGTATGATCTATACAAATATAATTAATATTATTTTTAGCGTTCATTGTCTACAAATTTTGCTTGTAAAAATTCAGCCAAAAAAATTACAGTCAGTGGTTATGCAAGCCATCCTAGTTGTCTTCTTTCCGAAACAGATAGTTCAATCTCTGGTAACATACATAATCCTTGTTCCATATTTCGATCCCCATGTAGTAGAAATATTCAAACAAAAAGTCAATACTAGTTATTGAGTAATCACCAGAGGAGGTTTCGATTACAAGGAAGAAACATGTACATGCACACACATTCAAACTATGCCCAACAGAAATTCGATCTCACAAAATTTCAATTGAAAGCGTACCCATGTGGGTGTAATATTATGAGGCAGATCCTCCATCACTAAATTTCTACTATAAATATACGTGTGTGGGTGTAATGCCGTGGGCACCAGGATTTTAACCTCAGCTCATGCATCTACGGCTCCACCATCACATCTCTGGTTCCTCCTTGAATTTTTACACATGTTCAGGGAAATGAATTCAAATCTAATGCCCATTTGTATATTTTTTCTCTCAAATTCAATACAAATGGTTCTGAAAAAATGACGAAAAACTTTTAAACACAAATCCCTTGAGGGGATGTCCCCTCATTTGTTCAAAAACTATCTAAATAATTTTAAAAAATTTAAAAAAATTAACAACATCCATACAACCAAAAAAAAATTTACTAGATGACACCGTTTGCTTGTTGGCTTAGCAGCTGCTGCCAAAATTTGAATTTTAAAACTTGATTTTAGAGTTAATTTTATGGTTTTTTTTATCGTAGTTTATTTTTCAGTATTAGCTTTTAAATCGCTAAGAACATATATAAAAGTTTACCCATAAATTAGTTTTGGTTGCTTCGTTCAATTTTTCATGGCTTATCAGCCATGGAGAAACGATGGGGTTGCAGTGTGGATTTTCAAACTAGAAGAATATCAAAATCATACATACGCACCATTTTAAAGACAAATCCAAAAATCAAGTAAAACGACTTACCGAACATCATGTACACACACAAAAAACTCATTCACAGCAAAAACGATTGTTCTTCTAGGATCCCTTCTTATTGATGTATGTAGATTTGAGGTGCACAGTTGCACATCTATTAGTCCGAATCATGTTGGAGTTACACCTAGATTGCAAACGTCTTAAGGGTTTTTTTTTTCTAAAAAAAAGGTGAAGCTAGCACATACACTTGCTAACAGGTAGTAGATAACACTTGCAGCGAAAATATTGTGTAACAAAGGTAGAAATAAGGTATAAGGTGCAATATTGATTACGAGGATACAAGAAAAGAAGTTTCCGATGCAAATTATGAATTATTACTCGGATTCTCATTTACATTCTCCATGCCGCCTGTGAAAATGGTTAACAGCACACACACTTGCTACATAATATCAGTAACACTTACAGCACACACACTTGTTAACAGGGAGATAACACTTGCTGCAAAAATATCCAAAAATAATATCCAAAAATAACACTTGCTAGTGCACGTGCGCACACTTGCTAACGGGAGATAACACTTGCTGCGAAAATATTATGTAACAAAGGTAGAAATAAGGTGAAAATATTACACTTGCTATCAGGCGGATATTCCAAGATGTGGTTTGTGAAAATTGTTTCTACGGGAGGCCATCTTAAGAGCACCACCTGGGAAAAGACTTTTCCTTATTATTTTTAATGTCCCTAAACCATAGCAAGTTCGTTTAAAATTTGATTGAGGTGAACAACTTTGCTATATTTTCTTTATTTTGGTTAGGTCAATAGTAACTAGAAGTATTTTCTTTACTATGCTTGTTCACGAATATCAAGTTGCATAACATATGAGATAAAGATTAGTTCAATTCAGCAAATCAAGTTGGCATTGCAAGTGTAAAAAATATGGAGCACACACTCGCTAACAGCTGGGAGAGAACACACAATATATAATGTTCAATAAGTCAACATTGACCTGGCAGAGTTGCACTGTATGGACGACCATATCTTAAATTGGCTAGTCGACCATAAAACAACCCACAAATACATTTACTTTCTATATTTTTCTAATAATGACATTTACATACTTGTTGACTAGAACACGTTTCAACGTTAACGCGCGTATGGTATACACATGCAAAAAACTTTGAGCATTATTGCTAGGTGTCTTGTTCATAACTAACGACTACGAATAATCCGATTATTTCTCTAAAAACATGGAGTTAGGGTTAGGAATTATGATGTGTTCTGTAGCCGTAACTCTTTAAATGATATTTCTGAAACGGAGGGAGTAATTGGGCTGAATTTAGTAACAGGCCCAAATCCTTAGCTGCTTATTCTCATTTTACTTTGAATTTTTTTTATTTTTATATTTATTTAATAAAATATTTACAAAAGTATATTTTTGTTTTAAAATTTTACAAAAAATATACCCCCAACGCTCTCTGGGAGGGCATTTTTTATAAATCGCCCTCCCAGAGGGCGATTTGATGACCTGGCCGTCAGCATTTTACAAGCGGCTCCCTTGCCGCCCTCCTAGAGGGTGGGTTTTGGGCGGCCGGGGGCCACCTATAAAATGGTCACTTCTTTTGTTCCTTTTTTTCGCTCTTTTTTATTTTTTTGGACACCTTTTGTGTTTTTTTTGCAATTAGGAACTCAAGAACAGCAAAACCTTAGGAAGGTGCAGCTCAAACCGATGTAAGATGTGGCTTGTAGAAATTTGTGAGCGTGCTTTAAAACCCGTGCTGAAACTTCGGACTTCGAAAACTCAATCTTCCCGGCCGAATTTCACAAAATTTTTTCAGACAAACCCGGCGAAGCAGGGGAGAACCTTCTGGGAAATTTTCTGTATATGTCTATAGAGTACTTATTTTCCCGATTCCGAGACCGTATACGAAAGTTATGCCTGTTTTAAGTTGGTCTAGGAAATTTACAAAAGTCCGAGTGAGAGAACCCTAATGCACGCTACCTATCTTAAAATAGGTATAACTTTCGCATACGGTCTTGGAATCAGGCAAATAAGTACTCTGCAGACATTTATAAAAAATTTCCCACAAAGTTCTCTCCCGCTTCGTCAGATTTGTCCGAAAAAATTTTGTGAAATTCGGCCGGAAAGATTGAGTTTACGAGGTCCAAAGTTTCAGCACAGGTTTTAAAGCACGCTTACAAATTTCTACAGGCTACATCTTACGTCGGTTTGAGCTACACCTTCCTAAGGTTTTGCTCTTCTTGAGTTCCTAGTTACAAAAAAAAACAGAAAAGGTGCCAAAAAACAAAAAAGAGCGAAAAAGAGAACAAAAGAAGTGGCCATTTTGCAGGCGGCCGTCCTGACGGCTGTCGGCCGCCCGGCCTACGGCCATCAACCACGTCATCAAATCGCTCTCTGGGAGGGCGATTTTATAAAAAAAAGCCCTCCCAGAGGACATTGGGGGTATATTTTTGTAAAATTTTTTTAAAAAATATACTTTTATAAATATTTTTTAAAAAAAATAAAAAAATTCATTTTACTTTCGCGCTTCTTGGCTTAGTTGGGTCCGTAGAAATTCGGCCCATAAATGCCACCGCTTAATCTCTCTTCTCCATTTTGCCTAGGCGAGAATAAAACGGTTTCCGAGGCAAATTATGAATTACTAATCAACATTATCCCTAATACGATCGAGTACGACTCGGATTATTAGGCTCCAAAAAAAATAAAAATAAAAAATTAAATGGGCGGCTTCCGATTCAACTCCATCAAGGCGGTTAATTACCACTATATAATCACCCGGGGACACGTAATTAATTAATTAATCCGTCTCGTAGGTTTTTTTGAGGAGAGCACAGCGGCATTAGCGCCACTCACGTACGAGTCCCGACGCTTTACGATTTGATCGTCGTCTCCTGCGAAACCGGCCATGGCAGTGGCAGCCGGCGGCGGAGAGAAGAAGCAGCACGAGGAGGCGGCGTCGGCGTCGACGTCGACGTTCGAGAGGCTGCACAGGGAGCTGGTCAGGGAGGCCGGGGAGCTCGCGGCGTCGTGCGGCGCCGACGTCACCGTGCTGGTCGTCTCCCCGCGCTCCGGCGGCCCGCGTGTCACCCGCTTCGGCGGTGGCGTAGGCAGCGACGAGGTCTTGGAGCGGGCGGTGGCCCGCCCGGAGGAGGTCGCGAGGATGGGTCCGGATGAGGTGGTCGTGCTGGAGGAGCGGCTTCGGACGCTCAGGCTCCTCGTCCTGCGGAGGATCAAGGAGGAAGAAGAGAAGGCGAAGGCGGCGGCCATGGTGGCGGATCAGCCTCCGGCGAAGCCATGACGACTTAGTTGATTTTTTTGATTCTATAAGTGTACATATTGTCACTATGTCATGGTCTGGAATTCATGGTGTATCAAATGACAACGATTATTACTAAATTTGTGTCTTTAGTTGAAACATCGGTTTATCTTCTAGATTTCCGTTACTCATTATATGAACAATTGTCACGGATCAGTTGCGAAACAAAATTACACTCGATTTATCTTCTAGTTAATAAGACCCTACTACTATCACCGTGGCTTCAAAAATAAGATCTCCAAGGCATATTGTCATGTCTCGATACACTCGATTATATATTTTTCTTGCTTAACTAGTCGTGTTCCTATATGTTATAATAGGAACGGTAAACAATTTGGAATACAAATAGAGTCCAAATCGAATCATTCGGTTGGCTTTTCGCCTTTCCAGTGAATAAGAATTGTTGGGTGCGGCGAAGCAAGTGAAAAGCGCTTCTAGCTGTTTCACTTTGCTTCTTTCTTATTGTGGCGGGTATTATAGCGTGGCTAAAATGAATGAAAAGCGAGATGAACCTTTCAAATCGATTGACAGATGGCTTGATCTGTTCTGATAGATCGAAAGGAAACTGGCAATGTTTGCATGGAAATCAACAAAAATCGAAGTTCAAAATGTACTCAAATATCAAAGTTTAGAACTACACATCTAGCAATCCTGTCATAACAAAATAGGATCGTGTCGGCTCGCTCTCCCCGCCATAAGAGGGGTAACGCTGGGTTCCACTTTCTCAAAGAGAAACAGAACACTACAGCCACTGAAGCAACAAATTTGGACGCGTACTTGTGAAATTGATAGATGGCTCGTGTTGAGCACCGATGACTCCGACGTGCCGAAATTGCTTTGCACTGTCGCTCCTGCTTCTTTGGTACTTTGTCCACCATGTTTAGATCCAACTCCCATCACAAAACAGACATAATACCTTGTAGGTATCAGACTGGTACTTGAACATCATGCCTGGTACTGACTGATATCAGCCTGGTACCGACATGTATTAGATCTGATACCGATTCAATACCAATTACTGTCTGGAGGGGCTGGTGTGGGATCCCGTTCCCTTGCATTTCTGATACTGAAAAAAAAGCATATTACTCACGATAGCACAAGCATGCTGCATAAGACTGTCTCCAACAACCGTTACCTAAATCAGACATATGAATGGCAACAGAAATGGGGCGACCAAAAATACTGATATTATCAAAATTAAGATGTTGCAATGCCAATTTTCTTCCTTTGAATTAATTAGAAGGGATACAGAATGGTATATGGATCCTCCCTGCTACACACCTATCTTAGGAGCTGGCCTAGACAATCTGAAATAATTTTTTAAGAAAAATGGTTTGCACACATTTAAATGTACACATACAAACAACTCATCCACAAGAAAAATGGATTATTCTTCTTAAATTTGTCAGGCACATATCAATAATTAGCCCGAATCATAGTGACATGAGCTCACCTAAATAAGTCCTGCTTAGGCTATCTAACCCAAGTGAATACAGCAACCATGATTTGTTTCTACTAAGTTTAAACATTGGTAGGGAGATGGATTTTTGCACATCGAGAGAATGTACAATCGTTTCTTGCATGTCACCTAAATAGTTATAAAAATTTTAGAAAAAATAACATATAGATTAATATATGATATAGCAATCCATACAAGGTAAGATTCGACTTCCACAAATTGTAACAAAAAATAACAAATTAAATCTCTAACTAGTAAATGTATATTCACAAACATATTTGTTGTTTTTTGTTACAACTTGTTGAAGCCGAATTTAAATTTGCATGTTTGTAAAGTGATATATGACAAACTAATCTATCTTGTCAAATTTTTTAAAAAAATTTCTTAACTATTTAGATGACATATAACAAACGAGTATACGTCCACTCGATGGGGAAAAGAAGACGTTCCCAGGAGCTGTGGGCTCCAACGGGCCTGTCGAAATTCAGCATTTTGAATGCCACAGTTTCTCATTTGTATTTCGCCTATCAAAAATGGTTTCCGAAGATAATTATGAATTAATTAACATAATCTGTAACATGATCACCAATTCACAATCACCATGAGAAACTGCAGCTAAGCATAAGCATGTCACTTTTGGAGAAGAGCAAAGGTCTTGTGGCCGGCGTGAGCTCGGCAGCCACTACTACAAAACTGATTTTTCGTGGCGTCAATGATCTTAAAATGCAGGCGGGCCAAAAGTGCGGCCGCCTGTGGTAACTAGGTCCTAGGGGGTGGGCTGCGACCGCCAGCGAAAGTGTATTATTGTCGGCGGCATGTAATGTGGACCGTCAGCGAAAATGGAGGGCGTTTTTGCTGGCGGTCTGCTTAAGCGGCCGCCAGCCCTTACTGGCCTACAGGCGGCCACTTAAGTGGACTGTCAGCGAAAACCCCCATTTATATAGCATCTTCTTCCTCGGCCCTGTTCATTGGAGCCCGAGATTTCTCTCTCCTATAGAAGCAAAAATATAGGAGGGAGGTTTTGAACTCGAAATCTTTGGTGGATTTTGGTTTCTAAGGTTAGATTCTTGTTCTCCTACCTTTTTTATGTAGTTTAATTTTAAATTTATGTTTCTAATTTAGTGAATTTTATAATCATGCATAGTAGTGTGTACTTATGTGACCTAGATCTACAATTTTTAATTGGTACCTTGTAGCTCAATTGGGCCAAATATTTTATGCAATATGTAAGTAGTGGTGTTAACTCATTCATTGATGATGATTGTTTAGTTAGACATGATAGTTTTTGTGTATATTAAGTTAGTTAGATTGGATCTAGTTTGGAAGAGAGAGAAACACTAGCTAGTATGTGTCTTAATATTTTTTTTGTAGATCTAGCTTTGATTACTTGGATCTGGATATTTTTTATCCTACTTTGTATGGAATTTTTGGTAAATCTGGATTTTTTATTTGTGATAAATTAATTGAACTTGATTACTTTGTATGAATTTTTTTGATAATTGTATGGAAATATAATTAATGTTTGGATATTTCTTTATTTGGATGTATTTAATGCAAATACGATAATTTGTATCGTATTCGAACTGAATTTTACGGAGGCATATTTGCAAAATTTCGACTGAATTTGCAGATGGCAAAGTCATAGATGTACGATACACCAAGATTTCATATGTCATATATTACATGAGTTTCTAAATTCATTGAAGCTGCCAAGACGCATGCTGTGGGTAGGAAGATCAAGAAAATCCATTGTTCATGTGTTGACTGCAAAAACCAGAAAGTATGGGGTTGCTTAGATGTAATTAAATCGCACTTGGTGACGTGTGGATTTGTTAAGAACTACACAACTTGGTCTTATCGTGGCGACGAAAATATATCTGAGAGAACCGGCATTGAAGGCGCAGAACAACAAGAAAATCACCGTGAAGTTTTCATAGATGGTAGTCATTGTGTTATAGTAGATGAATCCGATCGCCGTGATTTCGATTTAGAGGATGATCATGTTGTGATGGATGGTATTGATGGTTCTGGTGATAATGATTTCGATTTAGAGGAGATACTGCGACACATGAAACCGAAAGTGCTATCAGGGTCTGCAAGAGGTTTAGATAATTTCGAGAAGTTACAGAAGGCAGCTAAAGAATCTTTGTACGATGAGTCAAAGGGTTGTGACAAGGAGTTCACAGTATTGCATTCAGTGCTTGAACTTCTGAGATTGAAGGCTAAGAACGGTTGGTCCGACAACAGTTTCAACAATCTATTGGGTGTCTTGAAGAGGTTGTTGCCGAACCCTAACTCCCTACCAACCAACATGTACCACGCGAAGAGGCTTATCTGCCCGTTGTTGCTGGGTGTGGAAAGGATACACGCTTGTCTCAACCACTGCATCATGTACCATAAAGAGCACGCAATGTTGGATAGGTGCCCAATGTACAAAGCTAGTCGGTATAAAACTGGTAACCAGTCTTTGGAGGTTGATGCTATTGGTCAAGAGGATAGCTTTGCTTCAATGGAGCAAAGCAAGAAGAAGATTCCTCAGCTGGTGATGTGGTACTTGCCACCCAAAGATCGCCTCAAACGTTTGTTCTCGAACCCTAGAGACGCTGAACTGATGCGTTGGCATCATGAAAAGCGCAAGAAGGACAGGAAGCTTCGTCACCCAGCCGATACTCGACAATGGAAAAATTTCGATGCAATGCACCCAGAATTTGCAGAGGATCCAAGAAATGTAAGGTTCGCACTGAGTACAGACAGCATGAACCCTTTCGGTGATTTGAGCAATTCACATAGCACTTGACCAGTTTTTCTAATCATGTACAACCTTCCAACATGGCTATGTCAGAAACGAAAATACGTTTTATTTTGTATCCTTATACAAGACCCTAAATAACCTGGTATCAAAATAGATGTGTTTCTTGAACCGTTGATGGAAGATATGGCAAATCTATGGAACAAGGGGTTTCGAGTGTGGCGATGAATTTTACGGCAGTACTTCACCCTTAGAGCTTTTATTTTTGTAACGATCAATGACTATCCATCGATGTTTTCTCTATCTGGGTAGATCAAAGGGAAGACGGGGTGTGTTATATACTGTGATGGAACAGTATATAGGTACCTTCTTGGATTTAAGAAGCTAGTGTATATGCGGCACCGATGGTTCTTAAGGACAAATCACAAATACCGCATGAAGGCCAGATATTTCGACAACACTGATGAGAATGAAGCCACACCTACTTCTCGTGATGGCAAATGGGTGTTCGAGGTGATGTAGAACATCAAGGTCATATTTGGAAAGGTGCACAAGAAGGGAACAAAGCAAAAGAAGGAAACAACGGGTATCGACGAACCCAACGTGCCATTCAAGAAGCACTCTATCTTCTTTAAGTACTTGCCGTAGTGGAAGGATTTGGAGTTTCGCCATGCCATCGATGTCATGCACCTAAAGAAGAATGTGTTCGATAGCACCATTGGGCTCTTACTTGACATACCTAGCAAAATAAAGGATGGGCTAAAGTCACGTAATGACCTGGTTGATATGAATATCAGGAAAGAGCTTCACCCCGTAGACCTAGGTAATGGCAAAACCTATCTTCCCCCGGCTAGCTTCACCTTGACAGAAGAGGAGAAAAAAACATTGTGTAAAAGTCTACATGGGGTGAGAGTACCTACAGGTTTCTTGTCAAACATTAAGCGACTAGTCTCCATGAAAGATTTATCAATGTCCGGCTATAATTCTCACGATTGCCATATGATGCTGATGGTGTTTCTCGCTATTGCAATCAAAGCAATCAAACTAGGTTATGTAAAGGCGGTCATCACAAGGATGTGTTACTTCTTTAATGCCATTTCACAAAAAGTCATTGATCCTGAAGAGTTAGGTCCTCTTCGTATATTTATGATAGAGACTATGTGCCAGTTAGAAATGTGCTTGCCTCCGTCGTTTTTTGATATGATGGTACATCTCATAGTTTACATCGTGCCACAGATAATTGCACTTAGTCCGTTATACTTACATCAGATGTAGCCGTACGAGTGGTACATGTCCATTCTAAAGGGATACGTATGAAACCGAGCTCACCCCGAGGGTTCAATAATAGAAGGATACACTACGAAAAAAGTCGTAGAGTGTTGCATAGATTACTTATAGGATGGGAGAGCAATTGGTTTACCAGTGCCTCGACATGAGAGGAGATTATCTGGAAGAGTGATAAAAGGAAAGAAAAGAATAATTGATCATGATTACAAAACAGTGCTAGATGCGCATTACAGTGTCCTGCAACAGCTCGCAATAATAGAACCATACATAAGAGCTCGAAATGCTGGCCGCTCAGAAGCGTGGATCACGAAGGAGCACAAACGTCACTTCACCGATTGGTTAAAAGACCAAGACCTACCATATGGAGAAACCGCGGAGGAGAAAACAATGAAAAGGTTGGCTGGTGGCCCATCAAGTGTATACACCTAGTGGCAAGCATATGATATTAATGGTTACACGTTTTATACCAAAGCAAAGGACAAAAATAGTGTATCCCAAAACAGCGGCGTTCAAGTAGAAGCAGTCAACATAACAGGACAAAAAAGCACATACTACGGGTTCATAGAAGAGATCTGGGAACTTGACTACGGACTCAATATATAGATCCAATTATTTCGGTGCCAATGGGTTAAACACCCAACTGGCGTGTTCGTGGACAACTTTGGGCTGACAGTTATTGACCTTGGCAATGTAGGGCACAAGGACGACCCATGGGTACTCGCCGATCGGGCCGCTCAGATTTTCTATGTAACAGACCCAGCGAATTTGAAGAAACACATTGTGCTAGAAGGAAAACTGAAAATCTTGGGAGTTGATGGCGTCGAAGATGTCGAAGAATATAATCAGTATGCTACCATGCCTCTATTCACGGATTTTCGAAACAAGATTAAGCTCGTAGAAGCTACCATTGGTGAATCTCTGATACCGTATATGCGAGAGAATGGTGTAGGGAAGACTATGAGAGGCTAATATATATCTGTGTGTAGTATATCCTTGTTTTTTTACCAAATTATACAAATTTGCTCATTGCGTCATGAAGTTTGTAAATTTGCATTAGATGAATTTAAATAAATTTGTCAACCAGTATGTTCATGACATCATGTCTCAAAGGGTAGATGAAAAGACCATGTATCAAAAAACAAATTACTGGTGAGCGGGGTGAATTTTAGAAAAAATATGAAAGTTGAACGGAGTCAAATGGACCTACGGTTTGTTATATATGAATTTTTGAAGTTTAATTGAATTTCTGGAATTTCATAAATGATTTTTAATCTCTAGAAAGGGATATCCCGAGGGAATATTCACTTGGACTGACGTGTGGGGCCCTTTTGTCAGTGAAACAGAGGCCCTTATGTATCACTGACAGTTGGGCCCAGATAAGTTTTCCCTGGTGGCCCACATAAGCATCTGCCAGAGTGAGAGAGGCCCATATGTGTCACTGTAGGTGGGCCCAGACAAGGTTTCTCTGGCAGCCTCTTATTATTATCTCTGGCGGTCCACATTAGTGGCCGCCAGAGAAGACCATTGGATTTGCTTTCTTCTATATCCAAAGTATGGAGAAGCTGTGGTACTGGACCCTCTCGACAAAAAGCAAAGTACCTATGGTGAATTTCTCGGAATTTTATATTAGTAAGTGTTATATACAAATTTTAACTATGGACTTCTCGTTCATGAGCTGTTCTTATATGTATGACTAACTCCATCAATTTATTCGGACAGTGCCTATAAGCTTTACTACCGAAAAGGCGAAGAGCAGTTGGAGAAAAGAGACGATTTGCTCGTCCGCAATAAGTGGCCGATAATTAATGATGGATACACTTCTTATAAGTCTGTGTGCTAATCCATATAACTAATTAATATTGTTTTTTATGTCTTACAAATTAAAGTGCCACAAGCAACCCAAGGGAAACGTCCTATATGGATATTATGTCTGCGAGTACTTTAGGGTTAATGGAAGGTACTCCACGAACCCTACAGTTGTAAATAGTAAATCATCAAAATATATACGTTTATTATAGTTGCTAGTTTTTAACGTGTAACGATTTCTTTTCTCTGAATGTACTTGATGCAGCTTCCTAAACTCCAGAAGTCCGAAAGGACGCTCGATGACCGATCCATTGAGAACATATAACGAGACATGTGCCACTTCATCCACCACGAGTGCTGGCACAAGTTAGGGCGGTTTTTCCATAAAGAAGGGCATCGGAACTCGGACAAGAAATTTGAGTGTCTTGTTGACTGGGTCAATAAAGCCATATAAATTGTACATGTAGATCGAGCTATAAGATATTTCACAAATATCATCCAGTGCTATGTGTGTTCATATAACTACTATGTAAATATATTAATTAGTTAATAGCATATGTAAATTAATTGATATTATATATATATATATATATATATATATATATATTATCAAATACGGTTTGGATCGATAAAGATAATCTTTTCTATTGATTGTCCAAACAAATCATCATCGATTCTATATATATACACATAATATGCGCGTCAAAAAATAAATTCAAAATTGGCGGGAAATACAATTTAAAATTTGGCGGCAAATCTTCACAGGCGGGCCACATTGTAAAATACCTACTATGAAACTGTCTTCACTGGCGGACCAGATTAACACCCTTCTCATGTGACCCTTTTATCGCTGGCGGCTAGTGTTACCAGCCGCCAGAGAAAATGTTTTTCTCTAGCGGCTAGAATGGCCCGCCAGAGAAAATGGTAGCTTGCTGGCGTAGATTGTCGCCAGCGAAAGGTTCTATTTTCTATAAACCTATGGTGGCTGGCCGCTAGGCAGACCGCTACGGAAAATATGTTTTGGCCGCCACAGATATGTCTTTTCGTAGTAGTGAGCCAGCGATGAAGCAAAAGGCAGTGAGTGCGTGGCAGGCGTCGGGCGTGGCGGCCGGTGGTTGCATCGCAAAAGGCGGCAAGCGTGGTGGCCAGCGGCGTGCGCGGTGTAAGGTGGCGAACACGGCGGTTGCTGGCGGTGAGATCGTTCTTACTCAAAAGCAAAAGATCATGGTTTTGTCTAGGAGGTTCTCTGCTTTAGGGTCGATCGATGAGCGCCAAGGTGGTCGGTCACGGGGTAGACGCGCGGCGCAGTCGGCTCACGTTAGCACCAGAAGTTGGGTGATTTCTTTGAAAGGGTGGTTGGAAAAAGAAGATTGCCGACGAGGTCTATCGGCGAAGAAGGTGCTGAAACATCTCCTTGCTTAGTAGATTTAATTTTTAAATAAAACAAATGATCAAACATAATTTTAAAAATCAACAATGTCAAATATTAAAAAATAAAAAGAGCACAAATTTTTAAAACAAGACCAGATTCTCATCTCACTCACTGTCACTCAAGTTGCTAGTTTGTAACTGAATATTTTCAGTTACAGAATTTGAAATCAAACTGCAGAAATCACTATTATTCTCAATCGAACAGTTCCAATAGACACCCCATCACATTACAGAAGGCCATACCGATTGTTTTAGCCTGTAAAGGCGTCGCTCTTGTGCCAAATCCAATTCCATAACCACCGGAACTACCACAAAATACTGAAAACAAGCATATTATACTCACAATAGCACATACATACTGCATAAGGATGACATAGCTCTACTATTATTAAAAAGAATAGTATTTTTGCCGGTTTTTTTAGTACGTCGGTTTTTTTATGTCACGCTCAGTCGGACACCCCCGTTTTTTCGCTCGCGTCACGCTCGTCACGCGTGGGCCGGCGTGGCGCACGACGATTAGCGAGCGAACCAAGCACATTTTCGGACGCGCGGCCCAGCTTGGATCGATTCATAACATCGGCAGCGGTAGCCAAACACATGCGCCTGTACGTGCAAATCACGTTGGGCAACGGCAGCGCCTGGTTCACATCCAGCACGCGCGGCCACCTATCAAATCACGTTAGATGGGCTCCCACGCTGGTGCCTTCTCTCGTGCAGGTCCCTGGCGTTTGTGCCAATATGCTCTGCTCTTTTTTTTTCTTTCTTTTCCTTTTCTTTTCTTGCTTCTGTCTTGCATCGCATGGTAGGATAGAGGATCACGAGTGGCAGCCTTTAGTTGCTGCTATAGTGCTTTTTTCTCTCGTGATTAGTGTTCCATTTGTGTCGTCCATGTCTATCATCTTTGTGCACAATTTCGATATATGCGATTTTGTTTCGTCTTATTGCCCACTCCATGAATTATTGCTTGATCACTCGATCAACCGTCTAGTATGACGACTCCATGGGACTGATTGTCTTTAGTTCACCATTGAATCATCCCCTTGAACCGTAGTATCGTTGCTCCTGTTGCACATGCACTGATTGCCATGGCATTGATAGACACCATCCTCAGCGTGGCTGCACCGCTGATGCATCTCCAATCATCCTTTGAGCGATGTGACATACTACATTCAACTACAAGTCTTGCAATCCTGTGCGATGCGAGACACCAGATAGCACATGGTGAAAAAAAGGCCAGAAAAGTCCAATATCCATCTCATTCCTACGTCTCTTTCCCTTTTGCTTCACTCGCATGCACGGGAACATATACCGCTAGAAAAATAAAATTAAACTTTACTGTCATCTTCACCCATTACAATGTAGGGGCAGTTCCTTTGAATCAATTAGAAGGGATACCAGAATGGTACCTACACACCTATCTTAAAGACAATCTGAAATATTTTTTTAAAAAATGGTTTGCATAACATTTACATGTTCTTTTATTTATAAAGCTCTATTGATCTTAGATAATTATGTGAAGATGATACAATTACTCTGACACCACTCTCGGCCTCTACGTAGCTAGGATGCACATAATCCATGATTATTAAAAAATAAAAAATGACATGACAACAAATATTAAACCACAGCAAACTACCAACCACAAGTGATCTTTGTCCTTATACTCCACCGAAGTTAACACTTGAAGAAGGCTATCCTAAAACAACACCTCTAAAAAGGGAATGGCACATGCATACGTCGTTGCCATGACCTAATCGGTAAAGACTAGATCAAAGGTTTTCATCCTACATAGAAACTTCGAACTCCAGATAATGCCTTTCAAGAACGAAGTGAACCGCCATTTTCAGGTACAACCAGCTAAGACCGGATCTATAGATTTAACCCCTGAGTCGAGTAACCAGTACTTAAAGAGCACCACCTAATCGAACACCCCCAGTACTACTGCCTCCTCATTTCGAGCTGGTGCCTCCATACATCCCAATCTTAGCCCAAATGCTATCAGCCATAAACACCATGGTTGTAACCTTCTTTAGACGCGCTACCCTGCGATAATAGTGTCGCTACAAAGCCGATAGACACACACCCACAATCTGTAAGGTCCATCTAAAGAGTGGATGAGCTGTCAATGTAAACGATACCGTGAATCGAAACTAATAAGATGACTCTGGTTTACAAGTTGGTGTAGAAATCACTGACTAATGATGAAGACACTGCCACGAGGAGTAGTAACTAGTCAACGGTGGTCAGGTCACCGGGGAGAGGAGAGGCAATGAAATCTTATCAACTGCAGCAATAGATCAAGGTGAGGAAGGTGGCATGGAGCAAGGTCACACGGTGGTGGCGTGCAAATTGAGGCGAGACGAAGAGAACGTGGGCAAGTTCGCGGCAAGGTGTGGCGCAAATCGAGGCGAGAGGTAGCGTGCGATGAGCGCGTGGTGATGGTGAAGGAGTAGATCGAGACAAGGGAGGCAGATGGGGCAAGCTCGTGGCGCCGAACAGCAATGACATCGAAGGCGAGGAGAGGGATGTGGCGCCAAGGTTCTGGGATTCAGACCGAAAGGTCTGAAATTTGACGAATTTCATCCATTTCAATGAGGTCCAAAACAATATTTAACTCCCATTTTGTCTGAATTTGGTTCAAATTAACCAAATTTATTCAAAATTGGTTCAAATTTGATTAAATTTTGTCCAAATTTTCTGAAATTCGTCCATTTTGGTGGAGCCTGAGATTTTATGCAATCGGATCCCAAAACCCTGTCGACGTTGAGGATTCGATGGTGCAGATCTGGGGAGTGGAAGGCGGCACTTGGCGAGCTCGTGATGGCGGCAGTGTGGTCGTCGTTGATTCGCACGAAGCTGAGAAGCTAGTGCTTGACAGGGATGGCAGAGGGAACGAAACTTCCTGGTCGAGCCCGATATTTGTCGACAAAATATGTGCTAACTAATTACTTGGGACTAGGGGTGAAAACGGATCGGATTCGGTCGGATCTCGTCCTTTCCATATCTTAACCCATATTTTGTAATCGGAATCGGGTCGAATACGGATAATATCGAATACGAATACAATACTGTAATATTGGGTATAAAATACAGAACAAATACGTACCAAAACGGATACGTACACTATCGGTTACGAATATTTATGCCGATACCAAGTCAAAGCAACAACTAAATATACCACATAGACAATAGTCATTTAACAATTCCATATTTCCATATAAACGACAGAGGCAAACATTTATACCACAGTAGTGCTTGTTCTAGTTGTGTAGAAGTATATACAGTAAAAATATTCGATCTTATCCTCTGTTTCCCTGTATCCAATGCACGAGTCCTTTAAAGTGACACACAGTGAGCTGCTCCTTTCTATCTTCTAGGTTGACAGGTCTTTGTCCTCTTTTCGAAGAGATATAGGAGAGACACAGAAAGGTAGAGAGGAAGGCGCTGGTTTTTGTGAGGCATACGAACGTCGTCGGTAGCTAAGGCATAGGGAAGAGCAAGGCAGAAGAAGGCTGTGCGGGAGCGAGGTTGTTGGGGAGGCAAAGGGGACGGAGCTACCGAGGAAGCTGGGCCATGGTCTCCTGGGCGGCTGGCGAGCTCGGGGAAAATAATGTTAAGTAATTGACGGTCCGTCTCTCCTCCTCGCCGTTTGTGGGCGAGGAACTCGTGCGGCGCGCAAGGATGGAGGAGAGCTGGGCGGCAGCGATGAGCTCCAACGACCCCGCGGACTCTTCCGCGGCGACACGAATCAGATGAGGAAGAGGTGACGGGCTCCTCTAGCGGGGGGGGGGGGGGGGGCGACGGCGTAAGCTTCAGGCGACGGCGGCGGGGCGGGGCGCCGCGGCCAGCGAGGCGACGGGCGATGGGCCCGCGGTGGACGGCAGCGAGGCGACGGGCGCCGTGGCCGCGGTGGATGGTGGACAGCAGCGGGACGGGGCGCCGCGGCCAGCGAGGCGACGGGCGACAGGCCCGCGGGGGACGGCAGCGAGGCGACGGCAACGGCGACGCCCGGCGGCGGCGCGACGAGCACGGCGGCGCTCCGACCCTGTGCCCTAGCTGCGCCTCTGCCTGTGACCCTGTGCCCTGGCGGCGGGACTGTGTGGGATATTTTTTTTTTTGCTATCCTATCCGGGTGATAGTTTATCGGATATTATCCACATAATGTGTCAGATACTCCGTATCCGTCAGATACTGTCCTCCCGAACCCGATTTCGCATCCGCCATAAAATACTCGAATCCGAATCCGATATCCGCATAAGCAACTAGATATCCAAATTTTTGACCCAAATATGTTCTATATTAAAATGATCGGGCGGACGGGCGGAAAATACCCAATCCATTTTCACCCCTACTTGGGACCGTACATAATCCACCTATTCCGATTCTAATTATTAACACTAATTACTAACGTGATAACTAACACGATGATACGAGGCCTCATCGGACTATTAGGCTCGTGGACGGCTTATATATATATATATTGAGCGCCACCATCATTATCATCATATAACCACCAGGATATATAGCCAGGCGTAATTAGTCCGTCTCGTAGGTTTTGAGGTACTAACACACAAAGCGTTAGCGCCACTCGAGTCGCCTAGCGATTTGATCGTCGTCTCCTGCCCCACCCCGGCCGGCCATGGCAGAGGCCACCGGCGGCGGAGAGCAACAGAAGCAGCAGCAGGAGGCGACGTTCGAGAGGCGGCACGGGGAGCTGGTCAGGGAGGCCGGCCAGCTCGCGGCGTCGTGCGGCGCCGACGTCACCGTGCTAGCCATGTCCCCGCTCTCCGGCGCGCCGCGCGTCACCCGCTTCGGCGGCGGCGGCGTCGACGAGGTCTTGGAGCGGGTGATGGCCCGCCGGAGGATGTCGCGAGCATGGGTCCGAATGAGGTGGTGCTCCTCGTTCTGCGGAGGATCAAGGAGGAAGAAGAGAAGGCGAAGGCAGCGGCCATGGCGGCGGATCAGCCTCCGGCGAAGCCATGACGACTTCGTTGATTATTTGATTCTAGGTGTACATATTGGCCCTGTTTGGATCCAAGGGCTAGAGCTAGTTTAAGCTATTTGGGGCTCAACTAGCTCTAAAGTATCCAAACAGGAAGGTTAGATTGGGGCTAGTTGCATCTAGCCCATCAAAAAAACTATCCTCTCCAAGAGTATTATTTGGCTAGTTGAGATAGGGCCCACTGAAAATTGATTGTTATTCCCTCGTCCACCCGCATCGGATCCCCGATCCCCTCATCCCTTTCGCATCGCGACGCCTCCCTCCCTCCCGTGTTTCACCACGCCGCCGCCTCCCTCCCCACTCCCCATCCTTCCTCGGCTCCTCTGCCTTCTCCCGCCGCCTCGGCCTCCTGCCGCCTCCTCCCGGCCTGCCTCCTCCCCGACGCCTGCCTCCTCTCGCTGCCTCGGCCTCCTCGGCTCCTCCGCCTCTCCGCCTCCTCCCGTCGCCTCCTCCCGGCCTGGCTCCTCCCCGACGGCCGCCTCCTCCCACCGCCTCGGCCTCCTCCCGGCCTCCTCGGCTCCGCCGCCTCCTCCCCGACGCCTCCTCCCGCCACCTCCTCCCCGACGCTCGCCTCCTCCCGGCCAATGCCCACCTCCTCCCGCGCCCGCCTCCTCTCGCCGCCTCTTCCCGCGCCCGCGTCCTCCCGCTGCCTCCTCCCGGCTGCTGCCTCGGCCTCGGTCGCCGCCTTCGTGCCCGAGCGCCTCCCCGGCCTCGGCCGCCTCCTGCGCCGGCAGCCTCCCGGCCGCCACCCCCGCCCTCCGATCCAAATGATGGTGGTGCCTTCGAAGTCCCGCCCGGCGTCGTAGCGTAGCTCGGGTCGTCAAGGCGCTGGGCCCCTTGGCACCGCGCTGCTCCAGATCCAGGTGCGTGGCACGCAAATCCATCGATTGCAGCTCCAGGTGCTCCGCCTCCGTCGATTGCAGGGGAGCTTGTGTTGTTGCGCCGCTTTAGTCTGCGTCACGCGGTTTTAGTCTTTCCTCCCAGCTACTCCTCCGCCGCCGACGACGAGCCCCCCGCCGCTACCGCCGATACCGTGCTCCCACTCCCACTGGAAGAAGCCATCAAGAACCAATCGATCCTTGCAAGAACAGCTAGCTCACCCACTGTCTCGCTCTTCTTGCAACCAACAATGCAAGCACACTGCTCGACAAAGCAGAGAGATCAGACTACAAGAAGGCTCTTCTTTCGCCTTGATTTCTTCTCAATTTGGAAGAAAACACTATAGATTCACTAGATTGCTACAAGCTAGCAGCAGGGAAGAAGAAGTGCATATATGAAGCTGTTTGTGAGCGGGAGGAGGCCACACAAGAGGCTGTCACATCAAATCCGGCTGGAAAGATGGTTAGAATGAGACAAATGATTGAAAAAGTAATTTATTGTCAATCTAACCCTTGCATCCAAACACCACTTTGGCTAGAGTTAGTTTACGGTTAGTCCTGAGCTAGAAACTAGCTCTAAACTCTAGCCGTGCTACTTGATCCAAACAGGGCCATTGTCACTATGTCATGATCTTGGAATTCATGGTGTATCCAATGACAACGATTATTATTGAATTGGTGTCTTTAAATTCAGTTCGTATCTTCTATATACAATCACCGTGTAAAAGTACAAGTTTGGGCCTCCAAAAAACGATCCCCAAGATATAAGTCATTATGTATTATATCTCAAATCAATTGCTTAAGCATGAAGTTTTTCTTCCTTAATTAAGCATAGTCCATTGGAGCCTAATAGTCCGAGTAAGTCTCGTTTCTTAAAAACAAAACCTCACGAGGCAACTGGCTTCTAAATTTATTGGTCTCTCCTCCTCCTCCCCTCATATTATGGTGAATAGAAAACACAGATCTGATAACTTAGTTATTATTAGTGTTTTTACCTTTGCATTTGGCGTGTGTTTTTCTACAAGTTTCCATCGAATTTGAATGATCTCAAATTTCATGTAAATCTGATATGATCTCTACAAATAATATTAATTTCATTTTAACGCGTAAGTCTGCAAATTCTGTATTTCAAAAATAATATTTCAATTCCTGGTCAGGGTCAGCAACTGGCCGGGTCGGGCTCGAACAAAACAGGAACACATCCGACCTGAGACCCGGCACTCTTTGCCTAGTTGGTATCCGTGTGTTTTTTCACCATCGCTATCACAGGCTAGCAAATATCATCAAATGTGTAACACAAGCATTCACCCGCTGCCAGAGTCTGTCTGCGCCCTTGCACCCCCACTACTCCCTCGCCAACACCTGCCTAGTGCCCGGGTTGAATGCGGGTTTGGGGATTGGGTAATGGGGTTCTATACTTTCATTTAGAGAATGGTATACATATGCATGTGTGTTACTTTGGCCAAATGGGTTGAACTGCTAAAAGTTTAAGGACGCGACTACAGCCCAGGCTTTTGACGGGAGACAAAACGTCGGACGGTGTTTCATCATGTGTCAAGCAATGATGTAGATGTTTTATCACTTAGTGAATAATGTTTTAACAAGAATTGTTTCAGATGTTTTGTTAGTCGGTGAACAAATGAGAAATTTATTAAGTAAAGTAAAAATGAGAAATAAAAATTTCTTTAATAAATCAAGGTTGAATTCATTTTTAATAAATTCTTTCTGTGTAAATATACTCTCTGAAATTTTTTCGGATTTTTCAGAGCTCTAGAATTAATTTTAATATTAGAAAGATCATTTTCAGTAATTATTTAAATAAATTCTAAATTTCTTTTCTCGGGTCGTTCCTGGTCTAATCCCTTTGTACCCTTCCTCTCTACCCGGACTCGGATATCGTTTCCGAATCCCTAATTCCCTGAAAATCCGATTCCATAGAATCTCCTCGTAACCCAAAATCCCCAAGTCTCTAAAATCTCTTAATTCCCCAAAATTCATTTGAAATGAATCTTTTATATTTCCTTGAAATCTAGTTTCCGTTGAAATAAATTCAAATCTACTGATATTCTGAGTTTTTCCTAGTTTTCAGATTCCATAAAATATCTCCGAGTTTTCGATTCCCAAAAATAATATCCAAATATGCGAGTTATTCCAATATTCCGAATATTTCCCCAAATTTCAAAAAAATCTAAAGTAATCCTTTGATTCCGTAAAATCCTCCTAAAATTCCAAATTAGAATATTTCCAAAACCCCCTGTTTTCCTTTTTTTTCCTTACTCCCTTTTCTCTTTTTTCTTTCTTTTCCCCTTTCTTCCTTGGTTTTTCTCTCTTCTTCCTCCTTCCTTCATCTTCTTCCTCTGGCTCTCTCTCTTTCTTCTTCCCCTTCGGCCGAGCCCGGCCTAGCCCCGGCCTACGCCCCTCCTCCCCGGCCCGCCACCTACCCCAGCTCGCTGCGCCCGGCCCACCGCCGCCTCGACCCCGCCTTGCGCTACTGTAGCCACTCGGCCCAGTCCGCCGCCGCACTGCGCCGAACCCCGCCGCCTCCGCCGCAAATCCTAAGAGCCGCCACCCGCCTGTGCCCTAGCCGCCCCTATAAATAGCGCTGCCCCCCCTCTCACCCATGCCCTAGCACCGCCCTGCCCCCAAGCTGCCGCAACCCGAGCTCCCTGCGTCGCCCGTGCCGTTGCAAGCCGCTGCCGCGCGAGGTGCCGCCGCTAGTCGCCACGGACGCCATTGTTGTCTGCACGACCTTCGCCTGCCGGTGAGCCCCGAAGCCCGCCGCCCTCCTCATCTCTTCCGTCCGATGTCACCTGTTTTTCCCCTGTCCCGAGCACTGTTGTGGTTGCCGTCACCGTTGTCGGCTCTCATCGTCCTGGCGCCGTCCTCCGTCATCTGTCGCCGTCTTGCGTCGTTCGTCGCCGTTACCTGCGTCGCCGCTCTTCGCCACCCGCTGTGCCAGCTGTCGCCCTCTCCTCCTCGGTCGTGCGCCGTGTGCCATGGCAGAGGCTTGCCCCGGTGTCGCAGCCATGTGGACCCCACCAAGGTTCCCCTCCTGAGGTTGTTGTGTGGGCCCCACCGGCATCTCCCTCTTCTATGACCGACGAGTGGACCCCTTCACGTAGATCCCTAAGCTCCCTCAACCGTCGGATCAACTCGAAACAATCTGGGCCGCTCAATCTCCATTAAAAGCCTGAGATAAATCCAAACCGTCCATCTACCTCGATTATATCTCAGCCCTCGGTTTCCTCTGAGTAGTCTCAGCCGTTGATTCCTTAGGACCTAATCTGAGCCTTTGGATTGTCATGTCTCTCCGGATGTTGCCATGTCAGCCCTAAATGCCCAGTCATCAGCCACCTCAGCCTCTATGTCCACGTGGCCGCCACCTCACCCCAGTCCACCATAAGCCATCCCTCTAAGAGTGGGTCCCACTCCAATATCAAACCGAAAAAAATTCTTTTAATTCGAAAATCCAGAGAATATTTTTTTCTAATTCTTTTTCGGATTTTCTCTGAATTCAATTTTTCGAAAGCCATATCTTTTTCGTCCGAACTCTGATTCGACCCTTTTTTTTCTAAATTCATCTAAAATCATAGTCTACTTGTTTATGTACTATTTATTTAGAGTTTTTTTAGAGTTTTTCCTCATTTTGCATGTAGTCGCGTATTTTCGCTGTTTTGGAGGAACACGAAGATCGAGGAAGAGACAAGTCACACGACAATCCCCTTGAGCATGTTGATCATATTTGTGAAAATTATTTTATTTCAACGTTATTGCATGAAATGTTTTGGAATGACATTATTACGAGTATTTATTTAGTATCTAATATTCCTTGATATTATGGCCATTTGTTATTGATATTTATACCTTGATACCTTGGGTAATTAATACTGACTAGCTGGATGTCTGTTTAGTGATCTAGCTAGATTATTTTAGGTTCTGCTTAGCCAATGCCTAGAAATCTTAGCATCATTTTATGTGGGAAACTATTCATTCACCCTGCTTAATTAATGATTAATGATTATCAGTTTACGACATTTCGTTGTGGTTGGTTAATTAATATATCAACTAAAACTTGACTAAATGGTGGGTTGTGAGCACATGGAATTATGATGTTGCTAGTGGTGCTCATGACAATTAAGGACCGGTTCGTGGACTACTTGTTGCGAAGCAATACCGTACTAACCACAAGCTAGAATGGGCAACGACTGGACTTGTAGTGTAGCGAGTTCAACAGAGGCACCATGGTGTGATGTGGCTTTGTTAATAAGACTACCATGGTTGTGCCAATAAGTCCATGTTCTGGCCGTTAGACCGTCTCCCTGCCTAGGAATCTGATCAACCCTACCGGAGACTGGTGGTTCAGCAGGTGGCTTTTCTGTTGGGCGAGTTATATAAAAGATCTTCTCATGGTTTCCCCCTTTGCAGTACCACGGTGGTATTCGGGGCATGGTAACATGTGTGGAACCGTGTCTTGTAGGTAAAGTTGTACACCTCTAGCTAGAGTAAAACTATTTGAATAGTCATGCCCGCGGTTAATGGATGGCCTACTAATGTTTTTCGTGATTAGTCCCACACTATCCAATAATGGTGATAATTGGTGATAATTTGATAGCTCTAGGTTGGAGGGAATATAGTTTAGGCCTGAACTACATTGAAGTGTTGTCCAGTGAGTGGTTAACATTGATTATTAATTAAATTATACTGTTTTTCAATACTTTTAAATGTAAATATTTTAAATGTTGTTTTATGCAAATAAGCCATACTATGCCTTTTCTTTGGAACCTTGTTGCATTACTTTGCACTCCTTATGTGGCTTGTTGAGTACGGTGGGTGGTACTCAGTCTTGCTATATTACAATCATCAGAGTAAAGCTTTGCGAGGAGAAGAAAGTTTTGGTGTTTGGCTTATACCCCAGTTGAGATGTCTATAGCTTAGAGTTGAAGTTACGCTAGTTGTCGTTTCTCGCCGCTCATTTCTTCTGGGTGAGGATTAAGTGCCTCTTCTGTAAGTATTTATCGTTATATTCTTTTGGTTATGTTTATCAAATTGCCAATTTGTGTACCTCGGTTGATTCCTAGATGAGGATTTAATACACAAATTAGCTTTGAAAATTCTAGTGAATTTTTGGGCGTGACATCCGTCTTCTTCCTCTACTTCGGTTGTCAGATCCGCCTTCTTTCTCTACTCCGGTGATTGGTTCTAGGTTCCCCGGTCATGAGGTGCTTCGGTATTTCAAGGAGCTCACACCCCACACCCCTTGATCTCCCGCAGCCATGGGGACTGCTGCTGGTTGCCATGCGGCTGCGGCGAGGTCATTTCACTTCCTAACCTCTATCGGCAGCAATAGGAAGAAGGGCCACCAAGAGAGAAGGGGGCAACGGTAAGGGAGGAGATAAGCTATCGGTGGGAAAATGAGAAAGGTGGACGGGGCATCCGATCTCTGCCGTCAGATTGGAGCCCGCCATGAATTGTTTTTGAAAGTTTATAGATGCGCCAGACCAAAAATCACATATGTAATCCTTATCCATATTTTGATCACAACTACGGAGATTCAAAAAAATAAGTTGATAATACTCAAGTAAATTTCACAAAACCACATGTTTTAGTTTCTTTTTTATGTAACCACATGTTTACCATCCATCCAAATAACAAAAAATCCATCCAAATAACAAAAAGGGACTGCCAATATAACATGTGACAGAAAATCCCACTTCACATCTTGTGTTTTTTTGGACCGTTGGATCTGCTCTGAGATTCGTGCAACCCCCTCAACCCTAATTTCTCTCCTCCCTCCTCCTTTTTTTCCCGTCGTTCCCGATGCCGCTTCGCCTCATCGCGATACCCACCTCCCCCACCGATCCCCACCACCACCGCCCATCGCGCCGCTGCCCCAGCCTCGCCAACGTCTGCGAGGCCCACTCGGCCGACGTCCTCCCCTCTACCATCCCATCTGCCCCCTCTCCTCCTCCTTCCCAAGACGGCGGTGGTAGCGAGTGCCCCTGCCCCGTCCTGCCGTCTTCCTCGTCTCCGGCGGCTCCCTCGCCGCCAACAATAGCCCACCACCGGCTCCCGACCACGCCGCTTCGGCGCCGCCTTGCCGCCCGTGCGTTCCGCTGCCCACCGCCGGGCTGCCGTCTTCCACGGCCATCCCTCTAAAGCCGGGGAACTCCCCCCTCTTCCCCCTCCCCCCACCCCCCTCCTACCCCTCCCCTAACTCCGAAACCTAAACCCTAACTCCATTACCATTCATCGGGATTGCCGGAGCTAGAGGAGGAGGGGTCGCCAAAGCTAGAGGAGCAGAGTTAGGCTTGTCGGAGCACGAATCGTGAAGCAAATCCTAAGGTCAAAAATCTGAAAAAAAAAATACCCCAAATTTATGTGGAATGTGATTTAGCAATTACCTAAGAAAAAACCACGTATTTAAGCTTTGTGGTGCACGGATATATAGGTGGTCCATGTCAGCCTGGGGCGGCCTCCCTGGCAGGATAGATGGATCTGCCTTAGTTGTATATAATCAAAAAAAAAAAGTACTACTAGTGAGTGACCACTAATATAGAAGATAGAATTTTTACAAGTTAAGAGCACATGCGCGCCCTCGTTTCATGAAGGTGATCGATATGCATGGCCGCCAAACGCGGCCGCTCCCAAGCTCCCGGAGCACGACGACCCAACAAACCTAACCGCCAAAACGGCCGGCCAGCTCCTATCTTAACAACATCGTGACAGCCATCCAAACCGCCCGCCTCCAAGCCGCACCGCTCCAACGACGCCGGCCGGCCACCGTGCCTGCGCGCGCATGGGCTTCTCTCCCCACCCCATCGTACCCGCGCGCCCCAACGGCAGCGACCACCGCAGCAGCCTGGTCTCCTCCGGTGGCACGGAGGCGACGGCGTCGTTGACGACGGCAGCGGCCAGCGCTAGTGTTAGTGCGCGCACGCCGTCGTCTTTATCGTCGCTCGACGGCGCTGCCAGCGACGATGGCCGTGGACCGGCGCGCCGACCTCCGGCGGGATCGACGCTCGAGTTGCCGTCGCGGAAGCACCGGTCGGCGCGGTACCCTTCCCGGCCGGCGAGGCTGTTCCAGAAGCTGCGGCACTCGCTCCCCGTGTTGACGCCGCGGTGCGGGCGGCTGCAGGTCGGGTCGGCGTGCGAGATCGCCGCCGCGGCGTCGTCCGGCGGCGCTGACTCGCACCTGATGTCGCACATCGTGTCGTTCTCCGGCGCCGCGCGGCCGCTGCGGCGGGTGACGGGGACGCTGTTCGGCCACCGCAAGGGCCGTGTCGCGCTGGCGCTGCAGGAGACGCCGCGGTGCCTGCCCAGCCTCGTCGTCGAGCTCGCGCTCCAGACGCACGCGCTGCTCCGCGAGCTCGGCAACCCCGCCGGCGCGCGCATCGTGCTGGAGACTGAACGACGCGCGGTCACGGACGCCGTCGGCCGCGAGGGCGGCAAGCACCGGAGGGCCCGCGGCGCGCCGCCGCCTCTGCTGGACGAGGCAGCGTGGAGCATGTTCTGCAACGGGAGGAAGACCGGGTTCGCGGTGCGGCGGGAGGCCACGGACGACGACCTGGCGGTGATGGAGACGCTGCGTCCCGTTTCCATGGGCGCCGGCGTGCTCCCCGGCAGCAGGTCGTCGTCGCCACCCGACGCCTCGGCGGCGGCGCAGGGGGCGGACGACGAGGTGGCGTACATGCGCGGCTGCTTCGACCACTTCGTCGGCTCGCGTGACTCGGAGTCGCTGTACATGATCGCGCCCCAGGGCGGCGGCACCGGCCCGGAGCTCGCCGTCTTCTTCGTCAGGCTCTGACCAGTCCGCCGCCGGCCACGATCGATCCATCGCCATGCATGCAAGCTCGGACCTCCAACAAATGCATGCCACGTGTCCCATCACACTGCATGCAGCTACGCAAGACGAAGGGCACGTCGTGATTCGTGCAGCCTCTTTTGACGGCCTCAAGATTCGTGAAGAGCCAGAGCCATCAGCCAGCTCCATGTCTCAGTGGCTTAGCTTAATCATCTGATTACGCACTAATTTTGTGCTCTTAGTGGGTGATTAGGTTGTCAGAGGTTTTGCCTAATCGGGTTTAATGGTGCCCTACACATCATTTGCACAATCTAGTGGAGTATGGAGAGATAAAAATTAAAGTTGTTTGTTTTGTTCTCTTGCGTGCCATGTTCTTTTCGGTTGTTGCTTTGCATATCTAAAAATATGTTTGAGTGAATTGCATTTTTGATCATTTTTTACTGCGCTAGTTTTACTCTGGATCACCCCTAAATTGATTTTTTCAATTTAGACCGGGTATTTTTATCTTTTTGTAATTTGGATAATCTAATTCTCTTTTCTAAGTATATCTAGCCTCTCTTCCAACAAATATATGGCCTGCATATAGATGAGGGAATTCGCTGGTGTACCAGAGCCGGGTGTGCTTGAGGTCCTTGATGTATACTGAAGAAGTTGTTTGGTGTGGTCTAAATTGCAACAATGACAAAAATACCAGATCCGAAGTAAAAAGATTAATTTAAGAATAGCCCAAAATAAAACTAGGACAATAAAAGGTGGCCAACGTGTAATTCACTCAATATATTTTATAAAAAAATACTTTTACTATTTGCTTAAACCACTGATATGTTCTAAGCAACTATTGAACATCTTTTTATTGATTGTGTCCTTGCTCGTTTTATTTGAAATTTGATTGATTGCACCTTTAGAGTGGGGCCGATTCATAGTATTTCTCACATGTTTGGTGCTTGGCTACACAAATTTGATAATCAGATTCAGCCACTGATTTATGTGGGGATTGCTGCTGTTTGTTGGACTATTTGGAAAACAAGGGATGATGCTTGTTTCAGGAGTAAACTACCACATGACCCAATAGACATAATTTTGTCAGTGAGTTACTGGATTTCATTTTGGTCTTCTTTGCAGAAACAGGAGGCAAAAACAGGGGTGCTGCGCTGGGGGCAGATTAATCGAGCAAGTAGTAAAGGAGGTGTTTAGATTGAGACATGGATGGAACTTTTGCACAGCAAGACTGGAAGGCTAAGAAGAGTAATGGCTCTAAAAGTTGGCTTACTGATGCTGAGGATATTTTTTGTTTTTAGCTCAAATTCCTGCTACTAGTTGTTTAGTGTAGTGATAGTTGCTGCTTGAGGGGCCAGGAGCTCCAACTTTTGGTTTGTTTGGCTTGTTCTTGGTCTGATTAGACCAATGTTTTGAGAGATACTTTGGTGGCCCTGGGAATCTCTTGGGGAATCCTTGAGGTCTGGTGGATGGTTAATCTGTAAGTGTTTGATGATGTTTTCTTAATGGAAATTGGGGTAACCATTCCCCCTTCAAAAAAAACTTATATGTTCTAAGCTATTTTTTAAATTTATTTTTAAAATATTTAAGTTATCCTTATATAAGTAGATAATCCAAGGCAGTCCGATAGATAATCTGTTTCTAACGGCCTGGTTGGGATGAATTATTATCAAGGGCCAAGAGTAACATATAGACTCTTTTTTTTTGCAGGAACATATAAACTCTTTTTTCAAGGAACAAATAAACTCATTTTGGTTAAGGACCATCTAAAATTAGAACAGGAATTTTACAAAAATATCTATTGTACATACATATCTCTCACAAAAGATAAGCTCAGAAAAATTTCCCCTTCTCAAAACAGAGGATTATTACACACAGAGGTTTGGTACACGTTCTATATTTTTGAGGGGACCATTCGGTTAACTAACATAATCAAATTTACACATTTCCCCAGCCATGACCCACAGATGTTAGATGTTAATTGAACACAAAAAAAGTGTAATTAAGGTGTCTAATCAATCAAATCGAGACGTCTAGATCGATTCGTCATTATGGAGGTAGTGAAGGTAGCAATCTTGCCACATAATTAAACAAAATATGCGCACTAATTAGTAGTACTTAGCTCCTTTTCGGAAAAATATCGAAAAACCGGCTTCCTTTGCACGCATTAAAGAATGCAATTCGATGCGAGCGCGTCAAAATGTCTTGTTCACATGTTTAATCATCTGAACTAGGGACTATATTCCTTATTCCAAATCGAATTATATTCGAGTCCAAACTGAACTGGGTTACATGTGAAATTAATCCCAATAAATTTTCTACACCTTATGGTCAAAACCAAACGTACTGTTATTATATCCTTCATATTCTCCCCTGAGGTCAACGGGATTTTTTTTTTCATCAAAAGACAGTACGTTTAACTTTTTTATCAACATTTTGAAACTTTAAGATTAATAAATTCGAAAATACTATTTTAAAAAATGGTAATTAAGTGCAGATAAATTGAGGCAAGGTAGTACGGGTTTGCACTTACGTCTATGCCAGTGATGTACGTCTTGAAGTACTACACCTCCATCGAGTCCATGTACTGAACAGCTCCGACGCCGTAATGGGCTTGTACATCACGTTCCGGTACTCGCTGGTGGCTGCATCCTGACCCACACTCATGTCAAGCTTGAGTGGGTTGTGTGACAGATCTAAAGAAACTTTAGAGCCTAGATAAATTTAACTATAGTTATTATTTACTATAAAAAAATTCTATTTCAATTTTTTCAAATTACATAGAATTTTAATGGGTCACCTATGTCGACGAGTCTAAGCGGTTGACTGGAGTTGCCGGGCTATGGATCCACCAATGCAGAGGGCGATCCACCTTCAGCTTTTAGGAAGTCTCATCCTCTTCTTCCTTCTCTAGCCCCTCCTCCCCTCTCCTTATTCCACTCTCTCTTCTTTCCCCTTCCCTCTCTCCTTCGCTCCATAGGGATCCAGCGGGGTAGAGGGCTCAAGCCCCTCCAAGCCACCACGCTAGATCCGCCCCTGCAACAGTGGGTGGAGCTTTCACCCGCTCCATCACACTGTGTGTCCGTCAACGAGCTCAAACCTACCACCCCCTTGCTAGTGGCACCATCGGCAGCGACTCTTCTATGCCGGGCCATACCACCTGAGGGATATGGGTAGGCACGCGTCGGAGGGTCCTTGAATAGCACAAAGATGTTGGTCTGCTCGTCCATGTTCATCATCGGGTTGCCAAAGGCAGGGACGGGTAGAGGAGTGACCGCGCCGTCCTCGCCGAGGTCGATGGTGGGGACGTGGGACTCGCCTAGGAACCGGACGATGGCCACGGTGGTGAGGTGGGAGCGGATTGGTGCCCTTCACCAGCTCTTGACAACGGCTTGTCCGGCTCGTCGAGCTTGAGCAAGTGCACGAACGGGGATGACGGTGCCGACGTGAACGTCGTGCACGCGCAGAGGAGCTTGCGGGCTTGGTGGTTCCACGGTGATGAGATGAATAGGAGAGAGGTGAAAGGGAAAGAAGAAAACAGGGATAATTTGGTCCAAAAATTTTGATAAATGCATTAAAGAGATAAGTAGTGGCATATCTTCAAAATTTTAATGGCGCGGTTTTAATTTCGTAGATTGTAATGGTATTTTTCAAAACTAAAAAAGTTATAATGGTATGATCCAATTAACCCTAAAATTTATGGTTAAAGTTGTATTTCGAAGACCTTGAAAAAAAATAATATATATTTCATCTAAACCGAGTAAATTACGATATACACACAAAGACCATGCATTTTGTCGGCGACACAGAACAGAATCCACTATAGATTGAGGTCACAATTATGCGGGAATATAATAGCTAGCTTTTTTAGCTCTGGACCAGCTGAGTGTGCCACAGAAGATGTGCTTAAATTTGCAAACAAATCCTAGTGGAGGTGGTTAATTATATGCTTATATAATAAACATTATTGAGCCTGGCCCATTATATATACGAGGTCGGGTGGCCACTAGCTACCTAGCTAGAGTATATACTTCAAGTAAGCTTGCCATAGCTAAGTTAGCTAGTTACCTCCACAGCAGTGAGCTTCTACTAGCTAGCTTAGCTCCGGCCGCCGGCGCGCTCACCCGCCATGGCCAAGCTCGCCGCGCAGCTCAAGGACAAGTTCTGCGGCTTCATCGGCTGCATCACTAGCTGTGGCCGTGGCGGCCATAAGGATGCCGGTAACTATGTCAAGTGTGTGTATATATATATACTTGAGATATACTTGCTAGCATAGCGATAAGGATTTTGTGGTTTCGATTCTAAGGTCGTAGGTTCGGTTCTCAACACGCTCAATTTTATATCACATACAGTGTGTTGCATATTTTATAGAACACCCCACAACAACGAGGGGGTAGAATCTTTGCCCCGGACGCGTGATTACTAATTTTGCATTTAGTTGGTTAATTAATTGATTAATTTGATCTCTTGCTACCGCTGATCGATTGCATCATCTCTTCTCTTTCAGCAGCTGGTGTAGAAGAGACCCATTCGGCTTCGTCTCAGGTACTCTCTAGCTCGATCGTTTAGTCACTTAATTACAAACTCTAATTAATTTATTACTCGGTTATTGCTGATTTGACAAGTTTAATTCGGTCATTTAAGAGTGATTAATTGTTGATCATTTGCATCTTCTAAAGAAAATAATTGGTGTTGGTCATTTGCAGAAGACAGAGATCAGGTCAAGAGGACTTCCACCGTCTGTGTCAGGAGGGTCCAAGCCCCATACCAATTAACAGCAATATATACCATTTAAATATGGATAGATCTCTGCTTAATAGTTAATTAACGGCTACTCGTTGTCATGTGATGCACGAATCAGGATACAGTAGCTATCTGAAGCTTCCTTCTTATTCTGTCTGTTTGCTGTAAGTTGTGTAAAATCAGTAGTATGCT
Source organism: Oryza meyeriana var. granulata (assembly GCA_003991445.1). NCBI lineage: Eukaryota > Viridiplantae > Streptophyta > Magnoliopsida > Poales > Poaceae > Oryza > Oryza meyeriana. Next base: position 174,599 of record RYFJ01000252.1, read on the forward strand.
TGCTGTTCATTTTTTGCATTTGGTGTTGACTAGTTCGCTGGGTTTGATTTATGGACCAAATCCGCGCGCCTTACAAGGGATTTTCCTCTAGGGGTTAACTCCTAACCCCTAATAACAAGTATATACGTGTGTGTATTCAGTGGGATTGTATGTTTTCTGTACACCGGCGGTCTAGCCTTCCAATCTCTTTATTAGCATGTGCGTTTGTCAAGTAAGTGTGGTGAAGTTGTATGTACCATCCCAAAGAAAACAATAAGTATATTGTTGTTTTGTTGGGTCGAGGATGCCACACTTTGTTTGGGTTGTTATAATGTATGCTCTGTATATGCACATTGTATGTTCTATATATATGTGCACGATGCTTAAGATATTTGGTTAAATTTATTTACAATAATTAACAATCTGAATTAAAGTTTTGAGAACGATGACTACCTCCATGTGCATTGTGACAACATGCAAGCCCTTCCTGCAAATAAATTTGACGCATGAAAGGACCAAGGAGGCCCTTGAGTGCAATGAAGAGGAAGTTAGTGTCAATATTTATGATTGGCAATAATAAAACTAGGGCTATGCACGGAACCTAGAGCTTAACAGTGACACAATACAAGAAGATTTAGACAGATTTAGATTCTCGATGAGAGGTAATACCCTATTTCTGTTTGGTGGATCAAAACCCGCCAAATTATATTGCTCTATCCACTTGTGTCGGTTTGGCTGTTGTGTATGTTGTCTACCTTTCTGTCTCTCGTGTCTCTTGGCCGGTATCTCTGCTCCTCTTATATATAACGGGGACGGGGTTACATGTTAGGTAACTAAGCCAAGTATAACTTGGATTCTCGTTCTATTTACAGTAAATTACATATGGGTGTTCACATGAGACTCTAGTCGTTCCTTAAAGAACATGTCTTTATATCTTCGAGTTCTACTCTACCCCTAACATCATGATCCAGTCTACCTCTTGTCTAGGCAGTCGGATTACCTTCCTATGATGCTATCCGGGGCCCATGTCCTCTGTAGCTAGGAAGGGCATGCAACATTTGTTTGTTTCTCTGCAGCCTTTTGATATGCTAGGAGTTTTGTGTCCTTCTCAAATTAACAGCCTCTCTATTCTTTATTTTTTAATTTTTTTCTTAACTATAACTTTCTAATTTGCATCCTGTCGATGAAGTACAACTCCTAATTGAACTGTTTGGAAGAATAGAAGATTGCAAAAAATGGAGGGAGGAAAAAATTATTGCACGCCTTCTGTATTTAGAGAGACCCACTATTGAAATTGCTGGGTTTAGGCCCCAGTTTTATTATTGGAATACCGCACCTCCTTTGTTCTGCTGGTTGCTTGTTCATCTGACACAAGATACCATAGGTTGAATCTGTGGCTCAGAGCTTGAAAAAACACCATCAATTGTGCTATGACAAGTGAAGCCTGATCCTACATTCATTGACACGATAATGGCAGTTTTTAGCACACTATGAATTTGAGTGATGGAATGGGTAAATAGTCTACATATGAAATTAGAAAGTGCTGTTTAGAAAAGGTAGGTTAATTTCTTTCTGAAAATGAAATTATGCAGTTGGCTGCTCCACATATAGCTTGCATAAGAAAATAAGGAATCATTTAGAAACATGTAGATGGCAGGGATGGTTGATGCAATCTTAGGGAATGTTGACTACTTTCAAAAAAAGTAATTATGTCAATGCCACTTTGTTTAACGCTCGCAAAAGTGAGAGACAGGCATATAACATACCAAATTTTCAAAAAGAAACAATTTTATGGTTATTCGCTCAACCTAGGGCTAGAGACACACGTGAATGAAGATAGTGTATCTACCTTTTAGCAAAAGCAACAAGTGTACTCCCTTAGTTCCAAAATACGAGACACATATTTCCTCCGTCTCATTCTATAAGGGACTTTGAAGTTTCAATTTGTCTTCTAGTATAAGCGATTTTGTAGTGCTAGTTATCCCATCAACCACTTTTCATTTAAATTTCTTCCTATCTTGTTCTTTACCTACCATCCCACCCAAACCATCACTTATTTAATGAGGAACGTACTGGTCTTTTCTCTTCAACCTTAATCTCCTAAAAAGAAAAAGTCTCTTATAGGAGGGGACGAAGGGAGAATGTTTTTTACATGGTCTCCAACATATAATCTTGACCATTCCTAATATATTATTAACAATTACAAAATTAACAATATATGTAAATACTTTTAAATATGAATCAAATAATATGATATGTATGACACTAAACATATATATTGTTAATTTAATTATCAGTCAAAAATTGACTTTCCTTAAAACAAGGGTTCCATTACTTAAAACAGTTGAGCTTGGTACAATTCCTTAAAACAGTTGAGCCTAGTACAATTCTAGTTCTTCAACATCTTAGGTCACCATAAGACCATTCTAGAAAATATCTTGCACAACTGCAGAGACAACTATTGACTACTACTCCCTCTGTTCTTCAATATTTGTTAGTTTGACTATTGCACACAGAACAAGGCCATTGTTTGGTTAAAAATCTATGATAAAAATTGCCTTTGGGTTGCATTGTAGAGGAGAGGATATGTGTGCAGCACACCAAGATTAGTTATGGTGGAACATGGGCAAATTTAGAATTTTGCCATTGAAATGGCTGGTGCTGTCAAGTATTTGAATTTGGCCAAATGACAGTTATTGAAGAAGGGAGGGAGTAACAAAATAGCAATTAATCTAAACAATATTTATTTACCCATCTTTTGGCAAATTCCTTCCCTTGCTATGTTTTTCTCCGTAGATCTTACCTACCTGACATCTCTGACTCCACCAATCTCTTTGATTCCTTTGCCTCCACCAGCCTCCCTAATGACTTTGGTATCTATGCTCTCTCCCAACTCAACCTCCACTTGCCTACCCCAACTGCCTTGGTGCCTATAGCCGCCAGCGAGGCCTCTGTCTCCATAGTTTATCTTAGGTGGTTTTACCGTCTTCAACTTCTAGCATGGCCTTCGCCGCCCGTATAAGGCCTCCATCATCTATTTCGCCCCTCTCATAAGCCCACTGTCCATGGATAAGCTTTCTGCCAACTCCATTATTGAGCGTCTTACCCTATTTATCACAGGTTATATTTTTTCTTGCACGTAGTTTCTCTATAAGATTGCATTGATTGCATCGTATCCAGAGTATAGCATCAATTCTTAGTGAAAGGTGGATCTCGTCCTATCTCTTCACTCTCTCACCATCTCAAAACAAAATCTCTCTATAAATGCTTCATTTATTGCTTTTGTACATGTGCTCTTATCAAAAGTATCTTTCCATATGATTACTATGACGCCTCCCCGACTAGGTGGGAGGCCACCATGTGCATACGGCACCCGATCCCAGGATCAGTAGTCGGGTACGCACAACAATGATACAACTCAGAGTTACAATAAATACATAACAGAGTACACATATAAATACAAGGAGATCCATCCAGGACAAACCCGGGATGGGCAAAAATAATCAACAGGTAAACTAGCGAGACAGCAGAAACAGGGCAGAAGCTGGACAAAAACTACACCACAGGCTCGGTTGGGAACTAGGCTCGAAACCTTCAGAAGTCTTCGAAGTCGGCCTAGTCTTGGAGGAACTCGGCAGCAGTCGGATCTTCGTCTTCATCTCCAAAACCTACTATACATATATATGAACAAGGTGAGTACTTTCGTACTCAGCAAGCCGGAAATGATGCCATGTCGGTCAAACAAAAAGGGGCTAAGGGTTTCATTTGCGAAAAACTGCCTTTATAAACTATTTTCTTTGCAAACACTAGTGAGTTCCAAGTTTTAGTTGTCGGACAGAGGCTCGCGCCTCTATCCATTCCGCAAGTTGCTTTTCAACAACTCGCCACTTAATGAATCAAGCATAATCATACATGTTCTTATCATCTTTTACTTCCCCTTAGCTGGTCCTGTATCTCCCGAGTAGCTACAACCACTCGTTGACCCTGAGACTCGGCTACAACCAAATCTCAGCCGCCGCCCTGGCTACAACCCGGGGGCGCAACTCGCTATCTTGCTTCCCTGGCTACAACCCGGGAGCTCAAGCTTGCTCATCAGGCTTCCCTGGCTACAACCCGGGAGCACAATCTTGATCAACTCGCTGCCCTGGCTACAACCCGGGAGCTTGATCAATCCGTCTTCTGGCTACAACCCGAAGACATTGGTACAACTGCCGCCCTGGCTACAACCCGGGGGCTTAAGTTCGTTGCCCTGGCTACAACCCGGGAGCATGATCTTCATCCTGTTTACTTTTCACACACTTGTTTATGGTGATCAACACCCCGGATCACACAGATCCGTTTCTGGCCACACAGGCTTTCCGTTTGCTTACTCGGCAAACTCTGGGCACGGTTCCCTTTCCATCAAACACTTTCACAAATCATTTGTAAGCAAATCTACGCTATGGGAATCACCTTACATCGCCCTTAACCGTGGGCACGGCTGTTCGAACAGTTCTGCTAAACTCTACAGAGGGTGTACGCTTTACCCATCCGACACGAAAATTATACCGAGTACTGGCCTGTACCCAGAAATTCGTGACAAGGCCATTTCCAAAGCCAGTCTAGAGTCATCCAATGCCAGCCGAAAGATCCACACAGGATTCAGTGGTCGGCACTGAACTTCCCTAAGCCTACTATTTACTCGGCCAGGGGCATCCCATAATACCCGTCTGGTCGCACTGTAAGATGCTCGGATGGAATCCCCAAAGGAAACGGTCCTTAATGATAATACATAGCCAAGCCACACAGGCACTGTCTCTGTATATCAAGATTTTCACAACTTTATTTGTTTCGCAATACGCCGATACACCGAGTACCGGGTTTTTCAATCAGTTTAGTAAAACCCAATGTTTTTCCCAACGACAAACAACGTTGCAGAGCTAAGCTATTCTACTCGGCATCGTATCCTCAGATAGGATGCTGGCTTGCCACTTGTGGGGCTCTCAAGGGAGAAATATATCAACATTCTACCAAAAAAAAGTGCTACTACTGGGTAGGTCCATCGGTTGCGCTCGCAAACCGAGGCCAACAGTTTAAGAAGGTGTAAACTAAGCATGCATATATTTTCCAGACAACATAGTTTTGCATATATGGGAAACAATATGTTCAAAGAGGCTTGCCTTGTTCCAAGGAGAGGTCTTCTTCGGCGAAGGCAGCTTCTGGATTGTCCACCGGTTCAGGCTCTGAACAAGCAGAAAGAAACACTGATAAGCAGAAGGGTTAAAACACCAAGAAAAGGATCAAGAAGTAGTCGGCTGCAGAAAAGGTGGCAGTCGGCTGAACCAGGCTTGCGAACCAGGCGACAGAGCTCCAAAGCTCGAGAGAAGAACAAGAACTCAGTAGAGCTGGAGCTGGCCGGTTTGCAAAACAAGGGGAAGAGGAGGCACGGTTGGCCATATATATAGCTGACGTGCAAGGTTGAGGCACGGTGGAGCTGGGCAACGGGTGGAGCAAGGAAGTCAAGATGAACTGACAGGGATATGACAGGGAGTGACTTTGGAGTCTAACTGGTCAGAGGAGTTGGCAGGCACTGTAGCTGCGAGGAGACATTAAGGTCAAGGCTAGGACAGGTTGGAGAAACCTCACTGACAGGGCTTCGGACTGACCACTGGTCCAAGCGATGCTGAGGGCAGGTGAAGACTGATTCTTCTCTACTTCGGTAGTCGGCGTCCAACGGGCGGGTGCAACTCGGGGGACAAGGAAACGGCTGGTCTCATCAAGGTAGTCGGCCACTCCACAGTACTTACTCGGCAGCAAGGAGGTCCGAGTAAGACAAAGGAAAGGACAGGATACAAGGGCTGAGTAGCAATTTACTCGGCACAGGGAGGAGGGCAGTCGGCTGGCCGGGGAGAAAGACTGGGCACAGCTGACAGAATAGGAAGGGAGCTCGGGAAGACGAAGACTAGCGGGAAAAGAAAAACGGGTCGTTACAATTACCAGGACAAAAGTATAGTTCAAAAGTATCCGGACCACAATCTCCACACATGTTACTGAGTGTGTATCATAGAACTGATGTTCTGTTCTACAATTGGCCTTCTGTGCACAAATTGTTACTCCCTTCCATTCAAGCTATCCTACTGCCCACTGAACCATTTTTTTCACACAAGCTGCCTGTACCCATCACCGTCGGATGCAGATCGGACGGCGGAGAAGACCCTCACCACCATGGCCTGAGAAAGTGACACCACAATGGAGTCAAAAAGGACATGAAGTAAAGAGCGGAAGCCGAAGAAGGCAACACAGCCAGGCCGATCCCCCCTCAAACCGGAAACCTACAGGGCTACACCACAGGCGCTTGCGCTTGCCTGTCCTCCACTGTGCAGCTTCCTCCGCCATAAAGCCGAGGAGCCTCACGTGAGAGGGGGGAAGCCGCCTCGGCCTCGCCGCACTCCCCAAAAACCCCATTTTGCTGTTGCCGCGACGTCCCCCGCGGCCGTAGGGTTCATCGGCCGCCGTTCGCCGCCCGCCGCCGGCGACGAGCAGGTAGGATTTCCTGCCCTCTCCGGCCGACGTGCCACCCCCACGTTCCGATATATGTGCGTGTGGTTGTGGTTGTGGTTTGGTTGGGGTGCAATGTGGCTGGTGCCTCCCCTGTTTCTTGATCGCGAGCGATCGTCTCGCGCCGATGGGTTTTTCCTCTGTTTCCGAGTGGGATTTGTGGTCTCCAGGGAGGAGAAAAAAACCCTCTTTTTGTTTTTTGGGCCAAATCTGTTGCGGCGAGGGGTTGGGGAGCGAGTGGGTTTTTGCTTTTGAGCGGGCACGAGCTTGCTCTGTTTTTTCTTTTCTTTTCTTTTTTTTTAATCACGTTGCAGACTGTGATGGTTGGTGATGAGTTGAGTGAGGTTTTGGTGCTGGGAGAGTGCATTGAATTGGGGTTTTGATGGTGGTTTCCAACCAAAAAAGGAGGTTTTTGTTGCTGTCATTTTGGTTTTGAGATGGTGCGTTTTGATCATGGATTGCGACTTTGTTTAGACCAAAATAACACCATATGGCCTTTCTTTTAGAGAAGATTGCGACGTTGTGGTAATGTGGGGTGAGTGTGGACGGGATCATCGGAAGATTTTGATTTGTGACGAGCAACAGGTTCGCTCGATGTTGTCAGGTTGTGAATATGGTTGTCCTGAGTTCTCCTGTTCAGGAAAGAGCAGAGGTAGTGGCCTAGTAGGTAAAAAGGCTCGTTTTGAGCTAGAAATGCTTAGGTGAAATGGTTGTCTGTTTTGTTCTGCGTTCTCGTTTTGTTATGATCTTGTAACCATGTCACCGTGCGTGCGCCTTTCCAAGGAATCGCTTGCGGCTTCTGGTTTCTAGGATGTTCATGTTCAATAGGCTTACCATCTGATTTGAGGATTGTATGATGTTTTGGTAAATATGTTCTTTTTTCTCTCTTAATTGTTAAAAGGAGCATACATTTTTTAACAGGGGGAAGCTGCATTGTGGTTAAACCATGGAAGACCCTCAAATTACTGATCAGCAGTCACCAAATGTCACAAGTATTGAGATGGATTTCATGGATTTGGATGACAATGTTGAGGCCAACAAGAAACAGTCTCCTATGGATGTGGATTTGAGAGCAATACCATCTCTGAAAGATGGAGGGCATGCAGAGCCACAAGTACAAGTCCCAGCTGACAAGAGCATTGCAAGCCTAGAGAAGCTCTGTAAAGAAGCATCAAGATCATTTTTCAGGGAAACTAGGCTAGTTAGCCATCAGATAAACTCCTACAATGATTTTGTCTCTCATGGGCTCCAAAAGATGTTTGATTCTCTGGAGGAAGTTACTGTTGAGCCTGATTATGATCCTTCAAAGAAAGCAGGTCCCTGGAGGCATGCAACCATCAAGTTTGGTCGAGTGGAACTCGAGGAACCAGTGTTTTGGATTGACAACAGTGATCTTGCTGTGCAAACACTCAAACTGAAGCCTAAACATGCTCGCCTCCAGAAGATGACATACTCTTCAAAGATGAAAGTAGAAATGACTGTTCAGGTTGCACCTTTGACACCCCTCGTACTGTGGTCCGACCAAAATAACTGCACTATATGCAAGATTGAATCATAAACAATTTTCATAACTAGCATGGAAATGAGTGAGTTTAAGCAACTCTGGATCTGATATTCACCTGTTAAGTTTGTTCTCACACAAAACTCGATACTATAGCCACTTATTCCTTACACCATGCGTGCAAAGTTTGTGTAACCCAAAGCTTGTTTAACTCTCCATTACATGTGGCGATCACACTGCTCGTAGCTTTTATCAACTATCTTAATATGTTTGATCCTAAAATGGTACTATTTATTCCTCTCAAGCAGTAGTTATGAGTTAAAATAACTCTCTTGTATGTAATTAAGCTGTAGTACGAAATTTCGTGTTGTCATTTTTTCCATTAAATTATCATCTGATTAATTAGTATTTTTGCTGTATCAGGTCTATTCACTCGACAAAAGCGACAAAGCTAAAACTGGCCATGACCCATTTATCCAAAGAAAAGATATAATGAAAGAGACTAAATGGGTCACCATTGGCAGATTACCTGTCATGGTGAAGTCAAATTTGTGCTGGCTGCATAAACTTCAGGAAAGCGAATGCGAGTATGATTTTGGTGGATATTTTCTGATCAAGGGAATGGAAAAGGTATTGCTTCACACGATATATCATGTTCATTCAGTTCATGGTTAATGTATTTGATAACAATCATTGCATCACAAACGTGCTGGTCCATGCTCATCTTAAATGCTTCTAAGTTTGGGTATCTTTTAGGTGCACCTAAATTAATTTGATCCATCCAATCTAAACGATCTAATGGTTGATATTTTTTATTACCATCTAAGAGATAATGGGCTATCATTTTCCATCCTGAGGCTAATAAAGACTTTAGGATGCATCGTAAATAAGGAAGCCCTCGTTAACCTAGCTGGTATCATTTATAGAATTAATGGGGGTAATTTAGTGTTGCTTTTGCCATATATGGTTCAGTTTTGGTTTAAGCACATATTCTTTTGCAAGACACATGACTGGATCACTAGAATATTAATACCGATTGTTAAATCACTTATAATATGAGTTTCAGTGACTCACTTGGCTGTGTGCCGAAATATATATGTATTTTGATAGAAAAAGGTTGCATGTCTCTTATGGCAGGCACATAGAACGCGTACTCTTTAGTCGATACATGATCAGTTTTGAAGCATTCATCTGTATGTTACATTTTTGCAGTGTTAAAAATAAATAGAAATACCTATGACTGCTTACCATGAACCGTGCCATTTGATACAAGAAAAAGGTTAATTTTACATGAATATATTGGAAAGTGAATTAAATTCCTTGGAAAAGTCGTTTCTTAACATAGATGGTAACCTGTCAAACTAGGTAGAATACATACATCGCATATTTTACTGTTGATCAATGGATGGCTTAGATTTTATACTAATCTTACGTCCTAAGAGGTAAGTGGAGCACCCAAAATGAGCTCTCTAAGTTTATATGTACGACACGATACATTTAGAACAATAGGCAAAACATATTCTACATATAATTGTCTCACAAGATAGACTACCTTGGTACTGCCAAATATGCAATACATATTTCTCTGGAAAGTTCTGAACTCTTGTGATGCATATTATAAGAATTTTGCCGTAGTGCAAATGCGGTTTTAAAATTTACATTGGTTTTGCCTCTTAGCTGTGCATTGTAACAATTTAATATGAACCTATTTGAGTAATTCACTTGGGAATTATACTCTGTAGTCTTACCAAAGGAATTTTCAGCTGCAAAGTTGTGCACTGTCCTTGAAAATTTACCCTCTTCTGGGATCACTTTAATTCTATAAGTTGTTACCCTATGCTATATAGACAATGTTTGATGCCATCTCTGGGTTATTTTAAACTGACTTTTTTTTACTTGCAACCATGTAGGTATTTGTCGCTGAAGAGCAGAGTTGCTTATCCAGGATTTGGATCTATGACAGCCCCAGCTGGGAGGCTCGTTACCGCCGGTCTCAAATCCAACGAGAAAAGATTTCTGTAAAACTTGTTCAGTCTAATGATGGTTTCAGAAAAGTCATTATCCTGTACTTCTTGGGTGCAACTATACCAATCTGGACAATGTTTTTTGCACTAGGTGTATCATCAGACAAGGAAGCTTTTGATGTTATTGACATACAAGAATGTGATGCTTCCATGGCCAATATAATATCAGCAACTATAACTGAATCTCATGAGCAGTGCGAAGGCTTTCGTGGAGGAGGGAGAGCCAGTCAATATATTGATCAGTTGATCAGGAATACAAAGTTTCCACCAAAAGGATCCTTTGATGGGTATATTGGTAGGTATATGTTTCCTGATGTCAGTGGGAATAGGAGCAAAGCACTTTTCTTGGGATACATGGTGAGATGTCTTCTAATGGCTCACTCAGGCAGTCGGAAGTGTGATAACAAGGATGATTTTCGTAACAAGAGGCTGGATCTAGCATGTGAATTGCTCCGGAGAGAGCTATGGGGACATATTATGCATGCCCAGAGACGTATGCTCAAGGTCATGCAGAGACATTTGAGTGGTGATGGTGACCTACAACCTCTTGAGCATTATGTCGATGCATCAATTGTTACCAATGGTCTCAACCGTGCCTTCTCCACTGGTTCCTGGCGCCATCCATTTAATAAAAGTGAAAGGTGTTCAGGGATTGTTGCAACCCTTAGGAGAACAAATCCTCTTCAAATGATGTCTGACTTGAGGAAGACACGACAATGGGTTGCATATGCCGGAAAGGCTGGAGATGCTAGATACCCGTAAGTTCCTTTGTACGCAGACTCATTCATTCCTGTTCCATCTTATTTTTTTCGACATCCTAATGCAAACTGACTTAACTAATCATTTCGTAGGAACCCATCGTACTGGGGGAAGATATGTTTCTTGTCCACTCCTGACGGTGAAAAGTGCGGATTTGTGAAAAATCTGGCTACTACTGCTATTGTTAGTTCTTCGGCAAGGGAGCCCTTGGTTGACATACTTGTTTATTGTGGGATGAAGAAACTGGATGAACTTCTTCTACAAGAGATTAGTGGGAAAGACAGAATCTTCTTGAATGGAAGCTTGGTTGGAGTGTGCGCAGACCCAGGCGAATTTGTTTTGCATTTCAGGAGGATGAGGCGTAGCAAACAAATTGATCCACAGGTTTCTTTCTTTTCCAGATTCTGCTACACTGACACGGAATTTTAGCATTGTGTGCTAATCCATGGTTATGCTTTGCTTTCATTTATGATGATTGAAAAAATCCTGCTAAGCTGTTATGCACAATTCAACTTTGAAACATTTCTTGAGAGATTTTACATATCATGATTTTTGGTGTCTTCTCCGTAGTTCTGATATTGTTCTGCACACTTACATAAGACACCTTTAAAAGTAGTCCATGATTTGCATAATCCGACTAATAATTATTACTTGGGTTATAGTTCTGTATTGTCACTACTGATTTATTTTTTCTGGGAATCCTAATGGGCCACCTTTTATGGCATTCTTATTTATGCCTTTCTCAGAAAAAAGAATAATCCTTAACAGTAAAAATAATCCTACATTATTTGGTAAAGGAAAATGGACTTGTATCTTGTCTTCTTGTTAATATGATCTTTTCAATCCAGATTCTGCTACATTGACATGCAATTTTTTACCTTGAAGTATTGTGTGCTATCCATGATTATGATTTGCTTTCATTTATGATGATAGAAAATTTCATGCTAAGCTGTTTGCACAATTCAAGTTTGAATCATTTCTGTGAGAGATTCTACATATCATGATTTTTGGTGTCTTCTCGATGATTCTGATATTGTTCTGCACATTTAAACAAAGCATCTTTAAAAGTAGTCCATGATTTGTATAATCTGGCTGATAATTATTTCTTGAGTTATAGTTTTGCATTATCACTGCTGAATTATTTTTCTGGGGATCCTAATGGGCCACCTTTTATGTCATTCTTATTATATGCTTTTCCAAAAAAAAAGAGAATAATCCTTCAGTGTTTGTTAAAGGAAAATGGACTTGTATCTTGTCTTTCTTGTTAATATGATCTTTCCATTCCAATGAAATACTGGAGTTCTCATGCTTCATTTCCACTATGCATTCCTTGTTACGTTGCTTAGTAAAATTTAAGTAATCTCAGTTCAGACAGAATAGTTGATGTATATCATAGTTGGTGCCACAAGCAACATGTTTATCACGTTACATGTACATGTTACTGCTTCTTCTGTGAAATATGTAAAAGTTTGTAATATACAAAAAAGGTACTTATAATGCTTCTTGGTTCCATTTTTAACTTTGATTAGGTGGAGATCAAAAGGGACAGGCAAAACAAAGAAGTTCGCATATTTTCTGATTCAGGAAGAATTCTAAGGCCTCTTCTTATCGTTGAAAATCTAAGGAAAATCACGAAACGGAAGGATGGATCATACTCTTTTCAGGAACTTATGAATCAAAATATAATTGAGCTGATTGGTGTTGAAGAAGAGGAGGATATACGATGTGCTTGTGGAATTAGGCATCTCTTTGCAGGGGATGAAGAAAAGAGTTTTTCATTCTATACTCATTGTGAACTTGACCCTTCTTTCTTACTAGGGTTGAGTTCTAGTATCGTTCCCTTTGCCAACCACAACAATGCAAAAAGAATTCTAATGCAAGCTGAAAAGATATCACAGCAGGCTATTGGCTACTTCACTACAAATCCTCTCTTTAGAGTTGATACACTTTCCCATCAACTCTATTATCCACAGAGACCTCTGTTCAAAACTGTAGCTGCTGATTGTCTTGGTAAGAGAGACTATGTACCTGGAAGCAAACATGACTTTGCCAGGCCGGAGTATTTCAATGGCCAAAATGCAATAGTCTCAATCAGTGTTCATCAGGGATTTAACCAAGAGGATTCTCTGGTAATGAATTGGGCCTCTTTAGAGCGTGGTTTGTTTCGGACACAACATTTCAAGAGCTATAAAGCACTGCTAGAAAACAAAGAGGTCACCAAACGATTAAAGTACAAGGAAAAGATCGATTTTGGAAAAATTCCTAGCAAGAAAGGCTGGGTTGACAGTTTAGATATCGATGGCTTACCATATATCGGAGCAAGTCTTCAGAGTAGCGACATTATCATTGGAAAGGTCTCAGAGTCTGGTGAAGATCATAGCATCAAGCTGTTGCATACTGAAAAAGGGATAGTGGAGAAGGTTGTTCTTTCAGCTAATGATGATGGGATGAATTCTGCAATTGTTACTCTAAGACAGGTGAATAATATAATCTTACAAAATTAATCTGCACTGTTTTTCATGAGGGCATTAGTCATTTAACTTTGCAAGACAGTAGAGTTCTTTATGACACTCTATTAGCATAGTTGACTGTCCAGAAAATGTTATTAGTACCAAGAATACTTTGACACTATTATAGTTCTTTATGGCCATAGTACATCAATCATTTTCATCTTCTCATGTCTACTACCATAACACCTTAGTCATGAACATTAGTACTATTACTCTCCATGTTCCAAAACTTCTACTTGTAAATCTGCCAACTGATGAGCAGTTGTCAAAATCAGTAAATTTATTGATCTGATAATCTGTGCAGTCTCGCTCACCTCGCATCGGAGACAAATTTGCCAGCATGCATGGCCAGAAAGGAGTCATTGGCCTATTGGATTCCCAGGAGAACTTCCCTTTTACTCACCAAGGCGTAGTTCCAGACATTGTGATCAATCCCCATGGCTTTCCAACTCGTCAGACTCCTGGCCAGGTGCTTGAAGCTGCACTGGGCAAAGGAATCGCCCTTGGTGGCAAGATCCGGTATGCGACACCATTCACCTGCCCATCTGTGGAAGCGATCACAGAGCAGCTGCACAAGTAAGCAATCCATTCTGCTCAAAATGATAAGTAACTTGATTGTGATTTCTCTTCGTGAAAGTGGACAGAATTAGGAATGTGCAAAATTTGTTGCATTTTGATCAGCGCCGGCTTCTCAAACAATCAACTTGATTGATTTCTCTTCATGAAAGTAGGGAGAACTAGAAATGCTCCAAATTTTGTTCCATTTTGATGAACTTGACTGAATTCTCTCCATAAAACTAGCTAGAATGAAGTATCAAATGTAAGAAATCTAGCTGAAAATGTGGAGAAAAATTGGATTTTTTTTGCCAGGGCTGGATTTTCGAGGTGGGGATAGAACTGAAATGTTAAATTTTGCTCCATTTTGATCAGGGCTGGATACTCAAATGATAACTTGATCGATTTATCTCATTAAAGTAGATAGAACTAGAAATGTTCTAAAGTTTGTCGTATTTTGTTCCAGGCCGAATTCTCAGACAATAAACTTGATTGATTTCTTTTCATGAAAGTAGAGAGAACTAGAAATGTTCCAAATTTTGTTTCATTTTGATGAACTTGACTGAATTCTCTTCATGAAACTAGTTAGAATAAACTAGCAAAATGTATGATGTTTAACTGAAAACGTGGGGAAAATGTTGGATTTCTTTTTTGAGTCAAGAGCTGGACTCTCAAGGTGGGGATATAACTATAAATGTTGTTAAGTTTTGTTCCATTTTGATCAGTGCTGGATTCTCAAATGATGAACTTGACTCAATCCTCTTCATGAAACTAGACTGAACTACTGAAATGTATGAAATTTAACTGAAAATGTGGAAACGTTTTTGGACAGGGCTGGATTCTCAAGGTGGGGAGGGGAGAGCGTGGTGAACGGGCGCACCGGCGAGCGGATGCGGTCGCTGGTGTTCATGGGGCCGACCTTCTACCAGCGCCTCCACCACATGGCGGAGGACAAGGTGAAGTTCCGCAACACCGGGCCGGTGCACCCGCTGACGCGGCAGCCGGTGGAGGACAAGAAGCGCTACGGCGGCGTCAAGTTCGGCGAGATGGAGCGCGACTGCCTCCTCGCCCACGGCGCCGCCGCCAACCTCCACGAGCGCCTCTTCCTCCTCAGCGACCTGTCGCGGCTGCACGTCTGCAGGGTGTGCGAGCGGGTGGCCGGCGTCGTCGCCCGCGCCGCCGACGGCGGCGGCGGCCGGAAGGTGCGGGGCCCTTACTGCGGGTTCTGCAGGTCGGCGGAGAACGTGGTGCGGATCAGCATGCCGTACGGCGCCAAGATCCTCTACCAGGAGCTCTTCTCCATGGGCATCTGCCTCAGGTTTGAGACCGAGCTCATCTAGAGCTTGCCTGGGCAGCTTGAATGGGAAATAGGATTAAAAAACATTTTAGTGTGGTGCGGAGAGTTGACAGTGGTGGATGTCATGAAACCTGCATTGTGGTATCCATTTTGGTGATGTTTTGAAGGGTGGTTAATGGGATAAATTTGGTTCTTTTTTAGCTTAGTTTGTTCTTAATCGAAATACGTATTTAGATTTATGACACGTTTACTTTTTATCAGGTGACTTTAAATATTAGTTGCTTGATGGCTCTTACAGAGAAGTGGAGGTAAGGGAGCGACTAAGAAAGAACTCACCAACGACGGTGTTTTCTTTGATGGTGGTTTGGCACCATCAATCCAAAATTTGGCAAGCATGCTAGATTAGGTCACCTAGGCTAGGGCGAAGGTGGAAGGATGGTTGGGGGAAGCAGTTGGCTTCAGAGTGAGGTTGTGGGAGGCAGAAGTCCGATGGAGTACAGGTCGGTGGTGATGGATGAGAAGGAGATAGATGATGAGAGCATGTTAGGGTTTATAAGTACTGTACAAAGGTTAGGACAATACTAGCCATAAAAACCAATTGATTATAGATAGCCCCTTTATTACTTCCTCTATCCATTTGAGACCAATGTTAGAATAGAGCTAATGAGCTAGGCCAATGAAATCAAGTTTTAGCAAAGTGCACAAATCTTTAGATTTTTTTTATACAATGGATAGAAATCTGGCCTCTATAGTGTAACGCCCCGGTTTTCGAGCCGTTAAAAACTATTTTAGTAAAAACCCTAATTTCAAAATTTTTTGAATTTTTGTGTGTGCTTAAGAATTAATGCTGTAGACCTCATATCAAAATCTCTTTGAAACCCTAAAAACCTCGGTCCCAAACTCTCTCCTAA
The DNA here is from genome assembly GCA_003991445.1 of Oryza meyeriana var. granulata. Classification (NCBI taxonomy): domain Eukaryota; kingdom Viridiplantae; phylum Streptophyta; class Magnoliopsida; order Poales; family Poaceae; genus Oryza; species Oryza meyeriana. The sequence continues at coordinate 190,672 of RYFJ01000252.1, forward strand.
ATCCCGAGACTTGAATTTTGCAATTCGATTGTCTCTCTCAAAACTTCCTCGAAAAAATTCAAGTTCAAAATCCCCTTTGAATCCCTTCTGAAGCCTTTGATTAAAATACTCTTATTTCACTCCTCCCAAAAATTCTCCATTGAATACTCGGGTTCGAATTTTGCAATTTGAAGCACTCCAATAAAAACCCTTCGAAAATCGCCTTTGAAGCCCTCCATTTAAATCTCCTTATTATGCTCCTCTCGAAAACTCTGAATTCTATCAAGAACTTCCTTCCCAAAATTTGCAAATTTATGTATTTCTAAAACCCTCAAATCCCAAGAATTAAATTCAAATTCTAAAATCCCTCGAGGTCCTCAAATTCTAATCCATTGCAAAAATTCCCAAAATATCCTTGAGAATCAAGTCTCAAATCAAAATTTTATTTCAAACCCCCCCTTGAATATCCTCTCTTATCCTTTTCCCAAATAACATCTAAACTCAAAACCTCTCATATATATATATATATATATATGGGTGCTCAAAACCAAACCTCAAAAACCCCTCTCAAAAAGTCCTCAAAATTTAAATTAAATTAAGTCCGAAGCCTTCGTGAATTCTCTCACTTCCTTCCCTTCTCAAAAATCATTAACCAAAATTATCCAAATAACATATATTCAACTCCTAGCCAAGAGTACTCCCATACAAAATCTCAGGAATTTTACGGTCCAAAATATAAAATTTTGGATTAAATCCCTAATCAAAATCCTCCAAATATCCTTTAAAAACAAATCCCTGGAAAAATCCCGAGCGCCACTGTTCCAGTGAGCCGTTTCCCCTATCTCCCCTCGGCTCACTCGGCCTCTCTCCCTCTCGTGCGGCCCAGCCGAAGTCTTCCCCCACTGACGGTCGGGCCCCACTGGACAGGAACACTGCCCGCGAACGACGCGCGCGTGACGCACGCGTTATGGCCCCGGGTCCCCACCAGTCAGTGCCTCTAGCTGAGCACAGCAGACGCCGACCAGTGGGCCCCGCATGTAAGGCTCGTCTTCCTCCTCCGCTCTCCTCTTTCTCACGCGCTCCACGTGTTCAATAAAACGTCGCCAAAATATCTTCTCCCCCGTGCGCCCCAAGGTCAACCTTGCCTCTGCGTCCCATCCCATCACCATGCCGTGCCCATCCCCTGCTTCCTCCTCTCCGGCTGTCGTAGCTGCCCAACCCCGCCGTCCCGTCCTATCCGAGCACGCCCGCCATGCGCCAAGACAAAAAAAATCTTGCCTCCATCGCCTCTTTCCCCTTGTCTTCTTGCGCCGCCGCCTGCCTATAAATGGCCGCCAATGCCTCGCTCCTTTCCTACCCTCGCTGCGGCCATGCCGCCTCACCGGAGTCCGTGACCCCAAAGCAAACTCGAGCTCGAACCTGAGCAGCTTCGGTCCGCCGCCCCTGTAAACCTTTTTCCCCGGTGAGCTCCCTCTCCTTCGTTTTCCTTCCCCTCTGCCCCCAAGGATCCAGGCCCCCTCTTACCCGTGCACCGTCGCCGGCGCTGCGTCTCACCGCCGCTGTATGCCTTTCTCTCTCTCCGACGCCCCTAGCTGCTATCATCCGCCTCCGTCGTACCCCGTCTGCTCAATTCGAGCCGACCACCTCCTTCGCCGTCTTCCCCTCGTCCCATTCCCGAAGGCCGCCCCTCCTTCCTCGCCGTCGTTCACCGGCGCCCCCTCGGCCACCGTCGGTTGTCACCGGCCATCGATTGCCCGTGAGCCTCAACCAAGCCAGCCGCCTTCCGAGTTCTAATCCCCCTCCATTCCTCTCGGACTAGCGGGCCTCCTTGATTAAAATAAATTGATGATCCCAATTAAAAATTTGTTCTACTTACAAGTGGCCCCATCCTATTAGTGCACAGTAATCTCAATTAATAATCCTTCACTTACCAGTGGGCCCTCTCTAATTTAAGAAATTAATCCTCCCTTAATTCTATTTCACTTACACATGGGCCCAAGACATAAAATAATAACAATAACAATAATAATATATGTGACCTACATGTGGGGCAACCCTGTCATCTAGCTCTCTCCCCTGCTGACATGTGGGCCCCCGACATGTGGGACCTTCTTGTCAGACCTCTCTCTCTCTCCATATGGCATGTGGGCCAGTGCCTCCTCCTCCTCTCTATGTGTCCTTGACAAATAGGCCAGCCCTCAATTTCTCTCTCCCAGTCACTGACCAAGAGCCCTACCTGTCAGCCACTATTCTCAAAATAATTTTTTTCCAACAATTCAAATAATCTTTTTCTATATTCCAGAAAATCCCTAAAACTTTAAAAATCCATATCTTTTAATCCATAATTCCGATTGACCCCGTTCAAGTCTCTAAATTTTTCTAAAAATGAGATCTACCTCATGGCACTATTAGTTATTACTAATAGTATTTTATTTTTAGGGTTTTGTGTGTTTTTCTCTCGTTTCATGCGTAGTTGACGTTTTGAAAATCATCGGACGTCGGATTTTCACAAGGATTCGAAGACGAAGACTGAGGCAAGTCACTCCTTGACCATATTGCTCCTAAATTCAAAATGTTTTGTTTGTAAAATTGCATGGTTAATGTGCACGTTAAATTGATCGGCCTCGGCTTGCGTATCGAACCGACAGACCTGCCCATTAGTTGCATAAACCCCATAGGATTTTGGTACCCTATCCCTTGTTGCTCCACCCCATGGTACCTTGGTGACCGTGCTCTCTGAGCATGGATTCCAATGTTTCCACCTCCAGCACAACTGTTTGTCGATTTGAAAAAAATAGGATTTCGAAATCTTTGAAAACCTGACATGTGATGTCGGCGTGGTTGCAAAACAAAATTATTTACGAAAATCCGTGGTGCAAAGTGATCGTCTGTGTGGTGGCACTTCGTATTCACATATAAGGATCGTTTTCTTGGGGAATTTCATCCAAGCATCTCACAGTGCGACCACACGGGTGGAATGGGACACCCCTGGCCGAATAACTAGTGCTCCCAGGATCGTTTTCGGTTGCTAATAAATATGGGATCGATTGGGTGCCAAGAGGGCGATATACCCCCGTCCCTGAGTACAGGAAAAGAGTTCCTGATACTTAGTTAAGAGAACCTATTTATAGGGCAACATGCTATCTTGGGTGGGCTTTGGAAAGGTTTTATCGCAAACCTTCTCCGCTGACGAGTGCGGGAAGTAAGCTCGCGTTGTGTGGATAAAGTGTGTACCCTTTGCAAAGGTCTATAAATTGTTCGAACAGCCGTGTCCACGGTTACGGGCAAATGTGAGGTGATTCCTCTAGCGTAGATTTGTTTACCAGTGTTTTGCGAAAGTGGTTCTGTGGTAGGGGAATCTTTACCAAAATTGGTCTTAGTGGCTGATGGATGACCTGAGTGGTTTGAAACGGGACTGTGTGACCCGGGATGTCGTATAACATCATAGAATAGGCTTCCCGAGCGGAAATAATGTGTGATTTAAGATAAGGCTCTGGATGACTCGAGGAGCCACTGAGATGAATTATGAGATAAGATGATGTCTTGGATAGGACGAAAGTGAAAGAAAAATAATAGAGGAAAAAATTACGTCCTAGGAAGGACGAAAGTGAAAATAAAGTAATAGATTAAAATGTAGTGGAAAGTTGCTTAAGGGCAGACCCACTGAGCCGACGAAAGTGAAAATAAAGTAAAAGATCAGAATGTAGTGGAAAGCTGCTTAAGGGCAGACCCACTGAGCCGCTGTTGTGATCCGACAGGCGGTATAGGAATAACTCTAAGCAAATAAAAATCTGGTTTGTCGGCTTTGAGTTGTTCAAAAACAATTTGCGGACAGGATCGAGGCGAGAGTCTCCTTCCAGTCACAAAGAGACAACTCATACTTAGGGTTTTGGAAAAACGTTTTCAAATAAAAATGTTTGTAAAATAAACCCTAGCCTATTTTTGATAGTCTCATTTAGGAAGAGTGAAATGGAAGTGAAGATTAGGGTTTCTTTCCTAATTCTAAGCCGTTGCTTGTGGATTGGGTTCCCACTGTATTGTCGCTCTGCTGTTGTTCTGTTTGCAGGTTGCTGTTCAGGGTTTGCTCAAAGTTGCAACTTATACAAGTATAATATATATAAATATTTTATTTAGTGGCTATGGTACATCTTGGTTAACCGCGGATACCAGCAAGGTTTTCTGGGACTGGTATCGGTATCGCGGTTCCATAGGGGTTGGTTCACGCCAATCTCCTACGGCGCTTCCTCTCTGATGCCATTATAGGTGATGGCAGGGTAGGGGCATTATATATAGCTACAAGTGGATATATATAACTAAACGTTACAAACATAAGTAAATTAGACTCCAAGTCTTATAATTGAGGAACATAAAAAAAAGAAATAAAGCTAGAAGAATAAGAAAGAAAGCTAGAAGACTAAGCGTGAGTTTAAGAGTGAGAGAAGAAGAAGAAGATGCTGATTACGTAAAACGAGCTGAACCATTAGTGCATGATTAATTGAGTATTAATTATTTTAAACTTAGAAAATGGATTAATATGATTTTTTTAAAAAACTTTTGTATAAATTTTTTTGTAAAAAATATATCGTTTAGTAGTTCGAGAAACATGCTCGTGGAAAACGAGAGGAATTTTCTTTTTAACCAACAGATTCGAACTCACCCTAAGCTTCAAATCTTCTTATGTGTCTTTGCTTTAACCTTACTTTATCCTTGTGTAGCAACAACTTATCATATCGATGTCTGCTTAAAAATTTTGATGTGAGAGTCGTTCTGCAATAAAATAGTCATCTATTGCATGCCAAGCCGTGTCTCGCAAAAACCGCACTAAGGCGTCACCGTCGCCGACCACTCTCTGGCCTTCTTTCAACGCATCGAGCAACCATCATCCGGCACTCATTGTCCCTCGCGGAGCTCCTTGCCGAACGCGGCCAAGCACGAGAGGAGGGGAAGGGGGTATCTAGCTCACCATGCCACCGCCGCGCCATCGTGCTGCCTGCCGTCGTTAGATCCGGCTGCGGACGCGGAGAAGGGAGGAGCGAAACTAGCTTTCCCTGCCACCGCCATGCGCCACCATGTCGTCCTGATGCCCCAGGCCTAGTCAGCCATTCACCACCAGTGCATGTCGCGCCCGTCGCCGCCTAGAGCGCCTTTGCAGTAGCAGCCAGCCACCAAGGAAGGCATGCCTATCTTCACCGCCGGAGGATCCAAGCAAGGGGAGGATAGATCTAGCCGGCCTTCCCCAACACCGTGGCCAGACGTAGCTCGACGTCACGCCAATCTCATCCTGCCTGCCCGCCTAATCACAGGCTGCCCCGGTCGTTGTCGCGCTCAGATCCAGCCGAGGGAACGCCTGATCCGGCCAAAGAAGTGCTGGATCTAGCCGTTCCTCCGCCCGTCTCCGTCTAGAGAATGCTACGCCGCATCACCAATGCTGCGGCGGCCTTTATCGCATCCTGGGAGTGTTGGAAATAAACCTGACCAGTGTGTGCTCCGGGTCAGAACGCGTGCGTGCGTGTGTGTGTCAAGTTGAGTCGGCGACGGCGCATGTGTGTGCAGCGACGGGTGCCAGGTAAGTGTCTGCCCAAGTCAGAGACGGTTTGCGGAATCATCGGAGGGCGAACGTGGAGCACGGACCAAGCAGCGGCAGTCTCGCGTGAGTGGTGGCTTGCGAACGAGAAGTACGGATCACCGATGGGCATGCGTACGTGCGCGTGAAGACCGGGGACGTGAGCTCCTGGGGGCTGCGCCGTCATGATGTATAAAGCCGTCCTGTAGATGGGTGTGAGTTTTTGTTCCGAGTCGTGTTTTATTAATAATAGCCAAGATACAGGCGTTTGCCGCCGCGGCGTTCGTCGCCGAGAAATTTTCTTGTCTACTGTTTATCTTCTACCTCCGTCCGGCGTGAGATAGAGTGACTCGGTTCCAACAGGGAGAAGGAGAGAGGACCCTGGCGCCACCATCCTTGCAGGCCGCTTGATCTTCGGTGGACGGCTTTGGCGAATCTTTAGATGTACCCACGAAAATCACCTTTTGCAAACCAAAACAATACAGAATAGTTGAAGATTGTGTAATATCTGTAAATAAATATCCACTCATTCTCCATAATGATTTTCTTAATTTGAATATTGTTTCTTCCAAGTGAGCTGTACAACTTTAATCCTCAGAATGCATATCACATATTTCTCTTAAGAAATACCATATAAACCTCGCCAAAAACGGTGAGTACCTTAAAACTAGAATTTCATTTGTTTATGGTCAAATCTCAGTTCCTCGTTTTGCTTATCATGGAACCTATCCGTCTGATCTCAAGCGAGATCTAGAACCTAAGAGAATTGAACCGCCTAATCACTACATACAAAAAGTCATACTACAACTTGGTTAAACAAGTCAGATTTTATTTTCTGACGCAAAAATTGCCAAGAATTTCTCACTAATTCTCCCCTGTTCCCAAACAACTCATAGTCATTTAATCATAAATTAATTTCTTAATAAATTTCCACTACATAACCTCTCACTACACGGCGACATTATTCTTAGACCAATCCCAGTACATATTTTATGGAGGTTTTATGTACATTAAATAAGATAACATGGCAAAAAATTAATGAGGAGAGAGATGGAATCAGTTTCATCACGATGAAACTGGTGCTTACCATTTCTAACACGTTAGAAATTGTGTGAAACTCCTATTAAGAGAGTTTGTGTTTTATCTCCACATATTTCATTAATTCCTATTGGTCATGTAGATGCAACATTTAAATGATATGCTAGTATATAAAATTATAAAATAAAATTTTGCATTGGGAGAAGTAATTTATCTATCAACTCAAATATCCTTAGATGACATAGCACTCTTAAAAACCATGCAACAAAACTTTACACTGGGAATGGCCTTAAAGGCCACTGAGTAATTGAACAATTAAACACAAACCAATTCATGGCCATACGCCACCCTTTAATATTAATCAGTTTATTTTTTATATTTGTATTGTATTCCATTTAAAAATTTATTTCTTATGAGGTTTTTTGAAAAATTGTTTTGTATTTTTTGTCAAGGTTTTATTTTAGAAAACATATTCCCCTCTCGTGATTTTAAGAAGGTCAAATTTTAAAAATCTTTACAAGTTTTCTTCACTCGTATAATAATCATTCCCCACTAACATCTAACAAGTTTGTAAACTACATGCAATTTTTCATATCATACGATAGAATCATGGAAGATTTTCTCATAAAATTTTCATCTCCTACATAATTTTACTGCATAGTTATCTACTTTTCTTTAAAAGCTTCAAATGGGAGTTTTACAGTTGTACAATTTAAGCACTACGTACAAAAAGTCATACTAACTTGCTGGTAAACAACTTGAGATCTTATTTTTCATAGACAAAAATACAAAATGAGGCATGAATTTCTCATTAATCCTCCCCTCCTAAACAACCCATAGTCATCTAATTCTAAATTATTTTTTCTCATAAATATCCACGGCATCCCCTATTACTGTAGATAGGCATGTATTCTTATTTGCCAGTGAGTAATTGAGCAATTAAAAATGAACCCATGCATACCCATCTCCATAATATTTACAGGTCATTTTCTATATTTGTCTTCTATTCCATTTCAATTAACAAAAAAATGTTAAATACCAAAGTGTTCCACATCCATTGGCTTCCAAGCTCTATATATAGCCAACCTCGCGTGCGCACGTGGCAAATGCATCTGCACGTGCATCTTCTCCGACTCCGGCGATGGGTTGCTCAAGCTCGAGGGACGTGCGCGGCGGCGTGGCGAAGCCGGTGGCGGAGCGGCGGCAGAGCCTGCGGTCGCGCTCCGTGTCGCGCACCGTCTCGGCTCTGAGCTCCCTCGCCTTCTGCCGCGGCGGGCACCACGACGCCGTGCACGCGTGCTCCAGCCTGCCGTTGGAAGAGCCGCCGAGGAAGGTCGCCCATGCCGCCGCCGCTGACTTCGAGGGCGCGCTCCTCGTAGAAGAGGTGGCTGCGGCGGTGGTTGTGGAGGGGAGGAATGGCGCGACCTGTGCGCCGGCGAGCGCCTCGCCGGGTGGCCAGCGTGGGCTCAAGGTCGCCCTCGAGCTCGAGGACGCCGCGCCGGCTGCTTCGTCGGACACGGCGCAACGGCGCGCGTCTTTCGACGAGTCCTCGCGGCCGCCGGAAGCAGCCGTGCAGGCTTTACCTGGTTTTGACCAGGCAATCATGTCCGGCCTCAGGGACATCGTGGTGCAGCCTTCGCCGTGGCACCCGGCGCTTCTCTTCCCAGAGCGCGAGAACCCGACGCCGAAGAAGGCGAACGAGGAGACGGCAGCGTTCGACGACATGGGCACCCCGGCTGCTCGCGACATCCCGGAGGTGACGGGCATCGTCCGCGCGCGCGTCGACGAGTTCCACGAGAAGATAGAGAAGAAAAAGGAGGCGGCGGCGAAGGCCGATGAAGAAGCTCCCGACGTCGACGTCGTGCCGCCTCCACCGCGGCGGCCGGCACGCGTGAAGACCATGGTGGTGTACTTCACCAGCCTCCGCGGCGTCCGCCGGACGTTCGAGGACGGCCGCGCCGTGCGCGCCATCTTGCGCTGCCACCGCGTGCGCGTCGACGAGCGCGACGTGTCCATGCACGCCGCCTTCAGGGCGGAGCTCCGCGACCTCCTCGGCGCCGACTTCACCGGGTCGCCGCTCCCACGCGTGTTCGTAGACGGCCGCTACGACATCGGCGGCGCCGACGACGTGCGCGTGCTCCACGAGGCCGGCGATCTCGCACGCGCGCTGGCCGGTGCGAGCAGGTCAAGGGCCGCCGGCGCGTGCGCTGCGTGCGGCGAGATGCGGTTCCTTCCCTGCGAGACGTGCTATGGGAGCTGCAAGATCTTCGCCGGCGAGGAGGGGAGCCTCGCCGTCGCCGGCATGTTCCGGCGTTGCCCGGACTGCAACGAGAACGGGCTCATCAGGTGCCCGGTCTGCTGCTACTGACGACGCTTCTTTGGTGTTCCATAGGCTTCACTGTTTCAGGCTAGCTCCAGTCATAGGAGGATGATAATGGAACTCTAGTGTGATGCAAAGTTGGCGCGAAACAAGTTATTCGTAGTGTTTAAATTGTCATCTTAGCCAGTGGGAGTCGAGGTCTAGTGTGACACCAAGTTGGCGTGAAACAAGGGTTTCAATTAGTCTTTAGTCGGTGGGAGTCAACATGTAGTGTGACTCTAAGTTGGCGCGTAACAAGTTATTCGTAGTGTATAAATTATTGTTATTTAGTGGATGAGAGTCGAGTTCTAGTATGATACCAAGTTGGCACGTAACAAGTTATTCGATGTGTTTAAATTATTGTTGTTTAGTCGATGAGAGTCGAGTTCTAGCTAGTGTAACACCAAGTTGGCAAAAAAAAACAGAGAAGTTGGTGAGAGTGCTCTAGTATTATGCCAAATTGGCGTGAAACAAGTTCTCCATAGTGTTTGAACTATTGTCTTTGGTTATGGAGAAGTAATGCCAAGTTAGCGCACAACAAGTTTACTTTAAATATTATCTTTAATTAGTAATAATTGATAGTTGAGTTCGTGTAACGTCAGGTTGGTGTTTAAATTTTTATAAAGTGTTTAAATTAATCTTTAGTATGTGAGAATAGGCATATGCTGCAAGATTGTGCTAAACAAGTTTTCATGTGTTTGAATCGTTGTCTTTAGTATGTGAGAATCACACTCTAATACCACCATACCAAATAGGGACAAAATAATATTTGAATATTATTTCTGCTGTCAATTCTTTCTATTTTCAACACTTTCATATCTACCATATCGATGAAAATTATTTTTGGCAATCTAAAAAAATTTCATAATGCTTAAATAATTGTTTCTAATTGATGAGATTAGATATCTACCATATCACCAAGATGACGTGAAACATGTTTTCATACTGTTTGGATCATTGTCGTGCCAAATTGGGACAAAATAGTATTTGAATCTTAACTCTGTTGTCAAATCTTTTCATTTTTCAACATTTTCATATCTACCATATCAACGGAAATATTTTTCCTTGAACATTTTTTATTCATGTGGAAGAAGTTTTCATAACGTTTAACTTATTGTTTTTAATTGATGAGATTCAATATCTACTATAGCGCCACGATGACGTGAAATAAGTTCTCGTACTGTTTGGATCATTGTCATTAGTCGTTCCTATAATGCCCGTGTTTTTATCCCTCTTTTAAAATTATTTTTGAATAAAAACCAATTTGCAAAAATTTGGCTCTTGATCGGATTCCCAATATATGTGCCATGTGTGATCTTAAATTTTTCCCAAAATCAGCCCCAAATCTCTCTCCAAAAACTCCCTACTTTCCCCTGATTTCAAAAATCCAATTTAAAATCAAATCCGAATTCAAAATCCTCAAAAACAATTCCAAAAATTTTCCCTAGAAAATATTAAGTCGCACTGTGCCTTTGGGCCGCCCACCTTTCCTTTTCTCCCTCAGCCCGCTCCAGCGCTCTCTCCCTCTCTCCTCTCCCCACGTGGTTTGCTCGGCCCAGCCGCCACCCGGCCCCGCTCGCACACGCGGGATTAAAATTCCCGCGGGCCCACTTGTCAGCGATGCTCCCCCTCGGCTCTCTCGACCCGCCTGACGGCGTATGTGGACGGGTTGCGATTTATCTTTGCGTGGTCCCGCCTATCAGTCACAGATGACAGTGTCATCATCTTCCTCCCAAAAACAAAAAAGGGGGGCCTCGCTCGATCCCTCTCTCGGTTCTTCTTTCGAACTCGCCCCATACCTCCATTGACTCCTCGACGATTTTAAGGCACGGAGCCCTATTCAACCCTCGCCGTTCCATCCCACTAGAGCTCCGACGAGAAATCCGTCCCGTCACCTCATCCCGAGCGCTGGAGTCAAAAGACAGCCATGCCTACCGCTGGCTTTTTCCTTGGCAAGCCTGGAAGTCAGCCGTGCGCATGCGACGAGCACATCGCTTCCATCGCCATCACCATCCTCACACGCGCCCCTGTTTTTTCCCCTTTCGAGAGCGTGCATGACACAAGCCACAAACGGTTCGCGCCATTGTTGTGTCATTTTGACTAACCCAATTCTTACCCGTCCCTTATTGCCACGCCTTATTCCGCCGTCGCCACGAGCGCTGCCCCCGCAGCTCCCTCCTCTCCGGCCACCAGAAAACCAAGCCCGAGCCAACTTGCCGCCTGCAACTCTCTCTCACCGTCGCCATTTTTTTTTCCCGTATTGACCTGAAGCTCCCGCCGCCGTTCTAGTGCACCATCGACCAAATCTACAAAAAATACCACCACCATGCTCCCCGTGCCGACCGCGACTCCCTCCGCCCATCATCGACCCCAATTAGCCCCGGATTTTGAAAATCCCCCAAATCCTCCCCTCCGTCGTCCACCACTTTTGCTGCCGATCTGCATTCCGCGTCATTGACGAAGGTTAGAGCCCAAATAAACCCTCCTTCATTCTCTTCCCCTCAACATGCACCAACCCGAACCACCCCGAAACCCAAAGTCCTCCGCCGCCACCGATACCTTGATCGCCTTGGTTGGCTGGCCCTTCTCTGCCCACCTAATAACGGCCCATCTAAGCTGTTCACTAAACTCCCCAATCTTCTCTTGCATCCTGCTCGCTGTAGTTCGCTTGCTATTCACCAGAATAGTCCCGCCGCCGTCGGCCATCGATCGGTGTAACGCCTAGAAATTCACCATCGAAATTCTGAACATTCATGTGTATTAAACCCCTGTCTAGGAAAGCCAAGGTACAAAAAATCCAAGCTTGCTATACAGGTGTCTTACCAAACAGAGTAAAATTATATTACCAAAAATGCAGCGGAGAGGTAAATATAGTCTATAGACATCGAACCGAGCAGCAGCATCCATCCCACAAGCACCTTGACGGCAGAACCAGCCTATTCCTTAGGGACGACTCCTCGTCGAACGCTTCTCCAACACTGAGAGGGGAAAAGGAGCAAGGCTTGAGTACCACCCACAGTACTTTCAACAACATCACACCACAATTATGCATATGCATGGGAACAGCACAAAACCGGCACCTATGCTCCGGATTTGATTTGCGTAAGAGTATTTGCAAACAGAGTTTTGCAAACAATAAAAGTTGATTAATTAACAATACTTTTAATTCTCCACCGATTAACGTTACCCCACATTACTAGGCCCAACCATCCCTTACTGGATTCAACATTATAGCACGTTAAACCAGACTCCACTGATTGAATGTTTACACCACGTTAACTGGACTCCACTGATAATGTTACACCACGTTAACCGGACTCCACTGTATTAACGTTAACACCACGTGATCAGTCTCCACTGATCAACGTTACACCACGTTGACCAGGCCGCACTGATGAACGCTACACCACGTTCACCAGCCGTCACTGTATATGAACGTGTACACCACGCTTCAACCAGTCTCTATCGATTAAATGTACACCACTGTTAACCGACTCCACCACCCTTCCACCCGAACCATACCAGTTTCATAAAAGCCAGATTAATTATCTAAAGTGAGAACTAATCCACGGTGATGTCTTGACCCAAACGTGCAACCATTAACCGCATGGGCACGCTATTGAATAGATTTAACTTCACTGATCAGAGGTGTACAAACTTTACCCAAATAAGGACACAGCCCCACACACGTTCCCGTGTGTGCCGAGTGCATCACGACGATACCCCGTGAGAAGCTGTGACAGGACCGTTTCACGCAACCTCTCCCTAACATCCACACCACGCTGAGGTCTGCACCTGCCGACAGGGCACACCATATTGGCCAGACTACCCCTCTTGCGCCATGGTGAATCTGGAAGCCGATCAACCCTACCCCAGGCCGACCCAACTCCATCACTCCCACCCTCATCTCCGGTGCCTAGGAGAGGGAGAAGAAACGCTATAAACCCAGCCGTTGCCCACGCTAGCTTGTGGAAAGTACGAGTAATTACCCAAGTGGTTCCCGCGAACCGGTCCTTAATTGCCATGGGTGCGACAAGCAGAACCATACACCCATAGCCCACCCTTTAGGTCCAATTTTAGTAATTTAACATTAGCCTATCCAAAGTTCCATTTTTCCGACATTGAGTCGAATCAAATAAAAAGATAATATTTAATTCCCAGGTGAGCTATGTTGCTAAGCATGGCTAAGCATCCTAAGAATAGTAATTAATCATATTATTACCTAGGTGACAAGGATTCAGGTTTCAAAACTAAGGCAAAGTCCTATCATTATATAGGTTATAACCCATCCACATGAAATATTGAAATAATGTAATTTATTTAAGTAAACAAAGCATTTTAGTGAAAAATGGGTACAAAATGATCAAGATTACAGTGTGACTTACCTTGCTCTAGCTCGATGAACTCGGCTATGACCTCATAATACACTGGAGAATCGACGACGTCGGATTCTATAACAAACAATGCACAAACAATTAAAAACAGTACATGTGGGCAATCAAACATGGGCTGAAAGTATTTTTAATGAATTCTTGGCATTTTTCTGGATTTAATGCAATTTGAATGGGCTTAATCGGAGTTCGTATGAATTAATTATTTATTATTGAAATTTACTGTTATTTCTAATGTAAAACTAATTACTAAACGATTTATTGCGCAATTAATCAGTTTATTGAGTCACTGGACTGAGAAGCTGGTGCCAACAGGCGGGCCCCACCGGTCAACGGCGCACAGGAGGTGGCGCACGGTGGACTCGGTCCACCGAGCCAGAAACGAGTGCGCCACGTGGCGCCAACGCGGCGGCCACACGAGCGACCACGCGGGCGACCGACGGATGGCCCCGATCTGCCACCCGGTGGATCGGACGGCCCAGGGGACGGCAGCCATAGCCGGCCATCCCGAGCGGAAGGCGGCGGCGCGCACGTGACCCAATGGTCGCCGACGGCGACCACTCGGTGCAGCGGCGGCACGCGGATGGGCAAAAGGGAATGGGGAAATGGCAAGGGGTCTCACCGGCGGCTCGCGGCGACGAGCGACGACGGCGACGAGACGAGAGCGGCAGCGGCTTCGGGACGGCGTCGGCAACAGAGCTCCGACGGCGGCGGACGAGCTAGAAGCGGCGGCTGAGATGTTCTGGAAGATGGGGAAGACGGGAAACAGGTTAGGATGGAGAAAGGAGGCGTGGCACGGCGGAATTGGCCTGCCGGAGAGGATATAGAGGGCTGGAGCTCACCGTGCACGAGGACGGAGCGTTTCGACAGGCTTCGGCTTTCACAGAGTGGCGGCCGACGGGCTCCTCGGCACGGCGGAGACGATGGCGGTGGCGGTGCGGCCTGGCGGCGTCTGGAACGGCGGCGAGCGACGGTCAGAGTTGGTGAAAGGCGGCGGAAGCTTGGGTGCACAGTGGCGGTGGTGTTTGAGGGCACGGGGAGGCTTGATATGTTGGGGAAAAGACGGAGGAGAAGGCAAGGAAGCTTTTTATGCACGTGGGCGAGCGAGATCGAGGCAGCAACGGCTCAATCGTGCTCTGGATTGAGGACGGCGGCGACGGGGTTGTGCGCACGATTCGCGTGCGAGAGGGGGAGAGCACGCCGGAGAACGTGGGGGAGTGGGTGCGGACTCGGTCTTCCCTCGTTTGAACCAGGCGCGGGCGAGCTCGGAGGCGGGAGGCGGCGCTGATCGGACGGAGGAGGAAGACAGGGTTGACAGGCGGGCCTAGCCTGTCAGCAGGGAGGCGCGCGGGCGCGTGGGTGAAGTGGCCCGACAGGCGGACCCCGCAACGCAAAGGGAGAGAGTGAGCGGGAGGGGGCGGCCGACAGATGGGGCCCGCGGGAGGTAGGCGCGCGTGGGCCGCGCGCGCGGAGGCGGCACAGTACTGGGCCGGCGGCCCAGCGAGAGGAAAACAAAGGAAAAAGGAAGAAAAAAGGGAGAAGAAAAGAAAGGAATTTCCAGGGTTAATTTAATTCCGATAATCGTTTTTGATTTTTTTAAAAAATAGTTTCTGTGCTTTGAAAATTCCAATAAAAATCTAATTAATATATTTTGGCAAGAGGAACATAGGAAAAATGTTCCCAGCCACAGTAGCTTATTATTTTTGCATTTCACATATTTAATTAATTCCTTTTGCCATTTTAATTTAATTTCTTGGGTCCTTATTCATAGGTATTATTTTTGTGTGGCTAAATTTAGGGTGTGACAATCGGCACCGGGGTCAGCCCCGTTTGGTCCACGCCGATGTGGCTCGTCACGTGGGCGCCGAGTCAGCCGACACAGGCCACCCCTAGTGCCACTTCGGCTGCTCCCCTCTCTCTCCCACTGACAGTCAGTCCCACATGTCGGTCACTGTGTTTCCCTCCGTTCTCTCTCTCCTCCACTGATAGCCCGACCCCACCTGTTAGCCCCTATCTTCTCTCCTTCCTTACTGACCAACCAACCCCACCTGTCAGCCTCTTGTTCCCCTCAGCCCTCTCTCTCCCACTGACAGCAGGGCCCTACCAGTCAGCCTCTGTACTCATTTTATTTTATTTTCCCGAATTACTTTTATTCCTTTTCTAATCACAGAAATTGATTTAAACTTTGAAAAATCATAACTTTTAAACCATAACTCCGTTTGAGCCTATTCAACTCTCAAAATTTTTCTAAAAATGAGATCTACATACTGGTACTATTAGTTATATAGAATAGGTTCTGATTTTGGGTGTTTTTTCTTGTTTTCTTTTTGCGACATGTAGAAACCGGTATCGAGAAGCCACCGACCAAGGATTTCGTCGAGGAACCTTAGGATCAGAAGCAAGGCAAGTCACCCTTGACCATATTGAACCCATGTTTTGAAAAATTATTTTGATTTCCGAAATGCGCATATTTAGGAACATGATTATTTCGGCCGTGGTTCGCAAGTCGAATCTGTCAGGTCTAACCTAATTGCTGCGTAATACCTTTCCTTGATTAAATTGTTTACCCTGTCCTTTGTAATCCCTGTCGTCCTGGTACTCGTACTTGAGTGTGAGTATCGATGATCCTTTTTATTTTAATTAATACTTGACGATGGGAAAACTTATGGTTGTGAAAATAATTCAAAACCTCGGCACCCTTGGTCGAGAAATGGCGAACTAAACCTGTTTTATAAAACCTGGTCATGGGTCGTCGTCGCCTGTGTGGCCATGACTTTACGTGGCATATAAGGACTATTCCTTAGGGAATTACACTAAACATAATATAGTGCGACCACACGGGTGGAATGGGACGCCCTTGGCCAAGTAATTAGTGTTCTCAGGATCGTTCAGTTGCTAATAAATGTGGAATCGGTTGGGTGCCATGAGGGCGATATACCCCCGTCCCTGAGTACAGGAAATGAGTTCCCGGTACTTAGTGTGAGAATCCATTTATAGGGCAACGTGCTATCCTGAGAAGGTTCTGGAAAGGCCTTGTCACGAATCTCTCCGCTTGGCTAGTGTGGAAGTAAGCTCGCGTCGTGTAGGTAAAGCTGCACCCTTTGCAAAGGTTTATAAACTGTTCAAACAGCCATGCCCACTGTTACGGGCGGATGTGAAGTGATTCCTCTAGCGTAGTTTTTGTTTGTGAATGTTTGTGCAATTGTTTTGTGGGTTGGGAACCGTTACCAGAGTCAGTCTGTGTGACTGATGGATGGCCTGTGTGGCCTGAAACGGGCTTGTGTGACCCGGGTCTTGAATAGCACCATAGTCAAGTTGGTTGAGTTAAGTAAGAAAGGTTTTGAGGATAAAAATGAGAATACACCTAAATGGAGGTACTAATAGGGAGTACGCTCCGAATTGGAAAATGTGACAAGTCTCGGACTTGTGGAATGGGTCGAGACGCGAGTCTCTTCCCGATTAACTTAATTGTGGTGAATTGTTGTAAAGCAACTCACAGAATGGATTGAAGCGTGAGTTTCTTTCTGACAACTTAAAGAGCACACTTAGAATTTTTCCAAAAAAAACTCAAAATCGTTAAAAATCACATTTGCAAAATAAACCCTACCCTCCTTGCAAAACCTTGCATGCCACTGTATTTCCATGAATTGCTGAGTACCTCGTGTACTCACCCTTGCTTTTATTCCCTCAGAAGTCTCTGAAGATGAAGACCCTGCTCTCAATGGATATTTTCAAGAGCAAGCCGAGTACGATGAGTTTTAGGATTTCGGTCTAGGTCCCAAGCTTTTGCTTGTGGATATTAGGTCTATCCATATTTTCCGTTGCCAACTTTTATAATGTGTCGTTGTATGTCTCGGGTTCTGTTCAAGGTTACAACCTATGTAAGGACTATGTCGGAATAAATAAAGCAGGTTTAGCAATAATCCACCGATGTCTTGTATGTACCAGCTGGTCTTCTGGGACTGGTATGAATATTGCAGTTAAAGGTGTTCCCTTTCTGTTGATCTATATTGGTTAAGAGGAGAGGGACGTTATAGTTACAATCAATTTCTTGTGCTGTGGCATCAAATTGATACACCAAAGAGTAATTTCAATGTGTCTATGTTGTCATTTTTTTTTCCATTTCTGACATTTTTTTCTCCATTACTAATGTCCAAAAGAGAACTTTTTTTCATTATTGCACAAATGGAGAGCATCAGTGAAATACTTCCACAAAGGTAGGTTCTTCCTAGGTTCCGGCGAGCTTGCATGGCGACAGCAGCAAACTGCTCCACCGTGTTCTCCATGGTTCTAGATTGATAGCATCTTCTTGAAAAGGTAAAAGCTATAAATGCTCGGTTGCCCACTGAGCGAACTCGGAGGGCTGTTCATCACAGAGCACATGGTTAAAGAGTGGCGCCACCGGAGAACCTTCTGGTATAGGCCGCTGCCACCGGTGGTGGTGGAGTACCTCCAATCGCAAGGCTACTCCGCCGTGGTGTCAAAACAATCCTAGCAAAATAATAGAAACAACACAAGGGTCTATTTTGGAAAAATGATCTATCTCATGTTTATTTCCTTATTCCATCTAGGCTGCACGTCCTTATCCGAGAGTTAATGAATAGCCCGAGCAATAGAAGAGGCCTCACGATTCAAAAAAATCTTGCCCCTTATAGTACCGCTACCATTAGCAGCATTCCGTGTTTATGCAATATTTTAATGCTTATTTTATGCAAAATAATCCAGTGTGGATATATAATTATGCAAAGAGCCACTGTTTCTTGTCGTACTGGTAGCGAGATCCTAACTTATGCAATAAAACCCCCTCTTCTGGCCTCAAAACAAAGGCTTAAGGCACTGTTCTATTTAGCATGTTTGCTTAGTTACTTTCTCGTTTTTTTATGAGTATGTTTTTTATCTGCTGAACAATATGTTTTTTAAAATTTTTCTATATAAAAGTTCTTATAAAAAACTAAACAAATCTATTTTTTAAATTTATAATAGTTAATATTTAATTAATCATATAAGTAATACTTAATAACATGTCTTATTTCGTGTGCGCAGGTGGCTTTTCCGAACGCACCCTAAAACGTAACGGGGGCAGAATGGCAGACTGAAAGCGGGCCCAGGTTCGGGAACGGGATTCTCGCTGACGTGCGGGCCTATGTGGGCTGAGCCAGGCTAGGCCCATGTAGGCTCGAGCCGGGTGGGCCGGCCGCGGTTGGCTCGAGCCGAGGCCGGAGCCTCCTCTCCTCTTCTAGGGTTTGCGCCGCGGCGCACGCTCGCGCGGAGCACTTGAAGATTCGCGAACAAATCGAAATCCTTTACCAAGCGGCGATGGCCACCGTGCACCCCGCCTCGTCGGACTCCGCGCCTCATACGGAGGGGGATGGGGAGGAGCAGCAGCAGCAGCCGCGCGGTGGCTGCACGGACCCGCCCGGTGAGGCCGGGGTGGGCGAGGAGATCGCGGCGCTTGACAAGCAGCAAGCCGTCGCCGACGGGGACGGCGGCGGCGGCGGCGGCGGAGGAGGAGGTGGGGATGAGGGGAAGGCGGCGGCGGGAGGAGGGAAGCTGGTGGCGGAGGCCATGCGCAAGTACGCCGCGCCGCGTTCGTCGCGGTACCACGGCGTCACCAGGTTTGGGGGCTGAGCTTCGGAACCCTAGGCCGCTCTGCTGGCTGGGCTGTTTCCTCTCGAGTCTTGATTGGGTTTGGGTTGCCGCAGGTTGAAGTGGAGCGGCAAGTACGAGGCGCACCTCTGGGACAACACCAGCCAGGTCGAGGGCCGCAAGCGGAAGGGAAAGCATGGTATGTGATGTGCCAGATGATCCTAGTTTGCTGCAAAAGCTTTCTTCTTTTAGGTGTCACTATGTAGCCATCCAATTAGCACCGCCTAAGTTCAATTTGGAATATGCCAAGGTGGTATAAGCACGCTTGTTAGCTATCTCTAGCATGCCAATACGAAACATTGGGAGTTTAATTTTGAACACTATGTACTCATGAAATTAAAACTGCCTTAGTTTAATTTGGAACATGCTGAGGTGGTATAAGCGCACTTGTTAGCTATCTCTAGCATGTCAAATATGAAACAGCAGGAGTTATTCTAATTAGGCGATTGCATTTCATTTCTTCACAGATTCTAGCTAGCCTCTTGACAACAGCTAGTTAATAACCGTAGAAAATGCATTTTTATGGTTGCAGGGTGCACATATGGCTATTTAATAGTTCAATTTGATGAAGCAACTTGTATAACACGGTTTCGTGAATTTAACCCACATAAGGAGCCAAGGAAGCTACATCATAATCCTTACATGGTGTGCTGCTTGGATTGATGAAATGCATTCTTAGATATGGAAAGCAAACAGCATGAAACCCTTTGATTAATAGAGGATTGTTGATTAATGATTTGTGTAAAGAAGTATTTTTTTTCTTCTTGGGAGGTAGGGATATGATTAGACATCTAGATCCAATCATTAGCTTCTTCCTATAAGCTCTGGGCATTGAATTTGAAGTTCTCCTGAAATGGAATGTTCAGTTGTAGCCCCTCTTGATAAATAAATTTAGTTGTAGTTCATCTGGATAAATAACCATGGTGAGAATAATCAAGGTTAAGGGAACAATACAGAAGTAGTTCTTACTATGCTTCACTTTCCCTTCATTATTACTTTCTTTAACTGATCCTTCTTTGGATGTTGTGCATGGGGATCTGGCACCTTTGACTACTACTGTGATTCTTCAGTGTACTTAGGTAAGTGGCAGTCACAGAATGAATTCTTTTGAAGCATAATTGAAGCTTACTTATAACTTCATTTTTGGCAGGAAGCTATGTTACTGAAGAGAGTGCTGCAAGGGCACATGACCTTGCAGCCCTTAAATACTGGGGTGCAGGGCCAACCACCAAACTTAACTTCAATGTAAGAATTGTCTGTTTCTTTGTGATATTTTGAGAACATGGCATTTTTTTGGCATTAATAGCTTTTATTTCCACCAGATTTCTGATTATGAGAAAGAAATCGAGCTTATGAAGACCATGACTCAAGATGAATTTGTGGTGTACATAAGAAGGTCAGTTAAGATAAAATTGAATGATTACTGTATGACAACTCTGTGTTATGATCGTGTTAACTGTTCTGGGTGATTTTTACAGGCAGAGCAGTTGTTTCTCAAGAGGAACTTCATCATATAGGGGTGTAACAAGGTGCTATCTCTACATTGCTACAATAAATTAATAACTATCTGGTCGACTGAATCAAATCATTAGACCAATTGAAAGGAAATAATTTCTCAATTATGTTAGACCAAGTACTCTGAATATTCTATTCAAGCTTGCAACTTAATTACTTGGACTAAACAGGCGAAAGGATGGTAGATGGCAAGCACGGATTGGTAGAATTGGAGAAAGTAGAGACACCAAAGACATCTATCTTGGTACCTTTGGTGAGTAACCTAAAAATTGTTCTCATTTACCTTTTAACTTGAAATCTTTTTTAAAGTGAACCTGTTTGGAGCAAATCAGTGACCAAGCTTTATTCGCAGAAACGGAGATAGAGGCAGCTGAAGCTTATGACCTAGCTGCCATTGAGCTCCGTGGTGCCCATGCTGTGACCAACTTTGACATTAGTAATTACTGTGAAGATGGTTTGAAGAAACTAGAAGGCCCATCAGATGTATCGAAGCTAGAGGGTCCATCAGAGGTTGCAAAGCTCGCTGGACAATAGATAAAAGAATACAACTTGTAAATTGTTTTTTCTTTCATTTTTCCTTTTGACACCAATTTGGCTTTCAGTTTTCTCGCGCTCTTATGTAATTTTCATGAGATTAGATGCGCTTTGTTCACCAGCTCCAGAGATAGGGACCTGTGATGTTAAGGGTGTTCGGTTCATATTACACTTTGCCATAATGTTGATAGGCTTGTTACATTAGTGTGTTTGCGTGTTTAATGCGAGAACCAAAGGCACGCTACTCTTTTCTTAGCACATTCCACAGTAGCTAGTTGGCGCTACCTCATGTCCGATGTCTGTAATGCTTTGTAGGAATGTAGGAATTTCATGGTAATTTTGTAGGAGTTAAAGAGGGTATAGTTCAATTCTCATATGAACTCTTGTTAACCTGATTGACAAGTCCACACAGGTTACGATGTAATTGTCGTCATATAGTTTTCCTTGTATATTTGAGTTCTAACTTTGGAAATCTGATGTTACCTCCACTATGAGTTTCGGTTTTCACAGATTTTAAGCACGTCAAATTATGTGCACCCTGCATTTGAGAATACATGATTTCACGCTAAAACTCTCAAACGTTGTGAATTCGAGGGAATAATAGGGTCCCAATGGTGTGAAGAAATTCTCTTTTGAGCTCCAAGTTGCAGCCTCTTCTCCAGCGGAAGGAAAAATTATAGTTCTGTAAAGGAGGTGAACTCGAGACACTGCAGTGCGTATCATTCCTCTTTTTTCCTCTGAAAAAGGTACATCATTTTTTCTTTGGTCCTATTAATACACACACTGTATGCCAGAAACATAGAGCATAAGCAGCAGGTACAGAAAATTAGGAAACATCACAGGTACAAGCAATGTGGCAGACATTCATGGCGAAAGAAATTACATACATATAGTTGCATATGATTTTCTGCACAAGTATTTGTTGCAATTTGTCATCGCTTCAGTCGTATTTTCAGTTCCCCGACGCGTCCATTATAGCTTGGCAGAACAAATGATGGCATGGATGATGTCTAGGTGAGCCATGCAAGCAATATTACCTTTGGGTGCTCCAAGAATTGCATAAATTGCATAAGCACAACATGGATCAATGTTCCCGTTGGTCATTCTCTTCATATTTTTCCATTCCCCTGACCTTCATTGCAACCGAAATGGAGCTTGCGTACCTTCATCTTTCCATTCAATGCCAGTGCAAGAACATCATACTCTTCTACAAACCATAGCTCCGATATTGTCGCCTGAATAACAGTTGACATGCATACTTATTCATGTACAAAGGCTATGGCAAATACAGTGGTTGGTAAACAAATCAAGAAGTCTACCTGGAAGCCACGAATCTTCCGATTAACCTGTGCAACCAGGTCATGGAAGAACTTGACACGATCAAGAGACTGTGCACTTCCCTACAATGAAGAACAGAAAACATATTAAGCAATGCTACGTGAGATAGAATAAAGAATCAATAAACAAAGAACAGAATGCACCAGATACTTTTGAGAGACTGAACAATGCTAAATGCAGAACATGTTTACAATATGTGTAAATCTTGCTTGGGTCTAAACATCAGCTCATCTTGAATATAGTTAAGTTTCAGTAAACAAAATACTCTTGAGTGCCTGATAACCAGTTAAGTTAAAACGTCAAATATAAGATGGGAACCACCAGAGAAGAAAGCCACAGTAATGCAATAGGCAGCAAGTCTGCTTTTATGACCATCTTGTGCAAGATTCTAGGCAACAGTTCAAATGAAAAGAAAAGACATGTGTCTAAAAGGGAAACTAATAAAAAACATAACAAATGAGAACTAGATTTCTATGCAGGCTACCTCTTGTGGAAACTTTGGACGTCCCAGAATACGTGCCAAAGAGGTGTGAAGCAGAACAGGGTCATACTGTCAAAAGTGAAAAAAAACACCTTAGTAACAGATTAACAAAATGTGTAGGACAACATAAATCAGTAAGCAATAATTATGCCCTACAGTAAGTAAAGTCCTGAAGTCTGAAGACTGAATACTAAATTTAGTTCAACGACAAATTCTCTGCTTGGTGCTGTTATTATGTATTAAGGAGGATGGATCTCAAATGAAAATTCAAATTATTTATCTGAGTTGTTCTTACCAGCTGCTTTTGAGGTGCACGAGGAAGAGCCTCTCTCAATCTTGAGCGGATGTCTGCAGGATCAGTACCAGATTCAACCTAAAACAGCAAAAAGAAAAATAAAACCAGTTTAGCCTGAAACTCTGCAGACTAGAGGATGGCACGCCAAAATTAGAGTTCACGAGGATGTGCATGAATCAACTTGATAGAATAGGGTGTTCTTAAAGGTCCACACCTGCCACAAGCCAAGAAGCACTCCAGTTGATGTCAAAACCACTTGATCCAGGACAATTCTAAGGGGACAAACAACCTCGGTGACTCTTTTCACAGCATCCACCTCAGCTTCAATCTCAATAGTATTACACATAGATACATCAGTAAAAACTTGTACTGCATTTCCACAGGAATCATAGTCAGCCAGGGGATGCTTTTACCTCATCTTCAGTTGCTACAATGGGCTCCAGGTGATGGGAGGCATGAAACATACTGAAGTGATAGATGCTCGTATTTTGGAACCAGATAGCTGGCAAAAAAGATCAACCAAGCGGTGTAAGACTTCACCATGATAAACCAAGGAGGCAAGGGCAGTTTCAGGTGTTAAGAGAAAAAACATTAACCACAGGAATCAAGAGAAAGCAGATAGTTCAGCAAAAGCACGGGTCCACATTACAAATGCATGAGCAGGCTATGTAACATAGCAGACAATTCAGCAACTGTACAAATTCAGGCTAAAAAAAACAGCAGTTTTGGGTTAAAGATAAATGAAGAAGCAAAAGAAATGGTCAAGTGCTTTGGCAAAGATGCGGCTTTAGACTTTAGACCCGAAAGATTAACTAAGAAATCTATAGCAGCAACCAATTGAACTGATAGTTTTAATATAGACACATCAGAAATATTAATGGATATGTTAACTGATACACATCTGAACCTAGATTATAACAATCACAATCACTGGATGTAATTCAATAATATTATGTTGCAGGGAAAACCTCACCTTGATTAAAATAAGGAAGAAACACTTCCTTCACAGCCTTCCTGCAATCACAAGAACAATCAATATAGCACTGTTCCGCCCTCACTACCCAAAACATTACAAAATAACCACATTATCATCTCTGCCCTGCTACTACAGCTAAATCAAATTGATTTCAGCGACAACTCACACAATGCAAGGTCGGACAAAAGCTCAATGCTTACGATATCACAGCAGCAAACTCAGGATCCAGGTATAGCACATTCGCACGCACCGGCGGGTTGGCGGCCTGACGAGAAAGATGTCAGGTTTCAGCAATCTCATCACTACCAAGGCGAGCAGAGGATACGAAGAGGCGCACCTTGAGCGTGGGCACGACGGCGCCGTCCCTGGTGTCGAATAGCTCCGACAGCGTGAGCGACTGCGACGTCTCGCCGCCCTCCAAGAAGGCGGCGCCGCGCTCGTCGAGGTCCCGCGCCATCCTGTCGTACAGCTCCGCCCGCCGGGACGACACGGAGCCACCTGAAACAAAAACTCGCAACATTTCAACACTCGGGACAGGCACAACAGCAGCAGGTGAAAGAATCCGAAGAGCGAGCAGATCAAGAAGGCAGCACACGGATGAAAGAACAAACTTTGCGAGACAAGAGGTGGCAACCAACCGGGAGAAGAAGAAGGTAGAATCAAGAGGCGCAAAAAAGATGAAGAATTGGGAACGGAGGTGATGTGATGTGAGGGAGAAGGTGACTGTTACCAGTGATTGTGGGAGGGAAGGAGGCCATGGGCGGGCGGCTGAGGAGGACGAGGAAGAGGAGGAGGGCGGCCGGGAGGAAGCAGGCGACTGCGGTGGTGGCCGGAGATCTGAGGCGGGTGGAGCAGCTCGGAGGCTTGGTGGTGGCCATCGAAGGCTGCCGATAGGCGTGTGTCGACCAACAAGAGGACCGAGGATCTCGGCGTATTCGTCATCCGTCCAATACTCCAATTTACTGGAACTTTCCAGATGAGCTCGTTTAACGTACTACCCTAAATATAATATACACATGCTATAGCTACGATGCTACGTTAGTAAAATTAATTATTTTAGAATAGTTTAATTGGGCTTTAATTCGATTTAGATCATATATTAAATATATTTAAGACAAATTGCAATAATATCATTCTTAGATTTTGACAACAACTCATTCACTCAAGGCACTATAACCTCTAGGGACACATCTCTAAATTTCCGAATTCACAAAATTTCTTAGATAAAGTACACTAGTTTGAATAAATTGTTCAACAATAATTTACACAGTATGCCCTCTATAAAGTTCCGATAAAACCGGGTACAATGTGATATAAGCCTGCCTCTCTTAGTCTCATTTTTGTCTTAAGTAACACAAAGAACAATAGCAAAATAAGATCGATCTAGACCCCCATGTTAGATATTCAATATAAGGAGCCTGCAACAACAGTAATATATACATATCACATACTAAGGATGCAAAAGAAGAGCTTTTACAATTGAAGGCATAAAACTTAATGGTTGTGAACCTGGAAAGGCGTATTTCTTAAAAAATTCCTATCTCGTAGGATTGCCACATGCACATAGGGGTAAAAACGGATCGGAAACGGTCGAAAACTAGCTATACCATATTCGTTTTCATATTTTTTTCGGAATCGGAAACCTTAGATACGAAAACGGAATCAAATATTACCGGATACAGATACGGAGCGAATACGAATCGGAACGAATACGGTAACGAATATTTATTCGAATATAAAAACCCCTCAAACTGAACTTTAGAAAACTACGAAGAGAGACAACCTATTATTTTTTGTAAAACAATATATCAATATTTCTAAATTTTTAGCTAAACAATGTATCAATATTTTTTGGTCTTGGTGGACGGTAAGGACGCGGCCACGAGCGCGCCGCCGCCGCCGACGCCCGACGCCCGGGGACTGGAGCGGGTACAGCCGGCGCCGGTGGCCACCGCGGAGGGCGCGAGGCCGGGCGGCAGCGGAGGCCGATGGGGGTGCAGGGCCCGAAGGGGGAGGCGCCGGCGGCCGCGGGGTCCAGCGGCGGCGGGCGCGAGGGAGCAGGGTCGGCGGCGGCTGGCGCTGGCGTCGTCGCGTCGTCGCTCGTCAGCCGCACCAGCGCTGGAGATTGGAGACAGAGAGAGAGAATGGGCATCCAAGGTGAGGGTTAGGTTAGGAATAAATCTAATGGGTGATGCGGATATCCGAAAATTTTTCCGGATAGTTTCCGACCGAATCCGAAATCCGTCGGATAATGCCTTTACCGTATTCGTATCCGTATCCGAGAAAAATTATCCGTTTTCGTATCCGAATCCGTGATTATCCGAAAATTATCCGACCGATCCTATCCGTATCCGAAATTTCGGACGGCTAGCGGATATTATCCGAACCGTTTTCACCCCTACATGCACATCTGCAACAACATTTTTTAACTATCAGTTACACGAAGAGTATAATACTTACAAGCCTCTGTGCACAGGCTGATGGATCGTGCTTTGTTAGTTCTACAGGGATGCAATTTGTCAAAATGAACATGTTCTTAGGGCTATTTACATGTTACAGTAGGAAAGAACACTAATGATAGATGGCACTATATCCAACTATTTTGTTATGGGTGCGTAGTTATAAGCATTTGAATGCCGCTGCAGCAAGTTTGGCAACTCTAGCTCAACAAGGACATCTCGTACTATTTTACAGAAAGTAGAACCTTGATGATAAAACATGCACCGGTCAGATTCTGAATTTGCCACTATGCCATAGGAAACAACAAATGTAAATGTATAAATATACAGAGGATTCAGACCTCATATGTGTAAGGACACCCCAAGACTTGTACCGCAGTTTGCAGCTCGCCACGTCAACGCTAACTCTTAAAGTGGTGGGTCTCAAATAAAACCAAATAAAAGCAGTAACCACCACACCTCAAAGCAGACCTGACGTCGCGAACCACAATTACGTTACAAACTTATAGCGCCGAACCTGAAATAAATGAGATACTCAACAGAATAGCTTTTGCCAGTCTTCCTCAAGATATGCTTATTAAACCACACGATGGTGGTGACCAAGCGACTACATATCACAGAGGACTCAATCCATACCAGTTATTAAGCAAATATTTCAATTATTTTATGCTCGTACTTGTGTTTGATTAGCTCATAGGAAAAGTACTAGTCTCACATGTTCATCTCAAGCAATGGTATAGAATAAATAAGTGAATAAATAAATAACTAAATCTACAAGCTCAGAGTTACATTGGCCAATCGACCAAATATTATGATCCATCGGAAGCTTGTCTATCCATACCACAGGTAACCGGCTAGGGGTAGACCATATAAAGAATCAATCCTGAAGATGCAATGAATTCCCGTAGCACTCAACCTACAACAAGTTAAACAACAATAATACAAAAAAGAGTCAGTACATTATCGAAATAATATATTGGCAAGGACAATCCTATATTACTACATGCAAGTTCTAAATCAAGGAAAGGCTATTTGTAGTCTTATGTTTGCATAAAGCCAATTTTTGTTCACAAGCATTTGCAATGGTATTTAGTAAAGTAAGAAAACATGTATAGTATATAAAGAAGGTGATCAACATAATATAAGTTTCATACTTGTTACCCTCCCTGGTAACAAGTCATCACAATCATCAAAATCACCAATCCATATCCCAAAAACACAGTTATAAATCATAAAACTATACTCATAACACATCACTTTATCGCTCATGACCGTGAGCACGGCTAACCGATTAGTTTTGACTCTGCAGAGTTTGTACAACTTTACCCACATTGTCGGCGAAACGGGACTGGGGGTCCCCACAGTCGCAGGGACACGTGGATCCTCTGCCACGTCAGCTTCCCCGGGGGCTATATTCTGCACCGGCTACGGGCGGCTACCGCCTTCCTCCGGCCAAGTACCGGGGGGCCCGAGGACCGTGATCACCCCCGGCACCCGGGGCCTCGGTTCCGGTTCCGGGAGCCACTTCCCGTGCCCGGGACCCGGCGCCCGGTCCCGGGCGCCGCTTCTCGTGCCCGGGCCTCGCCTCTCGATTCCGGGACCCGGGCACGAGCCTGACTCAAGTGCATCGGCTCTCCAGCTACCCGCATTAATGACGAGGCGACAGGGCGCCTCCCGCCTGTCTCCCGACAGAGAGCGGAGCCGTACGCTGTCACATCTCCATAATCTGATCGCCCGACAAGGAATCGACCAGACATGCTCTGCCACAGCCGCCCGCAGCAGCAGAGCGATGTGGTGACTAGACGACCAGACCAGCCGCCCGCAGCACGCGACTAGGCGCTCCTCCAGGCGCAGTGCAGCAGGCGGCTGTGGGCGTGCGCGTCACGTCTCCGCGCTCCGGCCGCCCACCGCAGCAGCTCCGGCGTGGCAACAACAGGCGGATGTACACGACAAGACAGACCATGCCTAGCTCTCTCTGGGCGGCTCGGCACTATGGACTCCCCTAATTCTATAAAGGAGGATCCAAGCCGACGAGCGAAGGGGGGACCAAGCTCCAGCATTAGCAACCGCCGAGGATTCTCTGCTCTCGCGCTCTAGTGGCCACACTCGCTACTGTCTTTCTTCCTCAGCGCCGGCAAGCGGGCTGAGCTCGCCTTGTAACAGTCATACCACATTCATCTCCACGTAGTCAACACACAGGAGTAGGGTATTACGCTCCGAGCGGCCCGAACCTGTCTACGCCTCCTGTCTCTCCCGCGCGATTGCAACGGTTCGGACGGTCCGGACCCGAATCGGACAGTCCGAACCTCTCTATCTCCCAGCTCGGGCCCCCAGTTCCCAAGCGCCGATCCGTCCGTTGATCCACTGGGCGCCGCATTCGCCTGAGAACTACTCCCCTGGCCGAATCTCAAAGGGGGGTCTCCTGACTTCCCGCAGTCGAGGTTTCATCCTCCGACACACATGATGTGAATTCTCTAGTTTGTCTGGTACCCATCAGTACCACCACACTCTACACGTTGAATGCGGTCTAGAGGTCACAACGAAGCCGTTACATTGTTTACTTGTCTAACCTTGCATGAGCACGATGAGCGAAAATCCACACTAAGTCTGGTTCCTTAATGTCATCACGGTGGTTAGCCAAACACCGAGAAGCCATGGAGAAACAACTCACGTGGCACTCACCATTGTATTGGACAGCTCCATGCTATAAGTAGAGAAACAACCTACTTATATAACACACGCACACTAGGACGATTTTGGTCCTGTAAAAATTTTAACACACGCACATGGGTAGCTCCTATAAACCATCGCCAAGAGTAGTTTATATTACAACCGCCTCTCGAATGCAAGGTTAGACGCATAAACAACTTAATAGGCTAACGTTATCCCATACCAACACATGTGGTTGCATTGTAAACAATAGAGGGTGATATAGAGTTCGATCCTTAATCAACTTAGGCGAGCGTGTGCAACTACTCTATATGCACACCACTTGCCGCCCAAGCTTAAAATCTCATTTTTCATCATTTTAGTTCACAAATAACCAGAGGCTTCACCTCTGTTCAGAAGTTATAAAATTCCCAAATCTCACTTATAAAATGATCACAATCTATTTCAGCATAATTCTAAGCATGGGTAAGCAATTTGCATTTAAATAAGCAATAATAAGCCCGTATGAGTACAAGTGAAGTACTCTAACCACTCCTAGGATTACAACCAGAAGGGAATTCAAAATTATCAAGGTAGATCATGCAACAAGTTGGGTATAGCTACCATTCCCCACATTTTAAATACCAATAGTTATAAATACACATGCAATTTTATAAACAACACATTTCATTCCTCAAACAAAGGATTCAAATTGTTCAAAGGAAGAGGGGAGAATACTTGCCTTACTCTTGAATACCTTGGGCACCAACTATTCCACTCCTTTACTGATTTCGAATTCGTTCTCTAGAAAGAATTTAACGTACGATCGAATAAATAGAAAATAATGCGAAAAATATAAAATGCTCTAATATGCATGAGGTTTATACAGTAGGTTGCTACTGATCTAAATTGAATTTAGATGAAAGAATTTCTATTTTATCACTTTTTGTTTGGGAGTTATGAATTTTACAACTTCTATACGTGAATACGTCTAAATACGATGTAAGGTCAAAATTGAAGTTATTTTAATATGTGTGAAACCTACATAGTGGGTTGGTACTGACTTTGTATGATTTTTGGTGAAGAAATTTGTATTTTATCATCTTTCACTTTTGAGATATAAATTTTTAGAAGTTATATACACGATTACGGCATTTATATGTGTACTTTAATTACATGCGATTTGGAAGGTAGTTTTGTAAATCTTAACTTTACAGTAATATTTGGTATAGCTTAGGATGATTTGTTGTAAAAGAATTTTAATTTTATAATTTTGTATAAGCAAGTTATAAGGGTTTGAAGTCTAAATACGGTAGATGAAGAGTGATCTGGTTAGGCGGATGTCAAATGAAGCATTGGTTCGGGATAGCCAATCAATAGGTGTTGGTACATCAAATATAGAAGGGGAGGATAATTGGGATTTGGCAAACAATCAAGCCGGAGTTGACAACGAGGCGATGCCATATAACAAAGTGGAGAAGGAGATTGAACTTGAAGCCGAGCAGTAACCAAGGATAGATAGTCAGATAGTAGATGGCATACGCTACATGCTACGAGGGTATTTATACGCGGAGTGACTGAACTTCCAACCTATGACTTGGTTGCAGAGCCCTGGATGCGATGGCTCCACAGCCACGTTTAGTGAATAGTGGAGCAGCTGAATCATCAAGGGCACGAGATGGATCATGCCATATTGAGGAAGGTTCACAGCAAGTAGGGGATGAAGAGGAAGTGGAAGGATAGGCTACAGAGGAAATAGAAGAGAGGACGAAGGAGAGGATGACCAAGAGCAAGAGGAGGATGAGATTGGTCCGTTGTAGCTTGCAAATGCCCTGAGGCCTCACAGCCAAATCACCCACGTAGGAAGGTGAAGCATCCGGAACACTTCATGCCCGATCTTCGTCGCCAACGCCCAAATAAATGAGGCCTATCCCTTTCCTGCTCGTGTTCTTGCAGCTAATAAGTGGACTAGTACCATTTCCTACTCGTTTATTTACTAGTTGTCCTCTTTGTGGAGAAGTATGCAGTATGTGGCTTATATTTTGGGAATTGAACTATTATTACGTTTGTGGTCTTGTGGATTGGTGGTTTCTATGCATGTGTATGTGTTGAATTCTTATTGTGATGATGTTCATAATTGATGGGATTATGGGGATGAAATCTATTGGGATTCTAGACAATGGGTTGGGTTTATTTGCAGGTGATTCTAGACAATTGCAGTCTATTTGTGTATAAGACCTTAGCGCCAAACTGCTTGGTGCTGAGCTGTCCAAGGTCAATGCCAAGGGGATTGGCACTGACCTTAGGGACCGGCCGCCACAAAGGCATGCCGCCCTACTGAGGCCCTCGGTCGGGCGCTGAGGTGACCAATGTCAGCGCTAATACCCCTGGCGTTGACCTTGGGGACCTCAGCCCAGATAGTTGCCAGTTGACTTGCTGTGGCAAATAACCATACAAAATGCCTTGTCTTCTTCCCCATTCTCAGTTCTCGCACTCAAAACATGATGCCACGATATAAGTACCATAGAATGGTTCGAAACATTGCACGACAAACTACATTAAATGTCCAACAAAATGACATGAGCACGTATAGTTCCACGTGAAACGTTTCTAAATTCCTTTTTTGCATGCCTTAGGGAATTGAAAATTTCATCCATCGATTGCACTGAACCTTACTGGGCACAATGAGGGTACTTTCCCTTCCTCATCGTCTCTAGTCCAGCTTCCTTCGCACATTGTGTTCTCTGCCGCTTCCTCTCCCTCTCGGCCTCACGCTTTTCTTTCTCCTCTCTCCTATTTTGCTCTTCTTCAACCGTGCATTCAGCCTCATAGCATTATTCAAAACACTCCCTTGCCCACTGCTGCGACATGCGAAAATACGCCGCATCGTCGGAATGGACTTCCGTATTTATCCACTCCACAAAGTTACATAGAGTAGGTGGTGGCTTATGTACCTTCACGTATGAGAACAAATTAGCAACTATGAACAAAAGGATTAAATATCGGTAGAAAAGAATTAACCTCCACCAGCTTCTTCAACTTTTCTTTCTTCCCCCGAGGCTTCGGCTTTTTCAAGGAGTATGCGAAGTTACGGCACATCCAAAACCTTTGGTGGTACGTGAAATCTACCTTGCTAATCGTGAACTTGCACTCTTCGTCACACCAATACATGGGGTGAGGGACGCCCACTGAAGGTTGTTGACGAGGAATATAAACACTTGCATCCATCCTACCAAACACACTACAAGTTATATGAAAAACATAAAGCAATTAACACATCAATTATACATAAAAGCATTAATAAATAAACCATTTATAATAATAGGTGCCCCTACCAAAATACCCCTCCTATACAATATCCGGGTAAATCAAAAGGAACTATGTAACAATATTTTATTTGACAATTTCACCATCTCCTATTTTTAATTAGGGTTGTCTATCCTATAGTCTCACTCCTTTTATCCTTCAATACAATCAACCTTAATCCTCCAATGCAATCAATAATAACAAAATAATATGGAATGCATGCTACAATCTGCACCATAGACATCTATTCCAATAGCTTTGCACAAAAAAAACCAATTTGATTCTATTCCTTACCCCAAATTTCCTTCCTAGGGTTTACTCTAAACTCAACAAAAGCTGGGTAATGTCGATGCCCGGGGAATTGAATTCTCGAATACCTACAGCGTGCATTGTACTAGTCCCATGATCAGTGGCTAGTACACGTATCCACAACATTGTTATCACATCCATACAACATACATGAGATAATAATAGATAAAGTGGTTCTCATAACTTAGCGGTACGAGAGTCATACATGATAGTTGGGCAGATCGACCGAATAAAAAAGTTTAAATGCAGCGGAAATAAGATACAAGATACATAAGTTCTTCGATGTGTTCATTTGCCAAACCACACGGGCAACCGATTAGGAATCACCCTAGAAAGAACCATCCTTGAAACTTCCGGAACCCGGTACAAAGTAATCATCACTAGGCATCTTCTCACCTGCATCTATGTCTAAAAACAAAAATAAGAGATAGGTCAATACACAAGGTATTGGCAAGCTCTACCCAAAGCCTTGGGAAACCTAGAACTATTGCAAGCTTAGATCAAGGAGGACTATATTTGTGAACTCATTTTCAACATAAAGCAAATTTTAATTCACAATAATAAATAGTACTAGATTGCAACGAAATTTATAAAGTAAGAAGTAAACAATAGTAATAGTACATAAGCATAATAATATTAACCTTGTGCCTTCCATGGTAGCAAGTAAACATTTTATTCTTAGCCCACACCGGACAAAATCATCATCATTTTTCCACCGTACCGAAATTTCATAAATCATTTAGCAAATCAACAACACTATACTTGTATCATGTCACCAAGTCACTCATGACCATGAACATGGCTAATCGATTAGTTTTTAACACACTCTACAGAGGTTGTGCACTTACCTACATGACACATTCTAGCAACCATGTCACGTGATACCAATCAGTACCCGTTTTACTAGCTTGTGACAAAGCCACTACATTGCTCAAGTTTAACCTTGCACGAGCACAGAGAGTGCAAATCCCACTAGTCTCGACCCCTAGTGTGCTTAGGGCGGCTGGCCGACCACCCCTAACACCGTGGGTGGAACAGTCAGTCGTCCCCCACGAGGCACTACTCTATTATATTGTATATGCTCATATGCCTATGTCATCAGAGGATCAATCTATCCCTCATAGCTCCATGGGTAGCTCCTATGAACAGCCCCTTAGGCAATACCCTCATAGGTAGCCCTTATTAGGCATTGTTCCTACTACAATAGCCTCCTGAATGCAAGGTTAAGTAATAAGTAACATAATAAGCTAAGGTTATCCTATAACTAACACATGTGGTTGTCCTGTAGTCGTAGTTGGTGACACATAGTTCAGTCGTTAATCGACTCAGGCGAACACTCCCCCTATCGGTGTACAATTATCACCATATGTACACCACTTGCTGCCCAAATCTAAAAACATCATTTTCAGTTTTCTATTTTTCACAAATAACAGAGGCAACCCCTCTGTACATCATTTTCAAATATCCTAGTTTTAAAATGTGAATATCATGTCATTTTGTGAACATCGTAATTTTTCTAAAATCTACCGATACCCACATTTTATAAATCATCGCATGTAATTTATAAATAATGAAGCATTTGCGCAAATATAGAATTCAACATGATCGAAGGAGGATTGAATAGGACCTGCCTTGCTCAGGTGGTTCCTCAAATAATTCTTAGTCAGGAACACTCTTGTCAACGGCAACAATCGAGTCGTTCCCTAAATAATTAAATTTAAACGTATATTCAAATGAATTGTCATACCCTGATCCGGCACCACCGTACAACGGCACCAGTTAGGGCGTGCCACAGGAAAACAGCGCGAACTGCCTTCCCGCGGAACCACGATACAGATACCAGTTCTAGGACACAGCGCTGGTATCCACGGTAATTAGAAATGCATCATTGCAGTACCTTAAACAAATAAATAAATAAACAAACTTATACTTTAACTTACATTGCAACTTCGGAGCAAGCCGGAGACAGCAACGAACAACACAGAGGTAGCGGCAACAGCGGAACAACGGACTAAGTCCCAACACACAGGCAACGGCTGGGAACCAGGACGAAACCCTAATCTTCACTTCACTGCAACTCCAGCATCCAGCTTCCGGCGGAGAACTATATATATAGAGCAAGGGTGAGTACTTACGTACTCAGCAAGGCAGGGGAACTTAGGTGGTTGTTGCAAGCTTCAAAGAGAGGCTGGTTATTTTGCAATCTGCTTTGTTTAAATCTTTTCAAATCTACTAGCGTGTGCTTCTCAACAATCAGGGCGAGGTGACTCTCGCCCAATCGGAGTGAGTTGTATCAATCTTTGAATCGGCGTAACTCTCAAGAGTTGGCTCCGGGATCCAGCGCCATCAGCTGATCCAACCTCATTGGGCCCACAACCCTGCTGTCCATGATAGCTTTGCAACATTTTCCGAAATCGGATTCCCAATCCTCAAACATCATTTCACAAGCAGTTGTCAAACAAAACTACGCTAAGGAATCACCTCACATCCGCCCATGACCGTGGGCACGGCTGTTCAAACAGTTTAGACCTCTTAGAGGGGGTACACTTTACCACACGACGCGACTCACTCTAGTCACCAGATCACACCGCATTGGGTACGACGTGGTGACGTAGAGGTTTTCGCGGGGATATAATTCCTGGCCTGTCATTTCCTAAACGCTCCCTCCTAGGTTTACCCCACCTATGAGGTCAACACATAGAATAACCTTTGGCGGTCTTGAGACAAGCAAGATCAGGGTCAGGGGGGATCGTTTCTCCTCCAGACAATGCTGTGCCAGGTGATGAGGAAAAGCATCACTGTTTCGAGGTTCTCGGATGCAACCCGCTTCGAGTACCGGCATCCACGCGGACCCGTATTTCCACACTGCCGTTTGCAAGGTCAATGACCCGAGCTCGAAGCGACAATTAAAATCTAGAGGTAAGCTCGTTCTTAAGCGATCCTTTTCAAGTTTTGAGAATAGATTGCTACCGTAACTGATGTTATACGGCTTGCTTAGGGAAATTGGAGAGGATCATGACTTGTACTTGGAGAGAGGTGTGGGGCAGCGGAGAGAACGGGCAGGCGGTCAGGACACCAACATACAAATCAGCCGGAGGCCCAGTCCAACTCGAGTTCGAGTCCTGCCTTCGGCGTCTTCCAGGACTACGCCCGGATACAGTAAAGCACTGACGCCCACAGCTTCAGGATGCATCGGAGTCCGAGGCTTTTTTTGAAGACGATCCACATATGCATGGCGCGAAAGATAATTTCATAAGCTAACCAATTCTGGCTTTGGTTTGACATCGAAAAATTCCACCAGAAGTTGAATGGGTGCACAATCGTTGAATTACAAGTCAGCGTCTAGGATATCTTTTCGCCCAGGGGTGAAAAGGAGCAAGTGCTGGCAGTACCGTCTTTTTGGTCGCGTTTGGGTCCGTGTATCGTCTTAGAGCCCGTTAGAGTGTGCGCGTCCAATGGGTTTGTGTTACGACCTTCGACTATATATCGTAGCTGCCACCCACATTAGGGTTTGGGTTTATGCTTTAATGCACTTATCTTCGATACAGTCGCCGGTCATCGTTGTGAAACCAACTTTGAGTGCTTAATAATTTCATCTGCCAATTGTCCCTTTAATTGAGCCTCTGCTTCTCTTTGGCCCGTTCTTAGCTTATGTTCTTCATTTGCGCGGGGAGGGAGGGGGGATGTGGAGCGGCGGTGTCTTGGGAGGGTCGGCGAAGCCGGGGATGTTGGGTGACACGTTGGATGAAGCAGGAGGTGCGATGGGGGGCTAATTGCGGGAGGGGGGGGATCGGGTCTGTTGATCTGAA
Source organism: Oryza meyeriana var. granulata (assembly GCA_003991445.1). NCBI lineage: Eukaryota > Viridiplantae > Streptophyta > Magnoliopsida > Poales > Poaceae > Oryza > Oryza meyeriana. The sequence continues at coordinate 227,319 of RYFJ01000252.1, forward strand.
GCGGGATCATGGTCACAGTCCACGCAACACGATAGTTATCCTCTACTGACAGAAGATCGGGAACCTCGTCCCGGCTCGGAGGGCTAGGAACCAGGAGGCACACAACAAACCCTACAAAAAAGAAATAAAAAAAAAAGCAATGCATGTCACAGCAATGGGTCTAGCAAGGTGTCCCTGGACCTCGTTACTCAGGCCAGGAGTTATCGCATTCACCCATGTGGTTGTACTGTCTATGTTCAGGTGAAATTCCAGAGGAACGGTCTTAGATGAAGTGCGGTAGACTCATCTGGATGGGCACGATCCCCGTCCAACGTGTTCACAACCCATTTTATTTTCAAAGTCGGACCAGGTGTCGGGTTTCCAAGTTTGGTAACCCATTTTTGTATCCACTTAATTGTAGACATTTTTAAATTTGATAGGGGCAATCAAATACATGCCCGTTGACATGGATAACGGATCTATCAAGGGAGGTGACAAGACAGGTAATAAAGGAATCACAATCAATCAAGGAAGGCAATGAGGTGGCAAATGGGTTGGCGGCCGTTGGTCGGCTTGCAGACCGCGGCCGAGAAATTATAACAGGTGTAACCTAGTGTATGAGATTTGTCAAATAAAATACTTGTTCCGAAATTATGGGTTCGAGATGATCAAAGGTGACTTGCCTTGTTCTAGGTCTTCACTAGTCGTCGAGAATCGTCGCGAAATCCGCTCCGAAACGAAATTTCCGACGATCGTTACTATGCGCAAACACAAAAATCTACACAAGGTCCAAGAAACAGATTCTATTTAGTGCTAATAATAGTGCCATTGAATAGATCTCAATTTTAGAAATAACTGGAATTGGAAGCGGAATTCATTCGGAATTACGGATCGAAGGATATGAATTTCCGAAGATTAAATTGAATTTTGGAATAACTGGAAAGGATTTATTTAATTTCTAGAAGGAATATTCTCGGGAAAAGTCCAAGAAATAGATCTCATTTTTAGAAAAATACTGGAACTGGAACGGAATCAATCGGATGGACGGATCAAGAGATATTGATTTTAGAAGATTAAAGCATTTCTTGGTGTATTGGAAAAAGGATTAAAATATTTTTCTCTGATTTTCAGCTCTGGGCCCTGTCGGGCGGGGCCAGCTGCCAGCCGAGAAGTGGCGGCGCAGGGAGAGATCAACAGGGACGGGCCGGCCCGAAGCGAGGCGGCCCAGCTGGCCAATGCGTCGCGCGCGCGACCTGACAGGCGGGCTCCAGCAAGCGGGTGGGGTCTGCTTGTCGGCCTCATGGTTCACGGGAGAGGGAGTTCACCGAAGACGGGTCGGGGAAAAAGCGGTGGACTTAGTGCTGGGCTTCGGTTTACGGTGCGCCGGTTTGGGCGGGCCCACGTGCAGACACAAAGATCCTACAGAGCCGAGCGCACGAGGCCGTAGCGACGGTTCTCGGCTCGGCGCCGGCACGGCAAGAGAAAGACGAGTGAACAGGGATTGATCGATGGCCGACGATGAACGTGGAAGCTTTTTCGGCGAGCGATGATAGTCGGCGGCATCCAGCGACGCCGACGGAAGGAGGAGAGCGCGGACGAACATCTCGAGCGGCTCGGATTGCGTCACCGAGGACGGAGTACGGCCGGCGACGAGGATACCGAGACGGGGGGGGGGGGGAGAGAAGGGGAAAGAGGTGGTGGCCATGCGGCAGGCAGGAGAGAGAAAAAGCGAGGTAGATGACGAGCAATGGCCGTAGTGGCTCTCGGAAAGAGGAGAGGGAAGGACGACGGCAATGGCCATGGCGGTGGCCGAAGAACCGAAGAGGGGAGGGGAGAGGAAAAAGGAGTGGCGACCATGGTGACTCTCGGTCGTTTGACTACGGCGGAGAGTGAACGAAACAAAGGGGGTCCGAGAGGGCTTAGCTCACCGACGAAGGAGATGCACAGGGAGATGGCGTTCGGGAAGGATTAGGAGGACGCCGCAGGAAGCTTGGGGATTTGAGTCCTCGGGTCGAGCGGAGACCGGACGGGAAGGGGAACCGGAGTCGGTGAGGAGCGGCAGCCTCGGCGTGGGGACTCGACCCGACGAGGGGTGCTTCGGGATGGTCGGGCGGCGGCGGCGAATTGGGGAGGGCGCACGGGTGGACGCTCCGTCGAGAAGCGGTAACCGAGGAAGGGAGAGAGGGGGCTCTGGAGGGTTTTATAGGCAAGGGAAGACTCAGGTCTAAGCTTCGTCCATAATTGGGTGCTCGAACAGTCGGGGCTTCGATTATTGGGAAGAGGAGCGGGAACAAGTCACAGCGGGGCGCGAAAATCTCGGCGCGGCCTGGGATTCAACGGAGCGGCCAGGATTTGCGAAGGCCGGCGAAGGCGGTCTTCTGACGCCAGGGCTTTATGAGATTGGGAGCTGGGATATAACGGCGGGGCTTGCTCGGTGCTGACCTGAAGCAACTCAGCCTGGGCTTCTGATCGCCGGGCACCCACATGGCGGGAGAGGCCGAATCGCACGCTCGCGGGCAATCATGCCACTCATGGTGCCTCGCCCGGACTGACCACGAAGAAGACCCCTGGACCTTTCCGACCTCAACAAATGAGAAACTAGCGGTAAGCTACGTTGGACCGGGGACTCGACCGGGCAGAAGAGGAAAGGCGGAAGCGGGCGGGCGCGGCTGGCGTTCTCACAGTCCACCGAATTGGGCGTTCTAGCAGAGGCGAATACGAAACCAGGATACATAGGGGCTCTTCGCACGCGGGCATGGAACGTCCGACATGCGGGCGTACCAAAGGGAGGGGAGCATCGAGCACACCCAATGGGAAGGAAGACGCTGTGAAGGCGCCTAGTCAACAAGGCGGCTGTTCGGTGGTTCCTGCACGTTCTCTAGAGACCGGGATAGATATTCCGGGGGAGCGCTGAGTACGGTCCAATGCTCGTGAAGCGATAGCCAGGGGGTAACTGAGAGAGAGGGCGTCAGCACGCGCTCGGGTTAGGGACGGGACAAAAGCTGTAAGATGTCACGCTGGTCCGGGAAGAGAGAAACGCGGTAATGAATGGCGCCGGATGAAGTCGGGGTCGACTAACCATTTGGCGATGAAACAAGGGCGTGCCGCAACAAGCGAGCATCGGTTGTCCTCCCAGGATCGATGGAAGAATCCACGCTGTGTGGTCGATTCCAAGGCCAGGGTGGCGACTTACTCTGTCCGTGTCTTGTGCGACCTGCAGCTGGAGATCGGATGGCACGCGCTCTGGCGGCTCAGGAGACCGGGATCACCGACAATCTCAATGCTGCCTGAGCGGGAGAGAGCGAATAAAGGACATCTCGAGTATTCAGTCGAGCCGACCGCCGGTTTGACGTAGCTGGAAATATCGACGGGGCAGGATCACAATGGGGCCGGTTCGTTGAAGAATGATGGAGCAACCTATCAACGGGGGCGTCCATGCTTCGAGGCGGATGTTGCACACTCAGATAGGGGTCGAACATGGCCGCATACATGTGGTGCGCGAGCTACGTCGACGGACGGTGGTTGATCAAGACAAGTGTATAATGAGGTATCTCATCGCTGGACCTCTCGCGAAGAAGCAGCGCTCCAAGAATCTTCGACGATTCAGGATGAGCTAACCCGGAAGAGATGCTATCCTTGGATGTGCCATTACGGCGCGAAGTTACTTGCTCGCCGGCTTCATGCGCGTATGCAGCCCATCAGAGAACAACAGTGATAGCGACAAAAAGTGCAAGCCTTGACATAGGCTAGATCAGGAAATGCGTCTATTATTTTCTCTAGGATTCTTCTAGAGGGTTTTGAGAGGTTTTCAAAGGGGGATTTGAATTGATATATTTTGAACTCAGGAGGAACTTGCGGAAATTCAGAAGGATCAAAGGACAGAAACAGAAATCTAAGAACAGAACGTCCAGAAGCGACAGGATCTGCATGGCGGCACTCAGCCGTTTATTCCCCGACTTGGGGCGAACGGGTATGCCCTTCTTCAGCTCCCTCAAAAAGGCGGACAGTCGCAGCGTAAAACCGGAATGTTTTCAACAAAGCATTCAATCGATAGATAGATACGGCAATTGTACCACATCGCACTCTAACTTCTGTGTTGGGCGTCAATTTTTGCGGCCAAGAACTCAAGGAAACTTCGTCATGGCGAATGAGTATATCGGGCGTATATGCTATATTGACATGCCTGAATGACGAGAGGTTGAGTTACTCATGCACGGTTTCGAGTTTGTTGGGGGATATATATACTATATAGTCCATGAATAGGTCACATTCAAGATAATACAACGGTACTAGTCTATACTTTGTCAAATGAGGTCATTTAGCTCATCAGCACTCGAAGGACGAGAGGTATTACCATGGGACTATAAGTAAGTCTTTGCTAATGAGTGGGGCTGATACATCTTATCTACCGCATAATTCTTGCGGAAGCTGAGTCGCAAGATTAGTTAGTGTCATAGATGGCAGCGCGATGAGCGGAGGTGTTCACTACAGGTATACGTTTCTATGAACCACTTGTTTTGGATGGTTAGGCTTATGGCATATCGTGTATACTCATAGGGGATTATAGGAGTCACAACTATCAGGGCCGGATAATTGCATAATGGGCACTACGCAGGCGTTGCTTGTGAGAGTCATTATCTGTATAATATATATCACAATTCTATCAGCACTAGTAGTATCATATCGACATTAAATATACAACTAATACTCTACTAAGTATCGAATTTCTGACCTAAAGTTGGAACAGAATCAATCTGCCTATACATAATAAGCTAAAGCTAGAGTTATGGACAATGTTACTTAGAATACGCGTATCTCTATTAGCGGATCGGTATGCGGCTGGCTGGGTTATTTTGATGGGAGTCGATAGGTGATCATCGGAATGGTGGTCTCCCGAATACGGCGAGAACAAAGTCTAGTGAAGTATAACGTCCTACAAGTATATCACTTCCCCGGCGCTCGGCCAGAATTTTTCATTCTCGGAGTACGAGGCACTTATTCATCAAGGGTGACGCGTGGGAAAGCAAGGGGATTCACTGCACTGAAATCAGTACTCGGTGAGGCAGAAGGATGTTCGTCTAGGATTCCTGAGATTTGCGGCGGGAGATTCTCAACTCGTGGTAAATTCTTCAAGTGAACGTGAATCAGACTGGACTTGTTCGACGGCAAATCTGTCGGGGAGAGTTGGAGTCATTTGGATTGCGCGAAAAAATTGCGACGGGCTGGAATATACGTCGGTGTCCTACTATTGTCGTCAAGCACAATCCATTCGATTGCACACGGGCAGGGACGAAGTAAGGATGTTGCAAAATCTCACTTGGGATCCAGGCGAGAAGCAGTTCGTACTTGGACACATGCATGTGCGTCCGGTGAAAACTCGACTAGAAGTCATGATTGCACAAGAAGAGAATATTCTCCTCGGTGCGACGGAGGATTTTCAAGAGGAGGGGATTGTCAGTCAGGATTCAGAGGCGACAACCTACTGGCACAGACGAGGTGCTGCACATATGGTGACTTAATGAACATAGTAGACATTCCCCTAGGGTGTACGAAATCTTTTTTCTCGTCTTGGAACAACGGCGCCGAAAACATTGGATGGTAGATCGTCATAGTCAAGTCACCCGAAGTATTCGAGTAAGCGTAGAACAAAGCTTCCCTACTAGTCAGAGAAGACCTGTACGAAGGACGCTCTAAGGAAAGACAGCAGTTGTTACCTCGCATGCCGGTTCGTCTGAACAGCTAATTCCAGAAGAAGAACCAGGGAGGGAGGCAAGTAGATAGACTAGCGTCAGGTCAGAATTCCACGTCTGAGGTCATATGAGCGGTGGCTAACTAATTACCTGCCTGATATCCATGATGTAATAGTGGGTAATTAGTTCGGATAAAGATGTGTCTTATAGGACAGCTGATGCAGATATTCTTCCTGACCCGAATCAGAAGACGGACGATTCGCTAGGCTCTTTTCCTAATGTATGATAACATGGAAATTGTGCAAGTGCAAGGGTTGCCCAGTTCTATTGTCTGTCCTATCAGGGGGGAACTCCAAACTATCCCTATTTCTTGCACGAGTATGGGGCTCGGGGTGTAGGGACTATATCAACTTGGACCGTACTCAAGGTAAGTCAGTATTTTGCACAGCACGCGATGTAACCTTTTACGAATCGGCGATGGATAAATTCCAAAGATAGAGCTGTGATATATACGTATGGGTCCCAGGGGGGCACCTTCGGGTGAATTTTCATTTCACACACGATTCAAGATGAGATGTCTTAACGGGCGGCATCGCCAATTCGCTTGGTTTCTTTCGACGGGTGGCTCTTGCTTCTCGAGCGGCGCTGCATCGGTTAGGTCCGAACTCCTGCGAGAGGGTTAAGACTCGTCACCCCTTACCGCAGGTGTATCTGCTCTGTTTACGGTTGCATCGGTTCGGTTCGAGTCTCTTAGGCCGATCAGTGTTATACCACATCACGGTGCATAGTCTTCATCGGCTTACTGGGAAGCGATTTAATCATCAGTTTGTGCTGCATCGGTTGGGTCTGACCTACTAAACTGCTCGTGATAAATCATTTCCTGCTAGGTTGATGGTTTCCATGCAAGCGTCTTATCGGAAATGTATAGCCGATAAGTATCTTATTACATCAAAGTTTGCATTAGGTCTATATCGTCTCATCGAGGTTCTTTTTATCATTATTAATCTGTGCTGCATCAGTTAGGTTTGAACTACTAGATTGATAATGATAAGTTTATCCTTGATGGATCGATGGGTTTTATGCGATGTTCTATCGGAGCACTTAGCCGATAGGTTATCTATTATCACCGCCGATTGCGTCTTTGTTTTACACTATCATCGGCTTCCCAGCCGATACACATGTTCTATCAGTAATCGGCTAACTTATATTGCAATTCTTTTATGTACTACATAAAGCCGACTGCACTATATTCATTATTTTGCCTATCTACTATATCATCGGCCTCTAGCCGATGTCCAAGTGTTTATTTATCGGTCGGCTGGCTTTTTATCTGTTTATATTATCATCGACTATATTATCGGTTTCTTAGCCGATGCGCAAGTATTGCTGACAGTCAGGCACGCGTACCCGGACACGAGGACCAACAAGGACCCAGACGCGAGCACGCCGAGGACGAGGGCCCGGGTACAGGCGTAGCCGATGTGCGAGCACTGTTGGCGCCATCGGCTGAAGGAAGACTCTATCGGCTTATCGGCCGATCGCTGCTGGTAGCCGGGCACGGGCACAAACAAGCAGGCAAGTACCCGGACGCGGGCACGAAGACCCGGGCGCGGGCACAGAGATCCGGGCGCGGGCGCGAGGTCCCGGGCTCGGGCAACAGACGAGAACCCGAGCGTGGGCAACAGGCGAAGACCCGGGCGCGGACACAGGCGAGGGCCCGGGCAAGTCGGGCAGTCGGTTCAGGGGAATTCGGTACAGGAGCTATCGGCAATCGGTTGGAAGGAGTCTACATCAGTATGTCGGCCGATTGGGTTGTTGGCTAATATTTTCTATCTCCTTGTCAATTGCTGGGTCAAATTGACTGGCACGCCTACGAACCTCAATAATTTAGGACCTGCACTGGAGTGAAGCAAATCTCCCAGGCCTTCGCGTGTCTCTAGGCACCGAACCAGATCGTCAGCAAGCTTTTTGGCACACCCGGCGGTTTTCGGCGTCAACAGACATACAACACAGCATGCAAGAAGCGAAATTTTCACGGGTAGTTTTTAGCGAAAATATCGTTTAACGTCTCGCTGAAAGCGGGGCGTTACATGAATATCCAACAAAACTCCAAAATAAAATATGCTTCATGATGCACCAACATATGCACTATGTAGAGGTTGATTTTAGAAGAATTTATGAAAAAGAATCACATAAATCTGATGTGTCTTGAGCTCGTCGGTGGCGGGTTTGGCCAAGGGCAGGGGAAGCTAGTGGGGGTTCTAGTGACCATGTCCCGTAGTGGCGGCGGCGGCGGCGCAGCAGCCAGGACGTCCGGCGGCGGGAGCTAGGTGGCGATGGTGGTTCAGGAGCTGCACTAGCGGTGGCTCAGCTTTTTGCAGGCGCAGTGGAGTGACGTCGGTGCGAGGTTAACGCTAGGCTTGGTGCGTTGCTTTGGGCTCGCGCGCTATGTGCTCGATGAAATGCCTCACATGGGGAGAGAGGAAGAGATAGAAGGAGAGGGGTGAATGGGTGGCTGCAGGTGGGGTTGGGGTGCTCCTGGGCCCACTGGTAAGAGAGAGATAGAGAGGAAGAGAGGTGAGGATTTTTCTTGGAATTTTGAAATAGGCTGAGATTTTGTTGAATTTATTTTGGGTATTCTGTGCTTTTAATTTTTCACAAATTTTACTGGAAGTAGTGGCCATGATTTGTATTTGGTGAATTTTTGAGATTTTTCTCATATGTAGTTTATTTTTGACAATTCAGAGAAATTCACTGTTTTAATTTGAAATTTGAATTAATTTTGAATGTTTGACATTTTAAATGAGATTCAAAACTAAGAAATAAATTTGTGAGATTTTCACAGAAAATTATTCAAAGTGTTTTTTTTTCCAATTTTCCAACTCTTTCCATAATTTCATTCAACTTGTATTTGCTATTTTATTTTTCCATATTTAATTAATGAATGCAAATGCATTATGAGGTGCAAGGAAAATCCAAAAACAATCAAAAATAACTTTTAGTACCAAGGATATTCATGAACGATTTCTAGGTCGACTCTACACTCAGGCCGTTCCTGTGGTGCAGAGTTACGCCTTTTGGTTGTACGTGTACGGCCATAGGCCTGTTGTGTGCGTGTGTTGAGTTTGGGTTGTACTAGAACCTTGTCGGTTTGTATAATTAATCGAAGTTCTGTTTTTTTTATCATTCTATGCGTAACTGAACTTCCTAGGCGGTTACATGTATTGTGGGATGTTTGGACCCCCTCCGAACGGTCCCCACAGGAGTGAAGTTGCTTTGGAGAGAAGCGTTGAAGTTCGATAGCTTCGTTAAGTTAGGGTTGATGCTAGTGTATGTCGACCTGTGTCAGTCGATGTATCCGATAGAACGTGGAGTCATGTATTGTATTTGCGAAAGGGCCATCCTGTTGTTTCATGTAACCTTTTGGGGTTACGTGGCACTTGATGTGCTATCGTGTTTCTCAATTTTTATAAGGAAAAACCTAAACATGATTCTGTCTGTCTTGCTCTGTTATTTCATTGCTTCTTTATTTCATGCTATTCTAGTCTAAGTCTATTCAGTCTTTCCTTTTTACACCTTAACTAACGTTTTATAATGAAAAACCTGTTACAGGCCTAAGTAAAGGAACAAGATGTCAGGAACAGATGGAAATGGCAATGCGGGTGAGCAACCGCCAGAACATCCAGTTGATCTTGCAAGGGTGATGCAGATGATGGATCAGGACTACAGTAGACTTTTTGAGCAAGTTATCAATAGGATGCCTCAACCAGGTGCCGCCATAGCTGAGGGATCAACCATGGGATCCAGGTGGATAGATTTTCAGAGGACCAAGCCACCGACATTTTCTTCAGCCCTAGAACCATTAGCAGCAGATGACTGGCTGATGGATGTTGAGAGGAAGTTGAACACAATTCAGTGCACTGATCGAGAGAAGGTTCTGTATGCTTCTCATCAGCTTAGTGGTCCAGCTGCAGTATGGTGGATTAATTTTCAAACTATTCATCCTGACAAGGAAACTATCACATGGAAGGAATTCTCAGAGGAGTTCAGGAAGGTGCACATTCCAGAAGTTCTGATTGTAGCCAAGATGAAGGAGTTCAGAAACCACACTCAGAATGGGAAGCCAATTGCAGAATATCATGATGAGTTCTAGCGCCTTGCACGCTATTCTCCTGATGATGTAAACACAAAGAAGAAGAAGATGGTGTGGTTTGTCGAAGGCTTGGATGAACCAATCAAGTACAAGCTTGCTGGTGTGGACTACAAGGATATGTCTAAATTACTCAACAAGGTCCTGTTGATTGAGCATAGGAAAAGAGAATTGGAGGAAAGCTGCAAGCGCAAGGCTCCGCAGCAGATGAAGCCTTTTTCAAGTGCCCCAAGACCAAGGATGATGATGCCAGCAGTACCACCTCGGCGTTTCCCACCACAGATGCCAAGGCCTCCAATGCCACAGAGACAGTAGTACCATGGTGGAAATCAGTATCCAGCAAGTAATTTTCTGAAGGAATATTATCATTGCAAGCTGGTGGGACACATCCGTCCAAACTGCCCCTGGAGAAACTTTTCGACGGATGTTTCACAAGTCAGAGCAAGAGCCCAGAGTGCCATGCCATGTGCTGTGCCACAGAATCAGAACGTGGCAGGACGTGGAACTGGAGCGCCCAACCGTGGAGGAGTAGTGCCAAACCGTGGAGGACAAGTTGGAGCTATTGTAGGATGAGGACGACCTAACCCTGGAGCTATTCAGGGAAGGGTCAATCATATCTCAGCCAAGGATGCCACTGGAGCTATAGACATTATTCTTGGTATGTTTCTTGTTAACTCAGAGCCTACTTTGGTTTTATTCGATCCGGGTGCTACACATTCTTTTATTTCTTTGGTTTTGGTTAAGAAGTGTGGTTTGACCCTAGTAGCTTTAAATAGTACCCATGTGATCCATGCCCCTGGATCAGACATGAAATCCCAGTTTAAGTGCCCTAATATAGAAATTCAGATAGAAGGAGTTATCTTTTTAGCAGACCTTATGCTACTGGAAATGCAAGGATTGGATGTTATATTGGGAATGGATTGGTTGCATAAGTATAAGGGAAAGATGGATTGTGAGAATAAGATCATCAGTTTGATTAATACTGATAGGAAGAAAGTAGAGTTCAGAGCCAAGAGACCCTTGTTGCCACCATTGCCATAGTCACTAAACACCATGGTTGCAGGAGTTGAGAAAGTACCAGTAGTTAATGAGTTCTCAGATGTATTTCCAATAGAGTTGCTAGAAATGCCACCTGAAAGAGAAGTAGAGTTCTCCATCAAGCTAACGCCAGGAACCAAACCCATTGCAAAGACAATGTACCGTATGGCTGCATCCAAGTTAAAGGAGTTGAAGAAGTAGATTGACGAGCTGGAAGGGAAAGGTTTCATAAGACCAAGTGTGTCAGAATGGGCTGCCCCAATGCTATTTGCCAAGAAGAAAGATGGTACATTGAGGATGTGTGTGGATTATCGAGCACTTAATAAAGCAACTATCAAGAACAAGTCTCCACTGCCAAGAATTGATGATTTGTTTGATCAACTAAAGGGAGCTAAGGTGTTTTCGAAGATTGATCTGAGATCAGGATACCATCAGTTGAGAGTTAGAGAAGAGGATATACCGAAGACTACATTTATTACAAAATATGGGTTATATGAGTTTACTGTGATGCCATTTGGAGTAACCAATGCACCTGCAGTTTTCATGGGATTAATGAACAAGACCTATATGGATTACCTTGACAAGTTTGTAGTAGTCTTTATAGATGATGTCCTTATATATTCATCAAGTGAAGAAGAACATGAAGAACATTTGAGGCTAGTTTTAGAAAGATTAAGGGAACAAAAGCTGTATGCCAAGTTCTCTAAGTGTGAGTTCTGGATGAAAGAAGTACAATTTCTGGGCCATATCATCATTGCAGAAGGAGTGAAAGTGGACCCAGACAAAGTTAAGGCTGTATCAGAATGGGAACAACCACAGACAGTGAAGGATACCCGGAGTTTCTTGGAAATGGCAGGATATTATTGGCGTTTCATCGAAGGTTTTTCTAAGATAGCAAGACCTCTCACTAACCTCTTGAAGAAAGATGTGCCATTTAAATGGACAAATAAATGTGAGAAGAGTTTCCAGGAACTTAAAACAAGGCTGACGACCGCACCAGTGTTAGCTTTGCCTGACAATAAGAAGGATTTTCAAGTATATTGTGATGCTAGTTGTCAAGGAATTGGTTGTGTTTTGATGCAAGAAGGAAGAGTGGTAGCCTATGCCTCTCGTCAACTATGACCACATGAGCAGAATTATCCGACACATGATCTTGAGTTAGCAGCAGTTGTGCATGCACGGAAGAATTGGAGACACTATTTAATTGGAAACAAGTGTGAAATGTTCACAGATCATAAGAGTTTGAAGTATATATTCACTCAGCCTGATTTGAACTTAAGGCAGCGAAGATGGTTAGAGTTGATAAAGGACTACGACTTGGATATTCAGTATCATCCAATGAAAGCAAATATGGTAGCTGATGCCTTAAGTCGAAAGGCATATTGCAGTAATGCAATGGTCCAAGAGTGCTCAGAGCCATTACTGAAGGAAATTTACCAGTTGAGGTTAGAGTTTATTGATCAATTCAGTATTTGTACTATGGAAGTGAAGCCAACTTTAGAAGATAAGATAAAGAAGGCACAACAGGAAGATCCACAAATCCAGTAGATTAAGAAAGATCTTTAGGAAAATAGGGCACCAGGTTTTACGGAGGACAGTAATAGAGTTTTGAAATTCCAAGGAAGGATATATGTCCCTAATAAGAAAGAAATCAAGGATCTAATACTACAGGAAGCACATGATTCATTGTTTTCAATTCATCCTGGAAGCATAAAGATGTATCAAGATCTGAAGAAAACCTTTTGGTGGACTGATATGAAGCGAGAGATTGCAGAACATGTGAACCTGTGTGAAGTGTGTCAGAAGGTTAAGGCTGATCATCAGTGACTGCAGGATTGATGCAACCATTACCTTGTCCTGAATGGAAGTGGGATGAAATAGGAATGGATTTTTTAACAGGGTTGCCGAAGACTAAAAATGGCTATGATGCTATTTGGGTTATAGTTGACAGATTAACTAAAGTGGCACATTTCTTACCAGTTAAACAAACTTATGGAGGAGATAAATTGGCTGAATTGTATTTGACAAGAATTGTTATCTTGCATGGAGTCCTAAAGAGAATAGTATCTGATAGAGGATCATAGTTTGTATCAAGATTCTGGAAGACTTTTCAAGAGTTGATGGGTACAAAATTAGGGTTCAGTTCAGCATATCACCCACAAACTGGAGGACAAACAGAGCGAGTGAATCAAATATTAGAAGATATGTTAAGGGCATGTGCTTTGGTCTATGGATCAGCTTGGGATATTTGTTTACCATTTGCACAGTTTTTATATAATAACAGCTATCAATCCAGCTTAGAAATGTCACCATTTGAAGCTTTGTATGGTAGAAGATCCAGAACTCCGCTTAATTGGATAGAAACGGGAGAAGGTCAGTTGATAGGGGCACAACTTGCACATGACGCTGAAGCTCATGTCAGAATTATCAGGGAGAAGCTTAAAACTGCGCAAACCAGACAGAAGAGTTATAGTGACAATCGAAGAAGAGACTTGAGTTTTAAAACTAGAGACTTTGTTTATTTAAAAGTGAGTCCGCTTAAAGGAGTACAAAGGTTTCAGATGAAAGGAAAGTTAGCTCATCAGTACATCGGACCATATCAGATCTTGAAGAGAAGAGGAGAAGTGTCATATCAGCTGCAGTTGCCTAAGGAATTAACTGGAGTTCATCTTGTTTTTCATGTTTCACAACTAAAGAAGTGCTTGCGGAAATCAATAGAACAGGTACCATTGCAAAGCATCACACTCCAACCAGATTTGACTTATGAGGAAGAACCTAAGAGAATTCTCGAGACGACTAAACAGAGGTTATGGAATAGAAGTATTAAGTTCTGTTGGGTACAATGGAAAAATTATACGGAGGATGAAGCGACTTGGGAAAGAGAATTTGAATTGAAAAAGGAATACCCGCACCTGTTCAACAGTTTGATGAATCTCGAGGACGAGATTCTTTTAAGGAGGGTAGGTCTATAACAGCCCTAAAAATGACTAAATTTTAAAATCGTTTTTATTTTTGTGTATTTTCAAAAATCCACATCGAGTTTATCGTTTCGTTTCATTTTAAAATGTCGTTCTTCGTTCATCGTTCTTTTTCTTTTTCTTGAAAGTGCAAATCTTTCTATCCATTCATCTGTCATCCTAAATTCTCGCGGATGAGTTCACATTGTTCTCGGATCATATGTCACGCCCAGAAATTCACCAGAATTTCCAAAGCTAATTTGTGCAATAATCCTCGTCCAGGAATCAGCCGAGGTACACAAATTGACAATTTGATAAACATAACCAAAACGAAATAACGATAAATACTTACAACAGAGGCACTTAGTCCTCACACAGAAGAAAACAGCAGCGGAACGGCAACTAGCGTAGCTTCAGCTCCAAGCCACAGGCAGCTCAACTAGGGTATAAGCCAAACACCAAACTTCTCCTCCACGCTAAGGCTTCACTCTAAAGATTGCAATAATGCAAGACTGAGTACCACCCACCGTACTTAACAAGCCACACTAGAAAATGCAATATAATGCAATAGGAATCCAAAGAAAAGACATAGTATGGCTTATTTGCGTAAAACAGCATTTAAAATATTTACACTTTAAAATCATTAAAAACAGTGTAGTTTAATTATTATCAGCATTTAACCAATCTCTGAACAACGCTCCAACGCTCCAACGCAGTTCAGGCCCAAACCATATTCCCTCCAAACTGGAGTTATCAAGTTTCCACCATTCATCAACATCATTAAGCAGTGTGGGACTAATCATAGAAAACATTGCTGGGCTCGCCCTTAACTGTGGGCACGGCTATTCGAATAGTTTTACCAATTTACCCATAAGACACAACTCTACAACACATCACTGTGCGCCTTAATACCACCACGGTACCTCGAAAAGGAATTGTGATAGGATTATCCATGTAACTCACACAATAGGAGAGCCTCCCGCCGAACCTCTGGTCTCCCGTAGGGGTGATCAAGTGCCTTCTCGCGAGACGGCTCGACGCCCGAAGCTTGGTCTTATTGTCACTACCATGTGTGGACTTATACTAGCCACAAACACGCCCTGGTGCCTTCTATTGAACTCGGCACACTTCAAACTCCTGCTATCTCATTCTAGCTTGTGGTTAGCATGAGTGTTACTTTGCAACAAGTAGTCTGCGAACCGGTTCTTAACTGTCATGAGCACCGCTAGCAACATTCACAACCCTGGTGCTCACAACCCACCATTCCGTCAAGTTTTAGTTGGCACAATTAATTAACCAACCATGACTCACTGTCGTAAAAATAATAACCAGTATCCATTAATTAATTAGAATAAAAGAATAGTTTCCCGCATAAAATGGTGCTACAGTTTCTAGGCATGGCTAAGCAACTCCTAAATAATCTAGCCAGATAAATAATTAAACACCCGGCTAGTCAATATTATTTACCCAGGGTATCAAAGTAGAGATATCAACATCAAAATGGCCATAATTATCAATGGATATCGGATAATAAATAAATACCCACATAATGTCATTCCAAAACATTTCATTCAATAATTTTTAAAATAAAATAATTTTCACAAATGGGATTAACATGCTCAAGGAGATTATCGTGTGACTTGCCTTGTAATCGTAAAAGTCTTCAAATAATCTTCCGAACTCTTCCATAGACTCTGTGATCTTCCGAAACGGCGATATATACGTAACTACACTAAAACGATCAAAGCCCTAAGAAACTCTAAATAAACAGTACATAAAAATACATAAACAAGTAAATTATAATTTTAAATGAATTTAGGACGAAGAACAGGTCGATTCGGACTTCAAACGGAAAAGATATGGCTTTTGGAATATTGAATTCAGAATAAATCCGAAAAGAATTGGAAAGGAATATTCTCAGAAATATTCCCTCAGAAAATAATTAATAAAGGAATTATTTTGAATGATAAATAAGCGGGACCCACTGTCATAGGCTGGGTTCATAAGGATTAGGCCCATGGACCGGGGCACAGAGGGGACTGGTGGATCCCTGAGGTGGATGGCCACATGATCGAGGAGGCTGAGGTGGATGCTAGGTGGCGACTAGGGCTAAGATGGCAGGATCTGAGGATTAATGGAATCCAACGTTTTGGATTTGCTCTAGATGGATTGAACGGCCAAGATCTATTTGGGCTTTTATGCAGATTGGATGGCCAGGATCATCTTCACATCATCAGACGGCTAAGGTTCAACGGGACACTGTGTTCTGGGCCCGCTGACAGTGTTGCCAAGAAGAGGAGGCTGGTGGGACCCACAAGATGGTGACACAGTGAGGAGTGGCCGGTGGGCTGCCGATCAGAGGGCCCGCCCGGGCAAAGCAGGGTTGCCCCGTGCTCCTTCACGGCGCAGCTCGGCAAGGCAGAGTCGTGCGACGGCGCGACGACGATGTGGCTTGGGGAATCCGGTCACCCGTGGGCGGCGCCAGGCAAACGACGACGCCAAGGTGGGTGCGGCAAGATGGCCTTGCCGCTGGTGCAGTGACCAACCGGCGGCGCACAGCAAGCAGATGAGGACGCGACGGGCGTTGGTGTAGACAGCGGCGACGATGCGATGATGCCGGGTGGGGAGCAGTGCGGCGCCCGGTCGGATAAGATGGAGGCTGTGCTAATGTGCTCACCAGCGACGGCGACGACTGGGCACAGCGGCACTGGGAGCCGAGCATCGACGGCGGCTTCGGGGCAGAGACGGCGGACAGGCGGTAGACAACGACGACGGCGACTACCAGGCAACGACGACCGGCAGCTTCCCGATCCAAGCCGCCGAAGGAGGAAAAGAAGGTGGAGGCGTCGGGGACGACGGGTGGATGCTCACCGGCGACGGAAGGTAGGCGGGGATGACGATGACCACCGTGACCTCTGGCGGCGGCAAGGCAGAGGCTGGCGGGAGGATCTTGACGGCGTCCGGCGGCACCCTGGCGGCGCGGCGATGGCCAGCGAGCAGGCGACGGCGCTAGGCCGTGCGGCGCTGGCCGCTGGCGGTGCGACGGGGTGGCGGCGGCGCTCTGCCTCGGGGCAGCACGACAGCAGGGGAGGCGACGGCGCTAGCGCGGCGGAGGACGTGCAGCGGCGGCGGCGGCTTCCTGGGACGGCGCTAGGGCACAAGGGTTGGCGGCAGCTCTGGCTTTATAGGAGAGGGAGTCCGGGGCAGTGACGGGTGGCGGCTACGCGCGGATTCAGCGGCGGTGGCGGCGCTGGGCTGGGCCCGCGGCTCGGGCGCTGCAGGCAGGCCGGCGGCCGAGGAAGCGGCGGCGCCGGGTCGGCGCAGGCCGGGCTGGAGGCCGAGGGGCTCGGCCCAGGGGCGAGGCATGCCGAACAGAGAGAGAAGGATGGGGGAGGAAGGAGGAGGCCGGGGAGAAGAACAGTGCCGAAGGAGAGAAAAAGAAAAGGAAGGGAAAGAAAAAGAAAATAAAAGGGTAAAATTGGAAAGAAAAAATAGGAGTCTTTTTTTTTCGGAAAATTCCAATTTCACAAAAATTGGAATTTGGGGATAGTTGTGGAATCTGAGTTGCGTTCTAGAATTTAGAAATTTCGAAAATATTCGGGATATTGGAATTATCTGGGTACGAGGATATATATATATATACACCAGGGGTCCCCCAGTCTGGGGACGCGAGGGTCTTCGGCCACGCGGCTACTCCGGGCCCACATTCTGTGCAAGAAAAGGTCGGCTATGGCGGACCTTCGGGTCCCGGGTCTCACAGCGTCGGCCCCGGGTTGCGTCCTCGGGGCACGTTTTACAGGGACGTTCCTGGTCCCCTGGGGCGTCGCTCCCGGGCCCGGGACCCACGTCTTCTGTGCCAAGGAGCTCGGCGCGCCCGGGCACGAGGTTGACTCGGACGGACCAACTCTCCAACCCGAGGACGAGCGTGACACGCCTTCGCTCCCGTGGCGCCTGCTCCCTGTCCACAGTCAGAGCCTTTTTGACTACGGAGGCTTCTTTCACTGTACACCCGGCTGTGCTGTTAGAAGCCTTTTGACTTCGGTGGTGAGAGCAAGCAGCACACGACCAGACGACCAGACGACCCGTCACATCCCGTCGCATCCTTGCGTCTTGACGACTCAGCCGCCTGCAGCAGACCTACTCCGGCATGGGCACAGCAGGCGGGCGTGAGCGACTGGACGTCCCTCCAACTCCGGCGTGGGCGTCGCAGGCGGAAGGGGCGACAGAAGAACTCACCCGGAACCCACTCTCTCTGTGTACTGGCACTGTGGACTCCCCTTCGCTGATAAAAGGAGGATCCAGGCCAATGGAAACTGCAGCTTAGGTTGAGCTTAGGTTGAGCCCGGTGCTTCTTCTTCTTCCTCGGCTCTGAGCCCCCGAGTGAGGACTTAGCTCCCGTGCTGCTCCCGTTTGCTCCCAGCTAGCTCGCGAGCTCCCCGAGTCTCCTTGTAACAATCATACCGCATTCACCTCCACATAGCATACACACAGGAGTAGGGTATTATGCTTCCGAGCGGCCCGAACCTCTCTAAACGCCTCCTGTCTCTCTCCCGCGCGGGGTTACCACGGTTCGGACGGTCCGGACCCGATTCGGACGGTCCGAACCCCTATATCTCTCAGCTCGGGCCCCCGGTTCCCGAGCGCCCTCCGTCTGTTGATCCACCGGATGCCGCTTCGCCTGAGAATTACTCCCCTGGCCGAATCTCAAGGGGGTCTCCAGACTTCCCGCCGTCGAGGTTTCATCCTCCGACAGCTGGCGCGCCAGGTAGGGGGGTTTTCCTTTTCAGGTGTTACGCCGGCGCACTCCATGGCAGGAGGCCATCGTCATCGAGACTACGGCGAGGAGTCCGGCGGCTACACCCTGCCGGGCAATGTTAGCCCTGGAGAGGATGGCGAGCTCTCACGTTCCGCGTTGCGGCGGAACAGGAGGAAGCGCCAGAAGGGCAGGAAGGCCGCCGAGGACTTCGCCTCGGCGGCTACGGGCAATCCCCGGAGCCGTGTTGCCCGCGGAGGCGATGACGGCGGCAAGCGGCAAAAGGCCGCACGTAGGCCGCCGCCGCCGGCAACGGCCTGGAAGTGGTGCCCCCTCCACCAGACGGGCTGGCATGACCTTATGGAGTGCCGCGCTGTCCAGAGCTTCGCCGAGCGTCCCAAGCCGGCCATAGCTCGGGGGTGGTGCGCCTACCACGACATGGGTCAGCACGACATCACGGAGTGCCATGCCGTCCAGCGCTTGGCCGAGCGTCTCGAGCCGGCCGTAGCCCGGGGGTGGTGCGCCGTCCACGAGACGGATTCGCACGACCTCGTGGAGTGCCGCGCCGTCCACAAGTTGGCCGAGTGCGTCAAGAGGTTCCGGCAGGAGCAGTAGCAGGCTAAGCCCGTCGAGGAGGTTCGGACGATCCGAACCCTCGGCGGATGGTCCGATCGTCGGACTCGGACGGTCCGATTTTAACACGGACGGTCCGGTCGCCTCGCTTTGGACGGTCCGATCCTTGTCCGGACGGTCCGATTGCGACAACGGTCAGAGTGAATCATTGTCCGGAGTCCGCTCCCGGATCGGAAGCCGCTTCGCAACAGGGCACGGAGTACCCCGAACAGCGTTCGCCTCGGCAAGGGAGTGGTCGGGGGAAGTTGCTCCCGATATCTCGGTCCATTCTTAAGGGGGGTACCGGGCTGTAACAACCCGTGAAATTATTCCCTATATAAAATATTGTGCAAAAAGGAATTTTCAGAAATGGAATAAAAAGTCTCAATGAGGTGAAAAGAATTAAATTGGAAAAAAAATCTGAAGTAAAATGGGTGGAAATAATTTATAAAATCTTTGCTTTAATTATTTAATTTCATGGAATTTTTTCTGGGAATTCGATTAGGTAGTAATTTCCAAAATAAAATAAGCTCACAGCAGTGAAATAAAAAGAGAAAGGTTTTTAAAATCCTCCCTACAGTATTCTGGGCCAATCTCGGCCCATTACTGTGCCGTGCCCCTAGTGCCGTGCCCGCTAGTGCCCGTTGCCCGTGCCCCGCTGTTTGCCGTGCCGCGCCTGCGTGCCCGTGCCCGTGCCCGCCGCCCGCCAAGGTCGTCGTCTTCCTCGGCCGAAGGCGCTGTAGCATCCCGAGCGCCGCCGCCGCGAATCTCGCCGAATCAGTTCGCCTCGGACCCGTTCTCTCCCAATCGGTTTGAGGGAAAACCTAGTCCTTATCCCTCTACCTAATCCCCAGAAAGGAGCTTGAATCGTGCGTGGAACGGAGCCCCGAAGCCTCCCGAGTCGGTCTCTTTCTCTCTCTCTCGTCGCCTGCTTTGCAAAACCGTCGAGCCCGAGCCGGAGTCCGCCCCTCTTTGCCTTAAATAGTGAGCCTGGAACCCTAGGGCGTTTTCGCCTTTGGATCGAGCTCAGCTAGCCCTAGCCGCCTCCCTGCGCCTTGCGCTTGGTTCCGCACCGCCGCCAGGTTCTGGGTTGCACGCCGCGTCGCTCAGCCGCCGTCGAGTTCGCCGCCGCCTCGGTTAGGTTCGCTGGAACGCCGCTGAAGCCAGGCCCTCGTAGCCTCGGAAGTCGCGGAACAGCCATCGTCGACGAAAGACCCGAAGCCTCCGCTGCCTTCAAGCTCGCCGCCGGCTGTCTCCGTCGCCGTTCTTTATCGCCGTCTCGCCCTCGGTAACGATCGCCTCGACCCCCTTTATCCTTTCCCGCTCTCCCCGTGTCGCCCCGTCGCTGTAGCCGTCGACCATCGGGTTTAGCGTCGCCGCCGTCGCTGTAGTTGTCGCCTGTGGTCGCCGTGTGTGCGCCAGCTGTCGCATCCTCGCGCCGTAGCCGAACCGTAGCCCCGGGGATCGATGCCGGCCGATGGATCTCGGTTAGATCCCATCCGTCCGATCCAAACCCTAGAGATCCCAGCCCCTCGTGGACCTCGGTGGACTCGGTTCACCGTGGACCCGATGCCTCCCTCGCTCTGACAGTGGACCCCACTGGTCAGCCGAGAGTCCCCTCTCTCCTGTGACGTCTAAATACCTTTTTTCGGAATAAAATTAATTCAATGATGACACATAAATCAGTTAATTCTGTTGCATAGGCTATAAAGGGTTAAAACTTCTAAAGAATCATAACTAATTTATACGAACTCGGTTTGAGGTCGTTCAAGTCTCTAATTTCTCTAAAAATCATGAACTATCCATTAAAAATATAACAATGTACTGTTCATGTGTGTTGATGTACTGTTTTTGCTTTTTGTTATTTGCCTATAGCTACCGACGCTTTAAGGAAGAGGCGCAGTTTGTCGAAGCAGGTGTCGAAGACCTGTGTGGAGCTGCAAGGCAAGTCACACAGATTCCTCTTTCTCATTGAACATATTGTTCCTATGATTAAAGCTATGTTTTCTTTCAACGCTGCATTTATTTTGGAATGTCATCGGGACAGGAAAACCCTAACCTTGTTATAGCCCTTTTGAATTGATTACTTGACTTTGTACCTATGGGATAATCTGACTAGCTACCTTTATTTACTGGTTAGCTAGAATAACTCTAGGACTCTGCTTAGCCATGCCTAGCAATTAATAGAATAACTTATGGGTCATCATAATGATCTCTATACTATTATTCAGTCACAAGGAATGATGATCCCTTTACGACGTGGTCGTATAAGGACAATTTAATGGTCACTAAAACTTGACTAAAAGGGTGGGTTGCGAGCACCCATGGTTGGTGTTTGTTGCTAGCGGTGCTCGTGACAGTTAAGGACCGCGTTCGCGGACTACTTGTTGCGAAGCAACACTCGTGCTAACCACAAGCCAGCATGGGTAATGGTAGGATCCAATGTGTAGTACGTTCAACCGGGGTCCACCATGGTGTGTTGTGGCTGTGTCAATAAGACCACCATGGCTGCGTCAATAAGTCCATGTTTTGGGCGTTGGATCGTTTCCTAGACTCAGAACCCGATCAGTTCTGGCCGGAAACTGGTGGTCCAGCGGGTGGCTTCCTTGTTGTGCGGGTTACATAGAGGATCTTATCACAATTCCTTACCGAGATACCGTGGTGGTATCAAGGGGCACAGTGATGTGTTGTGGAGTTGTGTCTTGTGGGTAAATTGGTACATCTCTGGCCAGAGTAAAACTGTTCGAATAGCCGTGCCCACGGTTAAGGGCGGCCTAGCAATGTTTTCTGTGATTAGTCCCACACTACTTAAATTTAATGGTTGAACAGTGGAACTTGTGTAGCTCCAGGTTGGAGTGGTTGGGCCTATACCGTTTTGGTGAGCGGTATAGCGTTGATTAATACTGTTATTTAATTACTGTTTTATTACTCTCTCAAATGTTTTATTAAATGCTTTCATGCAATTATGAGCCATACTATGCCCTCCTTTGTTATCCCGTGCACTTGCATATTTGCTGTGTGGCTTGCGGAGTATGTCATATGCTCACCTTGCAATCAACAATCATTCAGAGGAGGACTACAGCGAAGAGGATTACTTGGAGGACTAGGAGGGAGCCCAGTCAAGTGCGTGGAGTGGGAATCGTCACGCTGTTGTTGTTTATCCGCTGCTAGAACTTTATTATTTGAGAGGTACCATTCACCTCTGTAATAAATGCGTACGCTATGTAAACAATTACTTTGATTATCAATTTTGTCATGTGTGCCTCGGTTGATTCCTGGACGAGGGTTTACACACAATAAAACTCCAGAATTTTGGATGGAAATTCTGGGCGTGACAGAACCTCTCTCTTCCGGTCCGTAGACCGAGTCCGTCATGAAGCATCTCACTGACCCATTCCTTTTCCTCCAAAAAAACAATTCAATTTCCGAATTTAAAATCCAGGGAATATTCTAGGAATATTCCTTCTCTTTTACCCTCGGATTTTTCCTGATTCCAAACTTCCGGAGTTCATATCTCATCCATCCGGACTCCGATTCGACCCGTTCTTTTTCTTAAATTCTATATAAAATCGAGCTCTACCTCTTGGTTCAGTTGGTTATTTTAATTGATGTTATTTTGGCTGTTTTCTTGTTATTTATTTGTTTCCTGTTGTGAACGTATAGACGCAGAAGCCGAGGAGCAGTTCGCTGCAGAAGACGCAGGGCAAGGACAGTACTTGGAGCAAGGCAAGTGCACCCTTTGAACATATTGGACCCAATTTATAAAATGTTTTTGTTGTGAAACATACATGATTTTATTGTATAAATTATCGATGGGTAGCATGACCTAATTGTTGTCATTCTATGCCTTTGATTATTAAATATCTTGTGATACCTTGTCACCCTAGCCTTTGTGAGTTGAACATAAGGGTCAACTCAGGGTAGAGTAGTAATTGCTTAGTCCCGCTCAAGTTGTTTTACAAGCAAAATATAATAATGACTAATGATATACTTATCACTGTTTTATTTGAACTGTGTAGCTGTGTGCTATCTTTCCGGTAGCATGTGTTGCACCGTGTAGTAAACAACGGGCGGATAAAATGTTTTGGACTAGGGTGATAGGTGGTTCTGTGTGAACCTAGTAAGGGGGTGAGGTATCTGTGTGATCCTTACCAGGTTAGGTCTCTGTGTGAGCCTAATGTGAAGCTATGTGCTATTGTAGTTTTGGCAAGTTGCCCTGGTCAATTAAGGACTTCACTTCATAAGCCAATGATCTGAGCCTAACGTACAACCACATGTCCTAATGGGAAGGACTTGGCCCAATAGGATTCCGAGTCTTGGCACTGCCGGCCCAGGTGGTTAGATGATAGGTGTTATGGTTAGCCATGGATACTTTCTTGTCTGTGTGAGGGAAAGGTGTCTCATGGGGGAAGGCAGTATTGAGGCGGAGTTTCTAAAAAGCCTTGTTACAGATTCCTTGGCCGAGAAGTGTGACATTTGCGCATGTCCGTTAAGAGGATGATGTATCTTGTGGGTAAAGCTGTACAACCTCTGCAGAGTGTTTAACTAATCTATTCGAATAGCCGCGTCCGCGGTCATGGACATACTCGGTGAATTCAAATGAGGGGTAGTTTGCGAAAACAAGGGATGGTAATGAGGCTGTGTGCAGGAAAATGAATTTAGCTATGTGGTCCTGTGTGGACGGTTGGATGGTAGCACCCGTTATTTAAAATGTTGTTTTTGGAACTCTATTTATAAATTGTTTATAAATGCAACTGCTGTGTTATGCAAAATAGCCTTAACCTTTCTTTGTCAGCTGTGCATATGCATATTTCCGTGCACTTGCTGAGTATTACATGTACTCACCTTGCAATTCCCCACAATTCCAGAAGAAAGGTTTCCGTTGTTTCCGGAGGAGTTTGCTGCTGAAGACGAGGAATAGGTTGTGTGCCCCAGTTGACTGCCTGTGGCATGTTAAATGGAGCTTCCACGTATTTATTTTATTTCTGCTGCTATCTTGTTTTCTTTAGGCCCTTCGTGGCATAATAAATATAAACTTTAACTATAAGGCTTTTCACAGTCAATTTATTAATAAATAGTTTGTTTTCATTTGTGATGTTGACTGTGATATTATTCTTGTGACTGTGTGTGCTAGCGTGATCCTGGGCTAGTACGTGTACACAGAGGGTCTTGATTTGGGGTCCCACAGTCAGCTGCCACCTCACTCTTCTCTACCTACGTGGCAGTAAACATCAGCCTGTCCAGCACTCCTTAATCTTCCCCGAGTCCATGGACCTAATCCACAAGAGCCTAGTCTATGACAGTGGGCCCCACTCCTGTACACAGTCAAAAATATTTATTTTAATTCGAAAATCCAAGGAATATTCCTTTTCCAATTCTTTTTCGATTTTTTTCTGAATTTAAACTTCCGAAGGCCGTAAATTTTCCGTCCGAACTCCGATTCAACCTGTTCTTCTTCCTAAATTCATCTAAAATCATGACCTACCTATTTAAGTACTTTTTATGTACTGTTTATTTAGAGTTTCTTAATGTTTCTTCTTTTGCGTGTAATCGCGTATTTCTGTCGTTTCGGAGGATAGCGAAGTACGAGGAAGGGTTTGGAAGATCAAGCGAAGACTTTTCCATTGCAAGGCAAGTCACACGATAATCTCCTTGAGTATGTTGATCCTGTTTACAAAAACTATTTTATTTTAATGTAATTGCACGCAATGTTTTAGAATGTCATTATTACGAGTATTTATTATTATTCCGATATTCCTTGTTTATGGCCAACATTTTGTAATTGATACCTTTTATTTTGATACCCTGGGTAATTAATACTAACTAGTTGGATGACTATTTACAGATCTAGCTAGATTATTTACGCTTTGCTTAGCAATGCATAGAAACTTTAGCGTCATTTTATGTGGAGAAACTATTCACCCTGATTAATTAATTATTAATGGTTATTGTTTCACGACAGTTGGTCGTGGTTAGTTAAATAAACTTTTCAACTAAAACTTGACTAAATGGTGGGTTGTGAGCACATGGATTGATGATGATGTTAGTGGTGCTCATGACACTTAAGGACTGGTTCGTGGACTACTTGTTGCGAAGCAATACTTGTGCTAACCACAAGACAAAATAGGTAACAGCTGGACTTGTAGTGTAGCATGTCCTAATAGGAGGCACCACGGTGTGTTTAATTGATAGGTGGTAGTGTCAATAAATACACAGTGGCAGTGCCAATAAGTTTATATTTTGAGAGTCAAGAGTTTCTCTAGCCTGGAGGTTGAGCCACCTCTACTGGGGACTTGGCCGGTGGTTTTCTATTGGGCATGTTATGCGAAAGGTCTTGTCACGTTTTCCCCCTTTGCAGTACCATGGTGATATTTCGGGGCATTATGACATGTGTGAAACCGTGTCTTGTGGGTAAATTGGTACCCCTCTGGCCAGAGTAAAACTATTCGAATAGTCGTGCTCGCAGTTAATGTGTAGCCTAGTAGTGTTTTTCATGATTAGTCCCATGCTACTCAATAATGATGATAATTGATGGAAACTTGGTAGCTCCAATTTGGAGGTTTATGGTTTGGGCCTGAACTACATTGCAGTGCTGTTCAGTAATTGGTTTAATATTGATTAGTAATTAAATTCTACTATTTGCAATGTTTTTAAATGCAAATATTTTAAATGTCGTTTATGCAAATAATGCATATTATGCCTTTCCTTTGAAATCCTATTGCATTATTGTGCATTCCATGTGTAGCTTATTAAGTACGGTGGGTGGTACTCAGTCTTGCAATGTTACAATCATCAGAGTAAAGATTTGTT
Organism: Oryza meyeriana var. granulata; assembly: GCA_003991445.1. Taxonomy (NCBI): domain Eukaryota; kingdom Viridiplantae; phylum Streptophyta; class Magnoliopsida; order Poales; family Poaceae; genus Oryza; species Oryza meyeriana. The sequence goes on from RYFJ01000252.1 coordinate 253,308, forward strand.
TGGAAGGAAAAGTTTGGTATTTGGCTTATACCCCAATTGAGCTGTCTATGAGCTTGGTGCTAAAGCTTCGTTACTTGCCGTTCCGCTGTAGTTTTCTTTTGTGTGAGGACTAAGTATCTTTTTGTAAGTATTTATCGTTTTCATTTTGGTTATGTTTACCAAATTATCGATTTGTGCACCTCTGCTGATTTCTGGATAAGGATATAATGCACAAATTAGCTTCGAAAATTCTGATGAATTTTTGGGTGTGACACCCGACCTCCATGCTACAGAAACTCTTAGCTCTCAAAATATGGACTTATTGGTGTTGCCACTGTGGATTTATTGACACTACCACCTATCAACTAAACACACCATGGTGTCTCCTACTAGGAAATGCTACACTACAAGTCTAACTGTTGCCCATTCTGGCTTGTGGTTAGTACAGTAAATGCTTCACAATAGTAGCTCGTGAATCGGTTCTTAATTGTCATGAGTACCACTAACATCATCATCATTCCATGTGCTCACAACCCATCTTTAGTCAGGTTTTATTAGGACAATTATTAATTACCAATTAATCCAACACGGCGAACCGTTGTGGACTAACATTAATTAACCTCAATTAAACAAAGGTGAAGCATTAATTATCCCATCAGTGATTCTAAAGTTTCTAAGCATGGCTAAGTAGATCTAATCAATTTAGCTAAAACAGTATATAGTTCTAGCTAATCAAGTTATAACGACAGCTATCAAAGGACAGGTAATCAAGACAAAAGGGCCATAACAAGGTGTATAGGATTATCCTTCCCGATGTCATTCAAAAATAAATGCACATTTGAATAAAAACAATAGTTTAAATCATCGGATCAATATGCTCAAAAGGTATTGGGTCTGTGTGACTTGCCTTGCTGCTCTGCAAAGTCTTCCGAACCTTCCTCAGCGTAAACGGGTTCTTCCAGAACATTGGAAACTAATGGCAAATAACAAAATCAACAAAAACAGTACATAAGCATAGAGAAACAACACATGTGGATATTTTTAATGGATAGATCTTGATTTTTAAAGAATTTAGGGACTTGAATGACCTCAATCCGAGTTCGTATGAATTAGTTATGAATTTTAGAAGATTAAGCCGATTTAAACCATATATAGAAATTGATTAAAGAATTATGACGCAATACTAAATTAATTTTGAATAAGAAAAGTGGACTTTATTGCGTCACAGGGGTTCGGTCCACCGTAGACCGAGTTCACCGAGACGGTCTACGGGAATCGACGTTCGAGATTAACGATGAATAATAGATCGGGATCGGATGGCCGAGATTGATCCCGATCTAGGCTCACTGATGGTTGCCACATGGCGCCAAGCTGGTGGCCACATAGAACAAGGGGGTGACGAGGCAGCTGACGTGGACCGACCGGCGGCAACGACGGCACAAACGGCGAGGCTCGCCAGCATTCTAGAGCACGGCGGTGACAACGGACAACACCGGGACGAGGAGCGTGGCGAGACAAACCCACCTAGGGGTGATGTGGCGGAAGATGACGACGAGCGGCTGTCGGCGATGAGGACGAAGCGGCTGCCGGCGATGAGGACGAAGCGGCGACGTCTTCGGGTTTCCGGTGAAGATGGTGTTCGAGCGGCGGATGGCGACCATGGAGCGGCGGATGAGACGCGGCACCTCCGGGTGAACACAACGGTGGCGGCGGCGAAGATCGGCGGCGACTAAGGCAATGGCGCGGCACGGTTGGAGACAACGGCGGCGGCGGCGGCGCTCGAAGCTTCCCGAACTAGGGCTTTTGCGAGGCGGCGGGCTAGGGCAAGGGCGGAGGTGGAAAGAGGAGGGGACGACGCACTTTATATGTCCTCGAGATAGGCGAGACCGAGGCGGACACGCAAACTCGGGGCTCAACGGTTTCCGAGAAGAGCTCGAGTCCGAGCTCGATACGACGTCGATTTTGCTTCGATTTTTGAGGGAAAAGGTAGAGGAGGATAAAGGAAGGAAATCCCCTCAACCAATTTAGAAGAAGATTGAATGGGGAGGCCGGATTTTGCACGGGCGCGGCAGCGGCTCGGACATGGCCTCCGGCTGGAGGTTGGGGATGACCCAGACAGGTAGGGCCCACCTATCGGCGAAAGAAAGAGAGAGAGGGAGAGAGGGAAACAGCCGGCAGCTGGGCCTCCAGGCCGACACGGGAAAGAGATGAGGGGGAAAGCGATGGGCCGGATTCGGCCCAGTGGCCAGGAGGGAATTTTAAAAGAGTTTTCATTTTAATTATTCACTGAAATGATATTTCATTTATTAAAAATACCCCCCTTGCTCAATTAATTCCTAGAAAAATCCAGGGGCTAAAAGAACAAGTGAAATATTTAATAAAATTTTATCCAGCCCATTTTTATATTGAAACTTGTTAAGGATTTTTATTAGGGTTTCTCTTTAAGCTTTTAAATAATTTCTAAAAATGCATTACAAAATGTATTATTAAATTAAATGATTTTTAGGGTGTGACAATAACCCAATCAATAATCACAAATTAATATGGTATGCATCCCACGATCACACCACAAACATCTATTGCAAGAGCTTTGAAAAAAAAAGAATTTGGTTCAATTTCTCACCCTAAATTTCCTCCCTAGGGTTTACCCTAAACTCAACAAAAACTTGGTAAAAAGAACAGATGGGTAGAGGAATCGGAGGGGATTAACTTTCACTTCGTGGTCCACGAGAAATCCCCACCAAAAAACATCGATTTGGCCGAGATTTGAAGAGATTTGGGGAGGGGGCGAGAGAGAGCTCCTCTCAGCAGCCTATTATCTACGGGCTCTGGAAGAAACAATGGATGGGGGAGGTGGGGGGAGGCTGGCCACGCTGGGGATTAAGTCCCTTAGCTCAGCACCTTTGGTGCTGGCGCTGAGGTTGGGGACTCAGCGCCAAGCCCTTTGGCGCTGAGGGTTGCCACGTCGCCCCCTGCCCCGGTCGACGGATGAGCCACGGTGGACGTATGTCAGCGCCAGCCGCCTTGGCGCTAAGCTGTAGGATCTCAGTCCCTTCAGCTCCGGCGCTGAGGTTCTGGTTCATTTTTGAAATAAGTTTTGGGCGCGATTCATTTTTGAAATTAGTTTTAAAAAGTCAAATAGTGAAATGTTTTTGGAAAATTAAGCTAATGAATGGGCTGAGATTAAGGGCTAGGATAGACAAGACATGCCTCATGAAGGCCCAAGAGGCCATGATCACTAGTTAGCCTAAATGTGAGTAGTAAGAATTGCAGTGTGTGGCCTTTGGACCCAGGGGTCAGGCGTGTGCCACGACTGTTTCGTACCAGGGTTTTGCTGCAACCATGGTGACCGCCGCCACCTACCGTCACGATGGATAGCCGCTTTGCTGACGCTGATGAAGAGCAAGCGACGACGGCTCCAGTCGAGGAGGCCAAGAGTAGAGAGGAGGAGGTGGTAGAGGAGGAGGACGAGGATGAAGAGGAGGAGATGATAATCTTTCCTGATATCATAGCAGCTATCTTTCATTTGCTCATGCCCAGGAACAGTATTGTATCTTTACCATTAAGTATTTCAGAAAAGTTCAGCAGAACGAGGTCTTACCTCTAGAGGAATGGGAACATAAGTACTCATGCAGTATCTATTTATTGCTTTTCTTAAACAAACTACTTTTTGTGTTTTTCATGTGTGCACCATTTTCAATTTACCGATATGCAACTTCTTTTCAGATAATTGTGATGATGCGGACACTCTACCAAAATGCAAGCTGGTCCATGGTGCTGTGAGTGAATATTGCATTCTTTATTTTGAGGTAGTTTAACCCTGTTAGCTAATCTTTTTTTTATATCATTGTTCCAGATAAATGGCTCTGATTCCTGCATTTTATTCTGTGTTATTTAGGGACACTTGTATATTATTGATATTTCATAGGCTGTTGACCTTGCTCATCCTTCAGCATTAGACTTCTTGAAGGAAGATTGCTTGCATGTTACTGTAAGTAGAAGTTGAATTGATCACATGGACATTCATAGATTGTGATGTTCAAATATGTATGATGCTGTTTACAGGACTTCTTTAAAAAACATGGTGTTGCTGTCATGATAGTAACAACGCTATTTAATTTTTTGATTGATCAAAACATTGCTGCTGAAGATGTTGATGATTACCTGGAAAAGGTATTTCTCCATGTTACCTTTCAGTTGTTTTATAGCTACTGAGTTCTATATGTGCCATGACCGGTTTATGTTGCGCAGAATGTTTCATGTGTCAACAATTTTGTTGTGCTTAGGTTCAACAAAAGATTTTGGGAAATGGAGATACAGTTGCAAATGGCGATGATGTAACATCAACAGTCTTGGTGCAGGTAAGAATATGGATCAATTAATACCGTGGTTTGCACAGCTTTGCCAAAAAAATCTATCTATTTTCTAGATATGTATTGATAGATAACTCAATATTAACGTGCTGCAATTATGTTGTGTCTATTTTGTTTTCTTTTTAATGTCTGTACTGAACGTTGTACTAGTTGATTAGTGATACTTGTGCTTGTCTGTGTGGATCCGTGACGTCTCGGTGCATCGGATCCGGATCGGTGACGTGGCATATTCTGGGTTCTTGGATTGAAGACGCGGCACTATTGGCCGTTGGATTCAATCTCAGGCCTCTATAAAAGGGGAACCCCGAGTTCCCCACGCCCAGTTAGGGATTCCAAGCCGCAACTAGTAGCCGGAGAGAGAGAGAGGGAGAGACCTCGCGTCGGCGGCGAAGGCAGCGCCGCGTCAGGCCGCGAAACCCTAAGTCCCAAGCCCCGTCCACCCGGTAGAATGGAGCTTCAGCTCGTGCACTGCCTCGCCGACGTCGAGGAGGCTGTGAAGAAGATGAAGGCGACCGAGGCGGGGCACATCTACTTCCTACTGGCGAGCGACGCAAGCCTGGCGGAGGCGGCCGCAATCCAGAAGCGTCTCGGGAGTGGCCCAGGCGGCTACGGCTTCCTCAACCCTGATCTGGTCCTGCGCAAGTCCGACGCGGAGACCAATCTCAATCGCCACTTTCGCAAGTTGATGGAGGTTTGGGAGGGCTCACTCTCCGAGCAGATCATCAAAACGGAGGACGCGATGCAGAAAGTGAAAGACGACGTCCACGGCGCCGCGCCGCTCGGCATCCCCTGCGACGTCTTACAGAAGATGAGGGCGTTTGGTGGTCTCGCCCTCCGCACCACCATCCACCCGGTATTTCTCCTCCTCTTCTGTTTCTCCCTAATCCCTAATTCCTCGAGTTTTTGGTGCTCTCTTCTCTGTTTCTTCTCATCTGAAATTTGCGTTCTCACGCTTTTTGCAGGGGAATGGCCCGGTTCCTCATGTGACTTACTCCCCTTTCTCCTTGCTCGCACCCCCCATCCTTGCATCAGCAAAAGATTTCTCCCACCCAGAGGAAGATATTCTCCCCATGCTAGAAGATCTTTCGCTGGAAGCATTCCGCGAGTGCTACATAAGGATTCTCCAAGTGAAGCGCGACCTTCTGGATGCTATGAGGGAAGAATTGAGGACACGAGTTCATCTTCTGCTGGAGGAGACTCTCACCACTCGCTCACACATAGGATCTGGACTTTACGGTGGTAAGAAGCTCAAATTCTTAGGTCTGCTTATGTTGTTTACATATTGCTGATCTTGCTGATCTGTTGTGCACTTTTTGCAGGCTACATGTTCGTGGGAGACGAGGAGTAGATTGCTGTTACGACTGGAGACACGGATACAAGAAGTAGATAGTGGTTATGACTGGATGGCGTTAACGGCTCACGAGGAGTAGATTGCTGTTACGACTGGAGACACGGATACAAGAAGTAGATAGTGGTTATGACTGGATGGCGTTAACGGCTGGTAGTTTAGTATGGTAGTTTTGTCTGGTAGTTTTGTCTGTCCTGCGTGCCAAGCTTTGGGTCTGTGTGCCGTGTGAGTTGGGTCTGCGTGAAGAGATGTCGAACTGAATGACTGTCGTTGAATGAAAAACAGATAGCTCATCTATCCTTTTCCAGTTACATTTCGTGGAATTATTGCAGTAATGATTGATTCATAGTTTAATCAATTAGAATTTTGTGTTGTCTTGTTGAGGACTAATCTATCTTGGTGCTTTTATTTTTGTATTCAGTCTGTTATTGCAGAAGTTTCTCATATCTTACTATGATGTGTTAAGCGGGATGAGGCTGCATTAGTTGCAGAAAAGGTAAATAACCCTTTAATTATATGTACTGCCCAGTTAAGTTTTTTACTATTTTTGATGGTTCCAGGTTGTTTTTTACTATTTTTGATGGCTCTTGTAATATGATAGCTGAGGTTGCAACAGAATTTGCCATGTCACTTGTCCAGACTTTGATTACTCAATCGTTGGCATCTCAGAGCTTCATAATGTTGTTTATGCTTTAGCAAATGTATGGGTTTTTGATCTGGTTTTTCTATTCATTTCTGGTCGTGCCTTACCACCAGGAGTTCAGTGGTGGCAACTGTTGATTTGTAGACTTAGGAGACCAGATTAACCTGAATTTTTGCAAAAGCAGATTCACCAGGAGGTTTGGTGTAGTAACAGGTTTTGATTGCATCTGCAAATGCATTCCATATACTGCAACCCTTGAGAATACACATACATATGAGTTATCAATATTGTCTTTGATTTGGTTATCTGATGGAATACACATGCATCATGAGTTGGTAGGCCTTCCCATAGCATTTCTAATTGTTTTCCCAAAAGAGTTATCAATATTGTTTGGTAATGGATGTCTGCATAGTTCTTGCTCAATTTTGCCCAAATATTGAAAATTGAGCATAATTTTAAACATGTGGGATGGTTCTTTGTTCTGGTCTTAGACATGCAAGGTTAAGTATTGAAGTTCTGTCTAGATCTCTTGCACATGTTGAGGAAGAATGTGTAAAATGATGAAAGAGAGACGATAACTTGGGAGTGTGGAAATGAAAGTGATTCCAGAAGACAATCTGCTTGTCGTCTAGTGAAACCACTCAAGCAGACCTGATTTTTAACAGTGTCTTTCATTTGAATGATGTTTACCCCCAAAACCAATGCAAGGAACCAAGTAGCAGCACTAAAACAATGCTTGTCCATAAGAATAGAAGGTAGATGAAGAAACAAAAAAGCTACTCTGCCCTAAGAAGATATTTCTATCCATACGAAGGCAACATGCAACGTGCCTCTAAAGTGTGGTTGTTTTGTTTGGCTTGTGTCTGATGCGAAGGCAGCATCAGAGCCGCCAACAAGGATTTCCTACCGAGTTTATCCAGGACATACCAGAATGGAGTTTTTTCCTCCTTTGAGATAGAGTTTAATGAAAATATAGAAAGAGGCAATGAACTTAATGTAAGACTGAGCACTAGACACCTTACCAAATAGCATCTGTGCATATCTAATTATTGTAGTAGTGTAATTCACTCATGTGTGTTGGAGACCAGAATGTTGGGTAATATTCTTGACCTATTTATTTCCTGAAAAATTCTGTGGTACTATGCTAATGATTTTTTTTTTATGTAGGCTTTAATATTTGTTTTCTTCCATATGGTCTGCAATTCTACCCTTTAACCTATTGTACGAATCTGCTTCAGCACAGCACGTTAACCATATACTGCCCCCATGGATATTTTCCAGATTGGAACAGCCGCTGAGTTTTTCAGAACTCTTATTGTAACAAACTTGGATACAGAGGGCCGGTACCTTGTTTTGAACGCAATAGCTAACCAGCTGCGTTACCCTAACTAGCTTTGCTTGTATATGGTTTGCCCCTGCCTCATTTGATTTAGTTAAGCATATGTTTACCTGGTTATGTATGGCCAAGAAGCTTACTGACGGAAAAGCTACATAAATTCCATTGTTTTATTAAGGAAACAACTGGTCATTTACTTTTCACCATATTTGTTCCCAATAATCTAACTAAAGACTCATTTAATTCCTTCTGAACCCTTTGTATGTGTTTGCTGCCCTGATTTATGCATCATAGGATGGAAGTTGAAAAGCTCTTTTTCCCCTTTTCCATTCCTGGTGATATGAAACTTACTGACGGAAAAGCTACATATATTCCATTTCGTGATTCAAAACTAACACGTCTACTTCAGTCATCCTTGAGTGGTCAAGGATGTGTTTCAGTAAGTTGGTCGTTATCAGCTTGGATGATGGTTAAAGCTAATGTATATTGATTTGGATGTCTGACAAGTTCGTTTTTTATCCTTTGCAGCTGATTTGTACAGTGACCCCAGCACCGAGCAACTCAGAAGAGAACCATAATACACTGAAATTCGCCCACCGTGCAAAGCGCATTGAGGTCCAAGCATCATAAACAAAGTAGGTTATGTTAGCAGGAATTCTTAACCAGTATTTTTATTCCCAATATCATGTGAAGTATTTCTGACATAGTCTCCTGAATCTTTCTTTAGAAATACCAGAATGAGATTCGCAGATTAAAGGAAGAACTAGAACAGCTGAAAATGGGTATTATTTCTGGCACTCCATTGAAGGATGCAGGAGAAGATAAATATCATCCTCTGGGAACAAAAGATGGAATATTTGTTTCATTGCAATTGCCCGTTACTGCTCAGTGCTCATATTATGCTTAAACTGTATATTTGCTAGATCCGCTATGCCATTGACTAAATATTTACTGATTTGTCTTCAGCTACTTCTGTCTGCTTGAACTGCGCTGCAGATTAATATAGTTATATTTATAAGTTATTCATCCTAACCATAGTTTGTTTGTCATATGAAAAGCTAGAAGACGGTAACGTCAAGCTGCAGTCTAGGCTGGAATAATAGGAAGCTAAAGCTGCTTTGCTTGCAAGGATACAGCGTCTCACAAAGCTTATCCTTGTTTCCACTAAGATGATGTTTGAATTAGTTTATTTTTTTTTAGCATACAAGCCGCACGTAAAATAAAGAATGTTATTAGCATGTGATTAATTAAGTATTAACTATTAAAAACTTAAAATATGAATCTATTTGATTTTTTAAAGATACTTTTACATATAAAATTTTTATAAAAAACATACCGTTTAGCGGCTCGAAAAGCATGCTTACGAAAAACGAGAAAATAAGCCATTAGAAGAAGTGCTGCGAACAAGGTATAAAGACAACCCAGACTTTTAGATTTTCCCCACATCCTGGACCAAGACATTCTTTTACGAAGAGGAGGTATGGTTATAGATAGTTATGATGTCAGACACATTAGTTAAACTTTGATTTTAGTTTTGTTTGGCTACTTACATACTTTTAGCAATAAATCGGGAGACTCCGTTTCAGTGCTTCTGCAGAAAATTGGAGTTACTACTTTGTTTTTCATTATAGTTAGTAATGGGTAACTTCCTTTATGATAAAGTTTGCTTGCTCAAATTATCATGTTGGATAATGAAAGCAATGAATTACTTTCTCCTGTTGAAGGACTTGGTAATGACACTCGAAGATTCGAAGGAGGAGAAGAATCGGAAAGGAATTCTTAATTGCTTTGAACTTCGGGTATAGTTAAATTGGGCAATTCTTAATAGTCCATATATTCAACTCGTAAATTTATCTTTTACTTAGATGCAAGTGGAGTCATCTGGAATTATTACAACGTAAATGAACTCACTTGCATCAATCCTGATTTTAAAATTGAAATAATAATTGATTCACACGAACATTTTCCCATGGCTCTATTGTCCAGAAACGTGATGATGGAGCTTCTATTCTGACAAGTTCAGAAGCTGACAAGTCCAGTTTAACTAAGCTGTTGTTCGGCAGCACTTATAAGCCTGCTTTATTTTCTCGTTTCCCGTAAGCATGTTTTTTGAACTGCTAAATGATATATTTTTTAAAAAAATTTATATAAAAATATCTCTAAAAAATCAAATAGATTTATTTTTGACATCTTATTGTCCTATCTTATAAGCCGCACGTAAAACGAAGAACGTCATTAGCACGTAATTAATTAAGTATTAACTATTAAAAACTTGAAAAAAGGATCTATTTGATTTTTTTAGAGATACTTTTATATAAAAATTTTTTGCAAAAAACATACCGTTTAGCAGTTTGAAAAACGTGCTCACAGAAAACGAGAAAATAAGCTAGGCTTATAAGCCGGAACGAACAGCGTGTAAGCCAATACAAACACCACCTAAATCAGCGTGTTAATTTGCCTTCCAAACCAAGAATATCAAATTCTTTGATTGGTGAGAGTGCATCGGTTGATCTGTTTAGCATCGGCCATGGGGAGTTCCCTACTGACAGCATTCCGGAGAAGAAACATTCTGGTAGGTTACATACATTTTTGGTAATTAAAGGCCAAAATTTGTCAGATGTGGAATATCAGTTAAACAAATGAAAGTTGATCTGTGCACACATACATCTATAAAGCAGAAAAGGATGACTTGTGATGACTTCTCCTAGTTAAAAGTTTTTAATCAGAAAACCACATTTAAAATTTCTTTGACCTACTCATGAGTCATGATTGGTGTACTGGATTATGAATGCACTCTTTTTTGGACACATAGCCAACAGCTGAAGTTTGTTTATTGTAATATGCTTTGCTGGCTAACATGTACTAAGAGTATAATTTGCATTCTAGTTTGGACTTTGGAACCATATCATTTCAGAAAATTTGAGTGCTATACTTGGATGGCTCATGGTGGGTACATGATATGATGATACGTCGGTAGCATTACTGGACAATCACTAACAGTTCAAATTATTTAGTACTATGGACTTCTTTATAGACAGGGGTAGAAAGTTAATATAGTTGCAGACCTTAGTTGATATAATATAAACAGCATGGTGTCTTAGGTAGTGTTCTTAAGTGTTTATTGTGTAGCTTAAATAAGTATACGTAAAACGAGAAACGTCATTAACACGTGATTTTTTTTTGGATTTCGCGCGCACGCTTCCCAAAACGATAAACGGTGTGTTTTTTGCAAAAATTTTCTATATGAAAGTAGCTTAAAAAACAAATAGATCTATTTTTTAAGTTTTTAATAGTAAATACTTAATTAATCACACATTAATAACGTTTCTCGTTTTACGTACGCTGAATAAGCCAGAAGCCACCATCGTTGCCGAACAGAGCCTTGTAATCTTGCTCTTCATCATGGTGCTGCCTCTGTATGGGGTATCTGGGTTGCATATTTATCTTACTTCATTTTTGGGTGCCCTTCAGCCAGTTGAGATTGATGAGCTGAAGCAGGTGGGTGAGAGCTGACTGAAGTAAAAGCTCAACTAGAAGTAGAGGCTCGCAACCAGAAGCTACTAGAGGAAAGTACTTACGCGAAAGGCTTGGCTTCGGCTGCTGGAGTTGAATTGAAAGCTTTGTCAGAAGAAGTCACCATGATCATGAACCAAACGAGAAGTTGCTTCTGAGTTGGCATCGGTGATGAGAGGAAACATGAACCAGCCACAAGAAGAGACAACAACGCGGGCTAATGAGAGAGAGAAGGCATATTAGAAGCTGTGCTTATGGACAAAAAAGAAGCAGAAGCCCAAAGGAAAATTGAGGAGTCAAAGCAAAAGGAAGCCTTCTTGGAAAATGAGCTTTGCAAACATGTGGGTTCTACTGGCGAAACTGAACAAGTCTCAAGGCAATGGTCTTGAGGATTTTGACACCAAATATAATGGCTCGTGACATCGTAACTCTAGGCTAATTATAATTGTCAGAAGTGCGCCTGGCCTGGATACATCTGTATGTATGCAAGATTAGAGATTTCTACCCGTTTTCCTGTTGCAGTGTGAATTAGTGCCCCATCTTGTATATTCGCCGGTTGATCAAAGTTGTGAGTTGTGACTAGGGTTTGCCATAATGTTTGTTAGTGTTGGCCCGATGGGTCGTGCCCTGTGGGATCGGTCTAGATATTGTGCTACAGTTAGCTCCGGCACGAAAACCGATGGACCGTGTCGTGCTTGGGCCTGTGTCTTAGCCCGTGGGCTGGCCCGGCATAGCATGGCTACCATCGGGTCGGCACAGGCATGGTCTGGTCGGCCCATTATTTTTTTTCATATTTTTTCTATTTTTTCTAATATTTTCCTTTAGTTTTTCTTTTTTTCTTTTTTCCGTTCACATTTTCAAATTTTGTGGGCCAAATATGCTAATGACCAGTAGCCAGCCCACGTATCGATTCGGCCGGCACCATCAACAGGTGGTGCCTGGGCCGAGGCTTGGCACGTGGCTGCATAACACGGCCTGCTACAGGAGCCGTATCTTAATGGGCCGTGCTGTAGCAGGCCGTGCCGGCCTAGGAAACCTGTTTGCCACCTAAATTGTTTGGGGAGGTTATCACCCCCTACGGTATGACGGTTAACCCAGTAACCACCTAAAAGCTCACGAATTTTATCTTCGAAAATTTGAATTCAAAATTTTCATCTCTCATAATAAGGTCATGGTTACTGTAGTTAGCTCACGGTTATCACACAGTAAGACATGGTAATCACGGTATGTTGAAGCTAAAAAGAAAAAATTATGAAAAAAAATTGTAAACGTAATAAAAATTCTAAAAAATTATAGAAAATTTAGAAAAAATTATAGATATCTCTAGAAAACAATGTAATATTGCATATTTTTTTGTATAACCCTTGCTATCATTTTTACACTTAAATAAAGTAGAAATTATATCTCAACCTATCTTTTATTTTTTTTAATTTCGATGGAGCTCCAAAATATAAAGTAATTTCATTATGTTTACAAACTTTCTTTATTGTAGTGGTCTATAATTCAAGTACTAGCTACTATAATTTTTTTAGATTTTTTTATTTTTTTAAAAAAATTAAATTCCGATAAAATTCAGATAAACCATATTGCATATTACTCCTACCATATCCGACAGCATGCACGGTTCTCACGTGGTAACAAGCGGTATGGGATGTGTGACTTGTGACAGGTCTTGTCGGGCTGATGTGCTGAGAGCTTCCATAATTGCTGCAATGGGTTTTGAGATTCTCCTGTCACGGGTGCTCTACCAAATTGCTCTGCTCATCTTGCACTTAGAAGAACATCGGTTTGTGAAAATACTACTCTCTTCGTTCCAAAAATATAAAAACCTAATATCGAATAAAACATATTTTAGTACTACCAATCTGAACAATCTGATGCTTATAGTAACAGATATTGACGTCGCGTCCAAAATGTGCTTATAACAGATACGGCATGATACGTTGTGATTAAAATTAAAAAAAAAATTTTACTTAAGCACAGATATTATGGCACAAGTTATATAAAGCCACGAGGATTTTAGCACGTGGCACATAACCATAGGTATGGTTCAAGAGGTTCACAATCACATCATTAATCGATTTAACATGGTATTGTAGTAAAATAAATATGCTTAATATTAATGACTACAACTTAGTGTATATGATGTCTATATCAAACAACTTATAAATTTGACATAATTTTACAGTGTAGTTTTTATAACCAGCTCAAGATCACTGCCTGGGACTTGCCTCCACCAGTTCCTTCAATGCAATGGGCCCCACTAACCTCCAGGCCCACCTGGAAGCCTCACATAGCCACCTCAAAGGCTAGCCCAGCCCAAAGCCCTAGGACTTTGTTTCTGGGTGTGACACGTGGATAGCACGAGACTTCCAGATGGGCCCCCCGACCGCGACAATGACTAGCTTCTCTCTGGCTGTGCGCCCCCCTGGATGCGACGCCCTCGCCACGCGCGTCGGCGTCGGCGTCGGCGTCGGCGTCGATCTCACCCTAGACCGGCACGGAAACCGAGACCACATAGCTAGCCAGCTACCTCGCCGATGAGACCTCCTGCTCGCCCTCGTTCCGACGGGCCAGCCCATAGGCTTTCATCCTCACTGGTTTTGCCGGAACGCGCGCGCGCGTCTTCAATTACCGACGCCGGCGATCGAGTGCTCGACCGCATGGAACCCAACGTCCCTGGGACGTGAGCTTCGTCGCGAATTGAAGCGATCAAACTCACGTACGTACGTGTTTCCCATCCATCACTAACCTCTTTCCCCTGCTCATGCATGCATGCTTCCCATCTGACGCCGGCGACAGTGCGCGGGTGTCGTCGTCTTCGCCTCCGGCCCCGAAACCCGCCGCCTTGACGGACGTCGCGCGACGAATCTCCGCGATCGGTGAGCCATCTCACTTTTCCTCCCGCCAGCACGTGTCCCACGATCTTGCTGCTGAGCGCCGCCGAGGAGGACGCTCTTGCTGCTGCCTCCGGACGTAGGTGTCGACGATGGCCGGGGCGCTCCAGCGGCCTCGCGCGCTTGACCCCGTTATGCGTTATTTTGGTGGTCACGGCGACGAGGAGGAATGAGCCGCCGCCGCCGCCACGGCAATCGGTGTGGTCGCAGCCGGCGGCGGCGCAGAGCACAGCGCCTGAAGATGGTTCGGACAAAGAGACACGTCACGGGGTCCCAGATCGACGAGGAGACGCCGCGCCCGCGAGGATCTCTCGAGGTTGAGGAAGAGGGAGCGGCCGTGGCGGAAGTCTAGGGCATACAAGAAGCCGTCGTGAGGGAGGAAGGACGACGTGGTGGGGACGAAGTGGGTGAAGACGTCGTGGAGGAACGCCAGGCCAGCAGAGGCGGCGTCGCCCTCACCCGCTGGAAGAGGTGGTATAGACATGGGCTTGGCCGTGCTCTCGGCCAGCCCTGGCGCGGATTCCATCGGACCTCGCCGGTCGCCGCTGCTACGCCGTGCATTCGATGTGACTAATCAAGAAGATTGCTCGGAGAAGGTAGGAACCTAGTAGTAGTAGTAGTAGGTAGCTAGTACCTGGGATTCCTTCCTCCTACCACAGTGTCACCGCCGGCGCCGAGTGCGAGTAACTGCACGGCCGTATGGCGCCACGGCCAGCAATGGGCCTGGCCGGGATTCAGCCGTGCCGCCCCGCGTCCTCACGGCCTCACCCTGCACGCAGCACTGCAGCAGCCGTGCGGCGATTCCCTGGCTCCAGCTTTAGGCCATGCCGCCATGCCACAACGGATCCCGGGCACCGGATGCGCGCAGAGCCGTTGTGGATTGGAGGGGGCACCAAGAGCAACACTAGGAGATTGAGCTTGAGACGCTCAGGGGCTCGGGCAATCAGTGCTATAAATTTCACCCTCCTCTTCTTCTTTCCACGTAACTATATGGGGCGACACTCGTAGGAGGTCGATCTTATCGAGACCACCGCAAAGACGCCGCCAACACTGGCCTGGTCTTTCCCATAGGTTGATCAATGCCTGCCAGTTATCCCCGAGTATGAACGATTATGGAATGGATGATCGCCATATGGATGGTTTGGAGGGAGACGAGGATGCTGGAGTTGGCCAATTCACCCCACGCGGTCGGAGAAGAGGCAACGCCAGCGCTTGCTTGCTGCGGCTCTTCGGGAGTCAGGAGGCGAATGAGGATCTCGCCGGCGATGGTCTCGTCCATCAGCGTCCGCTGAGCTCGTAGCGGCGCCATGCTCGCCGGCGGCGAGGGGTTTTGGAGGGATTTGCTTTGGGAACTGTGGCTGCCGTTGGATCAGGCCTTTGCGGTCCAGATGAGCCCGCGGCCTCGCACATAATAATAATCCGGGGGCCTTTGCGTCTGGGCCTTAAGGCCCTTAACCAGGCCTAGGCTTGATAAAACTGGACTGGTTTGCAAAATTGCAAGTTGCAAACGGACAAAGTTCTGAATCCAATGGTGATATTACACCTGAATTGTTGAGTGCTGTTGGAAGTTTGGAACCTTTTATTGTGCTGCATCAAACTTTGACGTTTGCAACAAATACAATTTGTCTATTAAATTGTGCTCCAACAAGATCATCCCCGGTGCAAGGGGGCTGAAAAAGAGTGAGACATTTCCTATTTCAACCTTGTATGGGTTGAGTCCATTATTGTCTCTCATATTCCTTGGCATGGTCAATTGTGTATTTAGGACTCGTTTGATATAGCTTCTACTTTAAGAGCGAAGCTATATTATCTAGAGTCTCAAAAGTATTCAGCATAGCTCCATCTAACAAGAGATCTACATAATCTGCATGCCATTCAGGGATCAAAGATTGCATCTGTGTGTGAACAGAACTGGTTGTGGCACGGAGCGTGGCCTTGATAGGCCGAGACAGTTAGCAGTTCATATTTTTGCTAAGCCTACCTATGATGTCCATAATCCAGCACGGAATCTCTGAAAAAAAAAATTGGTAAGATATGTGTAGGAAAGGGAAAGCATCTGATACTCTATTTTTAGGGAACAAAATGTAAAATTCAAACGGTATAATATATTCGTCTGAAAAAAAATAACAGGTTCAGGCGTTCAGCGATCGCATACAATGTTGCATGTCGGACTGATCTGTTTCTTTTTTCCCCTTTTTTCAGAGCAATACGAAGCCCTGAGAGTTGGGAAAATCATATTTCAAAATACAGATTAAAGCCCATCTTAAAGATGTGCTACCTTTTTCCGCAAAAAAAAAAGATGTGCTACCTTTTTCGGCAAAAAAAAAAAAGATGTGCTACCTTTAACACTAGGAATATACAAATGTATTAAGAACCTCGTATTCTTGCCTTGATGCAATGATGCATAGCTTCCGGAGGGCAGGCATACAGAATTAAAACATGAAGATAACTCGAGACCTGACTATACGTCAGACATGCAGAAGACAACATGATCAAACCGTGATAACAATGTATAGGAGTCTGATTTACATGGGAACTGAACTTAGCTAAACATGATCACCTTCTGTTGATTTGCAGAAGTCTAATTTGTACTGACCATGTTGTAAAGCCATGAATTTGCCTTCTTGTTCTTCTGGTTTCCTTCTTCTTGATGCTCCGAGTAGGTCGTCGGGATCGCCGGCTTTAGGTTTGCAGTATGAAGCTCTTCCAACACTCTAATTGATTGGGCACTTAGAGTTCTGGGTTTTGGCATCAAAGCTTCAAACGTCCTTTCCGTTGTGCACCTCTTCCTCTTATATAGTGTTGGTGGGGCTCGGGGGCTAACCAAAACTATCTCTAATTCATTGTTACCGATCACAACAAACTTCTTATCAGTTTCTTTCTTGTACGGGAGGGAAACTGATGGATGGTTATCTCTCCAAATTCGTCTCAGTAGTGGGGCGAAACAATCAACCAATATTCTCTCCTTAATCGTGAGGCTAACTAACAAGTCTACTAGGTAAAGCAACTCTCTAAAGCAATGTGCACAACGATATTAAATTTTACTGAGACAACAAAACTTATAGTTCACTGCGATACTTAAAACAAACTCCTGATTTATTTTAGCGGGTGTTTATTAAACCTTATGCCCCTTATATCCAGGATCGTAGTTAAGGCAATTACTTATCCCCATATCGGTAACATATTCCTTAAATAAATTAGGAGGTAAGCCTTTGATAAGCGGATCCACAAACATAAACTTAATACTAATATACTTAATCTAAATAGTTTGATCTTGACTCTATCTTTCACAACATGATATGTTACTCACATAGAATACTATGGTCTCATTGTCACAGTATATAGTGGTCTATCAATGTTGTTTACCACTTTCAATCTCAGGATAAAATTTTTGAGCCATAAAACGTGCCCCGTAGTATGATAACATGCCACAAATTATGCTTGCATTATCAACAATGCAGTTAATTGTTATTTGAAGCTTTTCCATGAAATTGCTCCTCTTGCTAGGGTGAAGATATCTACACACTGCAAAATCTATGTCTAAGTAGTCTAAGATTTCAAGCTTTTCAGATCTTTTGTATATGAACATATACTGCTTAGTTACTTGCAAATAACACATGGCTTTCTTAACTGCCTTCCAATGATCTAATCCTGGATTGGACAGATATCTGCTAAGCATTCTAATAACGAATGCCAAGTCTGGTTGTATACAGATTTGCGCATACATTAAACTTTCGACAGGTAAAGCATATGATACCGTTTTCATTATGTATGATTGTAATTGATTTTTCAGTATTTGATAATATGGGTGGGTGTAGCAACTAGTTGCTACTTCTCATTTCTGGTGACCAATACACCATCCCTTTTCATTCACATTATGTTTTCTCACATGTTATCACGCATGTAGAACTCCACTGACTTGTTAGAAAAGAAGAAGGAGAAAGATAGATTCATATGAATCAATCCAACGCAAGAGGAATTATGCCTTATGGGTTATGGTACTACAAACTACATACTTTGAGACACAAATATTTCTTATATAGGCTACACTTGCCTCTCACATTATTTTTTGATCCACCTATTATATGGACCATGCCTATTTTATAATAATATTTATGATAGTTCTATTCCAACTCAACTACTATAAGGCCCTGTTCTTTCCCACTACTTCCCCCAACTTCTTTTTTTCGTTTACCACGCGTACGCTTCCCAAAACGATCAACGGTGCGTTTTTTGCAAAAATTTTCTATATGAAAGTAGCTCTAAAAAAGCAAATAGATCCATTTTTTTAACTTTTTAATAGTAAATACTTAATTAATCACGCGCTAATGACGTTCCTCGTTTTATGTGCGGCTTATTTAAGCCCTCCAATAAGCACTAAAGAACAGGGCCTAAAAGCCGCACATGCGCCGCAGGGCAGGTGCGAACAATATGAATTTTTTTCATTTTTATATTTATTTTAAAAAATATTTACAAAACTACATTTTCATTTCAAAAATTTACAAAAATATACTCCCACCGCCCTCTGGGAGGGCGATTTTTATAAATCGCCCTTCCAGAGGGCGATTTAATGACGTGGCTGACGGCCGTTGGCCGCCCGGCCAACGGCCGTTAGACAATTTGCAGGTGGCCCGGGGGGCCGCTTACAAATTGGCCGCCCCCAGCCGGATTTTTGCAGGAGGCCCCCTTGCCGCCCTTTCCGAGGGCGATTTTTAGGCGCCCAGGTGCTCGGGACAGAGCAGGGCAAGCGAAGCATGAAGCGGACTGTCCGAGCGCGGTGAGGACGGTCCGGCGAGGCAGAATAAAGGCGGCGTAGCCGGCAATGAAACGGACCGTCCGGCCACGAAGAGGATGGTCCGGCCAGGCGAAACAGAGGAGGCATAGTTAGTGAGCTTTTCCGTGGCAGTGGCGGCTAATGGCAGCGTAACTCGTCAGGTGACCAAAAGAGAAAAGCTAGAGGAGTACCAGGCGAACCTAACGGTGGTTGTCTCACGGTCGGAGGTGGTTGGAATCGCCGGCGACAACGGCGGAGGCGGCGAACTCTTTCGGCATGCATATGGATTTTACCTTAGAAGCTGAAATGGTGCATGCATGCACTACCTGAGGGACCAGAGAGGCTCACAAAAGATGTTGGGTTACTCAACAGTGCTGGAACGGCGACGGTTGCTCCGGGAGAGGTCCAGCGGCGGCGGAGTGCCTCGGGCGCTCGTCAGCAGCCGGATCTGGGCCAGGATCCCTTATAAATTTGAATTGACAATGTGATTACTAGTTTTTCTTTAAAAGAGAGCAAAACATGGGTCTCCATATATGTATATACATATATATATATATATATATATATATATATATATATATATATATGAAAGTTTTGAAACAAAGCCTTAGCACTTTGTATTAGTTTTTCCATAATTATCCATAATTTATTCCCGGTATATATATATTCTGGGTATGTTACAACAAAGTAAAGAGGTTTCTTCAGTATGCATAGAATTAATAAAACATGATATACAACAGACAAACTATCACTGATACAACATACTACGGGCCCTGACCGTAACCTCTAGCTCTCTTTGTCTTCCTACCCTACACTCGCACCTGGTTCTGGGAGTACGTCAGCCGGTCTGGTGGTACGGCACGGCCAGCGCGGGTCGTCTGCACGGGTGTGGCAGCTGGTGGGTCCTGCGTCTGTGGTGGCGGAGCTCGTTCGAGCTGCGAGACAGCTAGTATCTCCTGGATCTCCTCGCCCGAGTCCTCCAAGTCGTCCCCCTCGAAAGGATCTGGTGCCCAACCGCTGCCGCGTGCGCCCTGCGTGGAGGAGCCAGCGCCAGCAAACATCCCCGGCGCTGTAGAGTGGAACCCTGTACACCAAAATATTGATAATTGCAAACCAAAATTTTGCAAGGCAAAAATAAACTTTGATATAACCTAAAGGACCTCCTGTCGTGGCCCGGGGGGCACTTGTCGTGCCCAGCTGCGCGTGTGGTCGTGTTTGGCGCACTCCATGCGTCGACGTGCTAGCTCCAGAGGGATGTAGGTACGGTGTAGCGAAAGCTGCAGGGAAGCATATTGATATACAACTGTACATGTCATAGAAGGAAACATGTTATGAACCGATGGTTAGTCGAATTTACCTCTGGAGGGGCCAGATGGCTAACTGGAACCCTGCGGGCGCACTCCTGCTCCTGTTCCTGCTAGCCGTGGCTGTTGCTACTGTGCAACTACGGGAGGTACCGCGTCGGCCGTACGACAAGTGAGCGCACGAAGCACTATGTGCATCGCCTGACGAATCCTCCCGAAGGTCGTCCTCTGCTCATCGGCATTCAGCACGATCCCATTGTCCAACCGTCCGAATGCCGCGTTTACATCAGCCTGAACCTGTCGCGCTACGTCGACCTATTTCAAATGTGACATGAACATGTGTTAGAGCCATGGACACGTACAAAGGGAATAGCAAAGTGCAAAGATAATGTGACTTACCGCGCGGAAGTAGTCCTGGTCACGGTGTCTAGGATACGTGTCCGTCGTAGCGGCGACGTGTGGCTGTGGAGCATCTGGGGTGAACGTTACGCGTGTGCGGGTACGGGGCTGGTACCACGTGAGGTATGCTAGGTAGCTCTCCTCAGTGTGTGGATATATCTCGTCGATGACCTCCTCCGTCGCCAACAACCAGTCCTCCACATACTTCTGCAGTCGAGGATACCACTGAGCGCCGGCTGCCTGTCCCCTACGATTATATCTATTTACAGAGAGTGCATTAGGCTACATTAAATAGTTGTAGTACTAAACAAAGATCGCAGTTGTACTAACCGGTGCACATCGCGCGGCACAACGATCTCCACGGGTGATGGGGAGTGATGACGTAGTCCGAACTGTCGCATCACGCGCTGCGGACAGTAGGGCTCGACGAAGATGTCGAACACCAACGGCACTGTCGTCGTCCAGTACGCCTGGTCGCGCGTGCAAAGAGAAGAGAGTCCGAGCGGTGCCCGGGCCGCGATGGCCTGTGGACTATACGGCTCCCAAACGACGTCGCTGGGCAGCAGGTGGTCGAACTCCAAAATGAATTCGCAGTAGGCCCTCCTAACCTGTCTGTGGGCGTAACGACGCTGCAAAATAGGAAAAGCTTACACGTGAGTGTTTGCGCATAAGTGCTAAACATAGAATTTCACATTTTATACCTCACGGCGACACCATACGGTCCCCATAGTCGGACGGTCCTCGAGCCATTGGCCGTACAAGCCTCCAGGGCCGCCCTCGTAGGAAGAGTGCTCAATCAGAGGACGGCCTATCGCGAACCGCTCGGCCGCCCATAGTTGCAGAAGGAGAGGGCAACCGGCGATAACCACACCTGGATCGGTCTTTGTGCACGCGTCACAAAGAGCACGGTACGTCGCTGCTAGCACAGCAGATCCCCAACTCCACCGCGGTACATGTCCGTCCTCGCTGTCGGCGATGGCACGAGCATAGTGGATCAGTCCCTTGTCCACCGCGTGCCCGTGAGTGCTGGTGAACATCACCCACCCAAACAGCCATAACAGGTACGCCTCCATGCTCCGCCGCACCGAGTATACGTCGGCGTCATCGTCTAGCTTATCAGACTGTAAAGAAAGATTATAGTCAGCAGCTCTGTTACTTTGTAGGTCGGATAATTGTAAATGAAAGGAATCCGCGACTTACGGTGAACTGTAGCAGCCAAGCCTGCAAGGGGCCGTTCGTGGTGTAAGGCGGTAGCAAACCCGGGGGTCCAAGTTCAGGTCGACGATGCACGGGCTCGAACCGAGCAGTGATGTCCTGCGACCAACCGTGCCCCCCGTCGATCGGACCGACTGCGTCTCCTGCGAGGGGAAGTCCTAGCAGGAACGACACGTCCTGGAGTGTGGGAGTCATTTCGCCACACGGTAGGTGGAACGTGTGGGTCTCTAGTCTCCAGCGATCCACCAGTGCTACCAGAAGTGACCGGTCAGCGTCCCATCACTTGGCGGGGTCTGCCTCGTCCGGTGCGGGCTCAACTAGCCTACACAGCGGAAGAAGTCCAGCCTCACACAACCTGCAGAATATAGCACTGTATTCAATATTGGGGAACATAGATATGCATAAACGATGTGAATGAATATTCGTACAGCTCTTACCTCTCACGGAATCGAGGGTCTATCCGCAGGAGGTGACATGAAGGCCATGGACGGAAGGTGGCTAGATGGGCACCCTCCACGGCTGACAGGTGAGACCGATGGGACTGGTCGACACCTCAGTCCAACAGCTTCGGTGTATGGTATGCCATACCTGCATGCAAATAGAGAGTTAGCGATAATTATTGATAAAGTTTATAGCATTGTTACATGACAATAAAAAACAACAGTACGGTAGATATTCTTCTATAACAAAGACCTAGTATAGACTTACACTACACCGTAGCACCACCAATTGTTCGAGAACGCCTAAGACGGAGTCGTCTTGAAGTTGTGCCTTCACCCGTAGGACGACTGCCATCAGCGGCTGAACTCGACGGTCCAGCTTCCACCACACTTGGACCGGTTGCATCCTTTGGACATTTCTTATATGTATGACATGTTTGGTCACACTTTAAACAACGCTTATGCCTTCCACCGGCTTCTGACTCATCCATGTCATTACGGATGCGTCTTGTCTTGCGGCGACCTGGTTTATCCCTCAATTTTGTTGGGTCAGAAATGTACACAGCTTGAGGATGCTCCATAGTAAATGTACCCGCAATACCGAAACCGTATATCTCTCCGCTCCAGGTATTATAGATTGCTTCTTTCCTGAAATAAGGTGAGACAAAATAGCGTGCTTCTATCCCACACTCACTGCTCGCGGCAATAACGTGAGAGCATGGCTTGTGGAGCAGTGTAGGTTTTCGGCACGAGCACTTGCAGGTCCCGTCTTCCTTCAGCACACACTCCTGCACAACTCTTTTGCGGTAGATTCCGCGCATGCCCTTGTCGACACACAATATTTCAAATCTGTGTTCTTGTGTGCCTTGAGGTAGAGCACAATGTCTTCGGGCCTTTTCACTTTTATCTTGCAGATACTTCGTCAGTAGTGTGCCAAAGAAAAGATTATTGTCCGTCATTGAGGGCCCAGCTGTTCTGAACCGATCTCTGAAGTACTTGCATGTGCCATGCAAGATAAATTTAACTATTCCAACAAGTGGGAGCCCTCAAACACCACGCATTACCCAGTTATAGACCTCTGCCAAATTTGTGGTCATTATGCCAAACCGAGAACCATCCTTGTCATACAACAATGCCCATTTCTCCTTTGGCTTATTCTCAATCCAATCTAAAAATTTTCTAACTGAGGATGCAAACCTTCTTCTCATATGTAGTCCGTCACTTGATAGAGGCCCAAGAGCTTGTGGAGCCTCATCCCCTCCAATGGTAGCCCTCGTAGACTGCTCATATGTTAGTTTAGAGGTCAGCTCATCCAACCTACTCCAAAGCTCATTGAATTTCTTCTCTTGATTCTGGGCGCAAAGCCTCTTGAAAAGATCCATAAGGTGCTTATTCTTAAATTGTCTGTAGAAATTAGCACCCATATGACGTATGCACCATCTACTTTGGACATCATACCACCTTAGTAGGTATCCCTTCTCAACGCATCCATATCTCAATTTCTCTATTGCACGCAGCAAGCCGGCGTGACGGTCATGTATAAGGCACACGTCTGGTCTCATCCGTACAACTGCAGACTTAACCCTTTCTAGAAACCAATACCAGCTATCAGTGTTCTCACTCTCAACAAAAGCAAAAGCCACTGGTAGAACTTGGTTATTCCCATCAACTCCAATTGCTGTTAAGATCTGCCCTCTGTACTTCCCGGTCAGAAATGTCCCATCGATGCAGAGGATTGGACGACAATAGACAAATGCCTGAATGCAAGCACATAATGCAAAGAATACTCGTTGCAACACACTTTTATTACCATGGTCAATTGATGGAAAGGCTTTCAGGTCGTAGTACGTCTCCGGATTCCTCTGAAGAATACAGCCTAACAGACGAGGCAAATTATCATAAGCTGCTTCAAATGTACCAAATCCCATCTCTACAACCTTCTGTTTTGCCCTCCAAGCCTTAGCATAGCTAATTGTGTATTTGAATTTCTCTTCAATATGTCTAACAATTGACCTTGGTTCGTACCCCAGATTGTTGATAATATGGGAGTACATCTCTATTGCAACAAATGCAGATGTCATGTTTTTGTGATATTTTTCAACACCGGGTAAATAACATGAATGCTCAGTCACAATTGAAACTTGCCAATAATCTTTCCATTTACCCTTAAATGCGTGCACCCGCCATGGACACCCATCCTTCATGCACTTTACTTCATACACCGATTTACTTAACTTCACGATCGAGAACTCTCTTTGAAGTGACACGGCCCATTGTTTTACTGCCTCCTTTAAATCCTCTACATATGCATACTTGGCCCCCTGGATGACCTCATTTAACTTGTACTCCCATGGCACATGATGTCCCTCGGAGATAGCAAGCCTAGAGAAGTCCTCATTGCTTCATTCTGCAGGCATCACGGTGTCCTCATCAGACGAATCATCATACTCTGCTTGCTCGTTTTCAGAATCTTCCCTATCCATTTCTTCGACGATGGTATTTGTCGGAGGATGAAGCTCCAACCGCGGGAAGTCAGGAGACCCCCCTTTGAGATTCGGCCAGGGGAGTAGTTCTCAGGCGAAGCCAGCGTCGAGGAAAGATGCGCGAAGAAGACGTAGAAGAAACAGAGGAGTCCGGACCGTCCGAAGCGGGTTCGGACCGTCCGATCCGTGAACAAAGGCAGGAGGGTCCAGACCGTCCGATGCGGGTCCGGACCGTCCGAACCGTAGAGACCGCGCGGGGAAGACGATGTACAGCGGACGGTTCGAAGGATCGATCGACGCACAAGGGAGACGAGAGGATTTATACAGGTTCGGGCCGCTCGGAAGTGTAATACCCTACTCCTGTGTGTATGCTATGTGGGAGAATGTGTATATGGTTTTGAGTGTTACAGGATTCTCCCGGCGAGCTCAGGAGTTCGGAGCCGAGGAAGAAGAACAGTGGCGAGAGTGCGCGATAGAGGGCCGGTCCTAGCCAGAGAGTGGTTGCTAATGTTGAAGCTTGCTTGTTCTCTAGAATGTGGCATGGATCCTCCTTTATAGGCGAGGGGAGTCCACAGTGCCGTTACACGGAGAGCGAGACCTTCTGGTGAGTTCTCCTATAGCCACGGCTGCTTGCGACGTCCACGCCGGGGTTGGAGGAACGTCCAGTCACTCTCGCCAGCCTGCTGTGCCCATGCCGGGGTTGGTATGCAGCGGGCGGTGAAGTCGCGGAGATGTGACGGCGCGTCAGGTCATCTAGTCGTCTGCTGCTTTGACTCCGGCGTACGCCCTCACCACCAAAGTCAAAAGCCTCTGACTGTGAATAGCGATTGCACAGTGAAAGGAGCCTCCGTAGTCAAAAAGGCTCTGGCTTGACAGGAGCGGGCGACAGGCGCGTCACGCCCCGTCGCCCCGTCGTTAAATGCGGGTAGTTGGAGAGTTGGTCCGCTGGAGTTCTTCGGGTGGATCGGTACTCGGGGCCGAGGCGATCGGCACGCACTCGGGGCCGAGGGATCGGCAAACTCGCCGCACTCGGGCCGCTCGGGGCCACTCGGGGCCGTACTCGGGGCCACTCGGGCCGACGATCGGCAAGCCGAGGCGATCGGCTCTCGGGGCCGCACTCGGGGCCACTCGGGGCCGAGGCGATCGGCACTCGGGGCTGTGCTCGGGGCCGAGGCGATCGGGGGCAGTCGGCAGTCGGCACCCGGGGCCGGGCATCGGCTCCCGGGAGCAGTCGACAATCGGCACCCGGGTCCGGGGCGACCGGCGCCCGGGACCGGGGGATGCGCGCCCAGGCCCGGCAAGTGCCCGGGCCCCTAGATACTTGGCAGGAGAGCGGCCGTAGCCGGCCTTCTCTTGCGCAAGATGTGGACTCCGGAGAAGGCGCGTGGCGGAAGGTCTTCGCGTCCCCGAGGACTGGGGGACCCCCAGTCCCATTTTGCCGACAGTATTGATTTGTTCTCTCTCATCTGCCACACCTGTTGCCTGTCTATCTTCTCCATTCCCTCCTTCATTCGCTCCTTCATTTTCTTCCATTGTTTCACTATCACCTCCCGCCGTACTTGGACCCTCATCATCTTGCACGGGCATTGTACTAGCGGTGTTTTCTTTCTCATATATCGACACAAGTATGCCCAGTGGCTAACCACGTTGGAATGCATTCTCCACATACCATCTCCAAGTGGCAGTGCAATCCACCGGTATCAGTTCCCAAAAAAAACCTTCAGTTGCACGACTGACTACTACATACAAGGTTATTACGTTGAGCTCAGGGTTCAGTCAAAACCCTCGCATCAGCCAGTTGTACACTGACCCAAAACTTCTCTCAGCTGGTCTATCAATCCCCTTAGCCGTTGAACTAAAATCCGACAGATTTACCCCTTCTGGACCATATCTAACATTCCCTTGTCCGTAAAATAACTGAAATATTACCTTATTTGCCATTTCTGTTGATGCAATAATACAGTTAAATTAGGTACCAATATTCTCCTCACATCTCTATAAAACTTAAGTCATCTAACAGATTAACTAAAAACTTACAGATCTACGAGTAACAACTTATTTTCATACAGTACTATACACATAACCAGTACAATACTATATCAATTCTTGCATATAAATAGAAATTACAAAGAAACAATAAATTTTACCTACAGATGAATCAGCAAACTGACAGAGCTTCGCTGCTTTCGTTCAGCCTCGCTCTCAGCTCTCTCTTCTTTTTTTTTCTGTGATTTGTGTGAATTTTATGATATTTTTTGAGAGTAGGAGGGGGTTTTATACCTGGCCACTCAAAAATTGCCCTTGGAGGGCGGCAAAGGGGGCCTCCTGCAAAAATCCGGCCAGGGCCGGCCAATTTGCAGGCGGCCCCCCGGGCCACCTAAAAACCGCCTTCTGAGAGGGCGGCAAAGGGGCCTTCTGTAAAATTGCAGGCCCCCGGCCAGATTTTTGCAGGCGGCCCCCTTGCCGCCCTCTCAGAGGGCGGTTTTTAGGTGGCCCGGGGGCCGCTTGCAAATTGCCTGACGGACGGCCAACGGCCGTCAGCCACGTCATTAAATCGCTCTTTGGAAGGCGATTATAAAAATCGAGAGGGCGGTGGGAGTATATTTTTGTAAATTTTTGAAATGAAAATGTAGTTTTGTAAATATTTTTTTAAATAAATATAAAAATGAAAAAAATTCCGAACAATATAATGGTTGGGCCGGAACGTCTCCGTATGTCAGTTGGGCTGGAGCCGTGCTGCAGCGTACGTACGGCCCATTAATTACTTGTGCCAGTATTCGGGCACGGGGGCGTTCCGGACCAGCGACAAGCAGTCCGAGCCACGTCAAGTGTCGCTGGGACGCACCACTCGAAGCCTTGAACCACGTCGTCCGTCGTCCGGGCCGTCGCCGTCGAAGGTGAAGCGCCAGGCTGCTGCATCCAGTCCAGGGCCCGCGGCCGCAGCCGCTGATCGTGTCCGAGGCGAGCCAGCCGTCCGAGAAACCACGGCGTGCATGTCAGCCAGCCGGTGATCGTGTACCCGGCCGGCCGGCCGGACGATCGAGTTGATGTGGCCTCGTGCAGAAGCTCACGAGAAAGCAGTCGATGGCCACGACGACGGCAATAAGAACGTATCTGAAGAAACATTCATATATAGCACCATCAGCACAGACGAAGTTTAATTTCAGCTAATTATAACCCCTGAACATATGACGAACCTAGTAAACTAACCTCTTTTTCCCAGTAAACAACTTGAACTAGCCTAGATATATTGCATCCTTGACTGGCCAATAATGATCTCGAGAACTTACAGTTTGTAATAGTACATCTCAAAAAAATTTCAGACTGATGACTACTTTGCATATTTCTTGATGCATATATGATGACTATCGGTGCGTGCATGCGTGTCCCGCGCGACCTGGTGACAGCTGGAGGTATAGATGTGTTCCATGGCTGCCATGTAGCCTAGAGCAGTGGGCCAACTGACAGTGAGGGAGGAAAAAGAAATCGAGCTAGAGGTTAACCGGTTGAATTTTATGTAAGCACCTTTCTTGAACCGGTAAGCTGTGTGTTTTCTAAAAAATATTTTGTATATAAAAGTTTTTTTAAAAATTAGATAAATCTATTTTATGTGTTTATTATTGTTAATACTCAATTAATCATGCACTAATGATTTATCTTGTTTTATGTGTTGCTGATAAGTCCATAAGTCATAAGAATGATTCAAACAAAGTGTTAGGATGGGGTGAGCTGGCTGTTTCGGTCTCTCGATTTCACTCCATTAGAAGGTGGTAAAAATTATGGTAAGGAAAATTTTATGGTTCTAAATATTGTGGTACTTTAAAGTACCTAGTACCTGAAAATACTAAATTTTACATTAGAAAATATGGTACCTCCTGGTATAATATTAAAGATGATAAAAATGCCCTTATGCTAAAGTTATGATAATCCCTCCGGCCTCTTCAACTGTGATAAGACCTATGCGTTTTTGGAATAAGTCAACTTCAAACTGTCCGGAGACATGAACTTGACATTTAACACATCCAGAGCACCGCTGAGTGAAAAATGCCTTGAGTTAACAAATCCAGAGCACTCCTGAGTGAAAAATGCCTTCGGTTATAACCACTTCGTTCATCAATTAACCCAAACCAAAATATCAAAGTTATTGCAAGCTCAGGGCTCCATACATTGACGACAATAGGTTGGGCCGGACACAAGTAGAGCAAACATTAAGCCGCTCCTTACCTGAGACCCGACATCTCTTGCCTAACTCATATCCAATAGTTTTGGCGGACAAAATTCAATGCCTATGCCCATGCCCAACGAGTACGATACTCGATAGGCTACTGGGAAGCGAGGAAGGACCCGATAGACTACCGGGAAGTGACCATGCCGAAGGAAAAAAATCACAACGCGCACATTGGTGAGTGGTTTCGATCGTTGTGCTAACACGGGTTTTTAAAAAAGTTATATACAAATTATATTATAGTTACATATACTGTATTTACATTTGATAAATTTTTAGAAAAAAAATTTGATGACAAATGTATAAGGTAGTCCTAGGAGAAATTATTAATGGTAAAACCTGACCAAATCTCATCTTATAAATGTCAAATAGGGAGGACGGCGCATGAGATGCCCTCTAATCAGCCCATGATCGGCCGGCCCATCTAACCCATTCAGTTCCAACTTGCCGTACACGGAAACGATTAGGGCAAGCTTGTCGAGCACGTCAAAATGGCGCGGAAAATAGGCGGGGCCGAAATTTTGGATCCCCGCGCACCGGAAAAAATCCTCGATCCGAGTCGAGGATCGATGACGTGTAAAAATCTGAGCCGGTCGATCGGATTGATCCGCACCGTCCAAAAGTGTATATTACTAGGTCACGTCTCGGCGAACGGAACAGGAGAGGCAGGTCCCCCACTTTGCAATCGATCCCCACCTCCCCCGAACTCCGGAGCGTCGCGGCGGCGGCGGCCGGTGGCAACCCAACCCAAGACAGCGGAAAGCCACCATGGCGAGGGTGGTGAAGCTCGTCCGCAACATGCGCTACGTGGACGCAGCAATCGCTGAGGCGACGCCGGCCGACGAACGCTTCCTCCCTCACACGCTGCTCTTCTGGTTGGATGCGGAGACCAGCCTCGCGGATGCTGCGGAGATCAATTCAAGGCTGGGAACGGCGCCGCCGGCCGCTACGTTCTTCTCAACTCCGGTCTCGTGAGGCGGAAGATGGATGCTGAGTCCCAAGTGGAGTATCAGCTGGGGAAGGTCAGCAAGGAATGGGACGAGAAGATCGCTGAAGAAATCAACAACACCATGGAGGCCATCGACGAAGGTCTTCCACCAATCGCACCGCAGATGCAGAGATTCGAGTCTCTCTCCTCTTCTACCACCATTCATCCTGTAAGCAAATTTGATCTCGATTGGGGAGTTTTTTTTTTTTGGCTTTCACAACTTAGGGTTGGCGATTTTTTTTAGTTTCCACCGTTTTGAATTCGTTCTAACTTTATTGTTCTCGAATCAAATTAGGGCCAGGGCCAAGTGCCTCGTCTCGCCCTGTCTTCCTCTATGTTTCTCCCCTTTTCTTCAGTGCCTGTACCCAGTTGGAAAGAAATCAGAGAACAAACTGGCGCGGTTGTGGATGAGGAGGCCGAGGAGCTATCCCTACGGGCTTTCTGCCATCTCAACAAGCGCGTCCTAGAAGCTAAGCTGCAATGCCAAATCGCAATGCGGGAGGAACTCAACGCTAAGGTGAAGCTTCTCTGGAACGAAGCTATCAACGAGCAGACTCACCTGGGATCAGGGATGCTAACAAGTTAGGATTCTTCTTCTCGTTTAATCAAATTTCCTCCAATGCGTAAGTGTTTGTGCTGACCGAATCGTTTTCTGCAGGTTACGACTTCACAAAGTAGGCCGGCAGCAGGCCGTGGGCGCTGTTCCGTACTTCTGATGGTTCATGAGTGTAGCCATGGATAGTTTTTTGCTGGTGGCTAAGAGTAAAGTTGTGAGAGTTTCGTTGACAGTTTAGAGAGTAGCACTTCTGCTGATGGTTCAGAGTGTGGTCATAGAGAGTACAGTTGTGAGTTTTGTTGATAGTTTAGTATGAGATTCGTGTAAGAGTTGTGTTGAATGAGACTACATATGCAAAAGTAGTTACTGGAATTTTGTGGAGATATATAGTGGAATTACTGACCTGATAAATATTGGAGTAATCCTCTCTTCTTATATATAGTATGAACCTGCTTGCATGCCGAGTTTGTTCATGATTGCTACTGAGTTTGATATGCATTTTTTGAGTCCCAGTTTGATATATATAGTACAGTTTTCAATTATAGGCTTCTTGAAATACTACTGTTTTATGCATTTTTTGAGTCCCCCATATGAACAACTGCATGTCCTTATTCCAAGTATATACAATTGTTTCTAATTGTCACTGCCGTACTGATGGATTGCAGTTTCATATCATTTCATGAAAGTTCCCCAGAATATACTTTGCTAACCTTATTCAAATGTACACATTAGTGTTTACTTGTCAATGCCCTGCTGATTTCCTTTTGTGATACAGAGATGCAGAAGAAAAACTTGCAGCATGAGAAACAAATTCTGTTGGAATTCCTGTTTTTTTTAACACAATGTAACCTCTGTGGTTAGATAATTCTTTTTATGATCATATATTTTTCTCTCTTTTTCGCATAAGTTGGTCTCTCTGGTGAACACTAAGCATAAATAACTTAACAGAGGAAAGAAGTTAAATCAAGGCTAGTCTTGATTAGTTGATTATGACATACTATAATAAGCATTTAGCGGGAAAGCAAAGCAGCATCCACTTGCATACTTTTTGGCCTTAAGTTTTGGCTCATGGAACTCACTCTTTTATGTTACTGCTTGGAAGGTGTTGTCATTGAAGAAGTGGTAGAAGAAGATGCTTCCGAGCCATAAAGCAGTCAATAAAGTTCCCCCAAATACACTGTTTCACAACCTACTGAAGGAGAAGGAAACTGTCGACATTCGGGGCCTTCAAGCATTGATCCCCCGAAGGCTTATCGAAGCTCTAGTCCTCCAAATTTGGGACCTAATATGCCATAAACATCTCCTGAAATGTTTGAGGAGAATTTTCACCCGCCTTTTCAATGCGATTGCGATCAAGAAAGGTTAGTATTACACCTTTGCCTTTCTTACCACTGACATTGTTTATTAGTAGTTTTTATGTTGAATACTAAAATTCATGTAATAGAGTTGGCAGAGATCTGACCACCCCGGTTATTGTGGTCAGTAACATGGAACAAACTGGGAGAAATGAAGTTTATGCATTCAGCATTAAATTGGCCGTCTTGAGAAATGGTTGACTGAAAAGTTACATGTCTGCAAAGACGATTTTCTTCAGGTAATATGCATGATTATGCTCCTACATTACTTCATCTTATTTATGCAATATATTATTCCATGTGTTGTATAGTTCAATTCTGCTAATCTTGAGCTTATGTCTGCAAAGAAAGATTGGCTTAACTATTAGACTATATACCTCTTTTGGTCTTGTGGTAACAGTTTTGTCGATACTTATTAGTTCATTATTTATTTTCAGATATTAAGACCGAATCTTATCAATTCTAATTCTGAGGAACGCTCGTTGCAACATTGGGAGGAACCAGGCTTTACTAGCTAAGGAAATTGACATTGAGGTTGTGTGCATCCTTTTTCCTTAGGACTAACTAGGTATGTATTGTTTATTGTTATGTTAGTTAACTATCATTATTTGGGATTTCAGGTTTTGTTTAAGAACCTTGATGTGGACATGAAAGATGTAAACCCAACTTCCCTCCTTCAAAATTGAGTACGTGAAGTTGAGGGAAATTCAGATTTTTAAACAAAGATATTGCTGCATCTCAAACCCCAGTGGTTGCAGGAATCTCTTCGGGCATCCTCCTCTCAACAGACCATGTGGAACTGCAGTCAGTCATCAATATCACTTCCCATGCTATGAGCTTTCAAAATGTATTAAATCAGGCTGGCTTTGAGTTTGGTTTATTAATTACAACGGCATAGATTTGATTTGGTTACTTTTTATGTTTGCAGTATGCAACTCCTGCTCGTCTTCCTTTAAACAGCATGGTAGAAGGTGACAAAGTTGCTTTCGTGATGCCTAAGCATGTTTCCTTGCATAAGTAGGGTTTCACCATCACAAACACCATTGGCATCACCATCTCCATTTTCTCTTAGTCAGGTTTACCTCAATTCCATTGTAAGGCCCTGTTTGAAACATGGGAATTTTCTGCTTTCAATGGGAATTGAACTCTTTCTCATGCCATTCCTATGAAAATACCAAATTGAGCACTATGTATATCTTATGTTGTTAACTAGATTCGTTTTATCTGATTATTTTTTCTTGCTCTAGCTT
The DNA here is from genome assembly GCA_003991445.1 of Oryza meyeriana var. granulata. Classification (NCBI taxonomy): domain Eukaryota; kingdom Viridiplantae; phylum Streptophyta; class Magnoliopsida; order Poales; family Poaceae; genus Oryza; species Oryza meyeriana. The sequence continues at coordinate 286,386 of RYFJ01000252.1, forward strand.
ATGGCATTAATACCACATGATGATATATGCTTCAAAATAAGTTAATGTCTTTGTTATTTTCATTTTGCTGAAGAGCTGATAAACCCCTGATCTTTTATAGAATAATCGATGTGGCTTTTGATAAGGCTATTAAAGGGATATTGTGCCCTGTTTTTGAAAGAAGTGTGGGCACAGCAATCCAAACTACAAAAAAACTTATTCTGAAGGTTACATATCTGATGCGTGTTAACAAATATGGAGTAATTGTTGTTATAATGGGGCTGTTGATATCCTGCTGATACTTTTACTTTCTCAAGGATTATGCACTGAAGTCAGATGACAATATCATAAATCGTTCTGAACATTTGATGGTTAGCACATTAGCTGGAAGGCTATAGTCTATGCTACTTGCAAGGTGCTGCTTAATGCCTCTAAACTTGTTCCTCAGTGCACTGTGGCTGTTTCTTCTACAGTTGGTTTTGTTAATAATTTTTATTTTTCATAATCATATTATACATTTTTCTCTTTTGTAGGGACATCGTTGTGCTACACTAACATCTCATCTCCAATGTCAGATTCAAATCCTCACTAGTAACAATGAAACTGTCAAGCAACTAATTGATGTTCTAATCAGTGATAACCTGGATCTTCACTGTGCAATTATTGAGTCTGTTGCAATGTGCAAGGTATCTCCATCACATCTTACCATGTTGCTAATGCTACTCAGCAACACATACTGTTTCCATCATACTTGCAAACAAGTTTGGAAAAAAAAAGCTTCTTAAAAGTTTCGGCGCATTACTGTAAGCTCTAATAGAACAGGATCTTCTATAGGTGCTTCTAAGCAGCACTGAATCCCAACATGTTACAATGACTTCGATAAGCTACAGGAATGTCATGCTTAGCCCTTAAGTATTACATTCAAGCAATGTATGACCCATTGCAATGGAGATGCATCTGATTTTCTTGTTGTGGTGTCATGACATGACATGACATGAAACATGATTCATGGAGAAATAACACTGTCCTTTTCACAACAAAAGAAACAAAGGGAGGCAGTTGGTCCTGCATACTGTGATGCTTTACCTATGCTCATCGATTTGCCCATGTACCTGAAGCACTTTGTTCTAAACATGGGCATCTATCTGTTGCCCAATAATGAGTGTACGAGATGTAACAGCCGACCATAATTTCCTTACTAGAGATTAACACATGATGTTTCTGTTCTGTACGTGTGACTACCTGCACTTTGCTTTGTTGATCTCAGGACTTTGTTCATGTGTGGCAGAACCATAGCCAACATGTTGAGCACCATGGAGCAGTCATGGCGCAGCGCTGCAGCGGCCAAAGCTCGCAGCTTGCTCAGTCTGGATTAGGGCTGAAGAGAAGGTGGCTGTGGCGCTTGATGAATGCTTTGCGGTGATGGGCATGGCATCGGAAACGGCATGCATTTGTGCTGTGCCGGTGGAGTCCTAGATGTGAGCTGCTCTTCAAGCACCACAAGTCAAGATAGCATAGTACGATCTAGTATGCTGCTAGCACTAGTTCACAATTTTATTTCTTCTCTACCTTTTCCCCCCTGTTGGATATCACCTTTGATCTATTCGTTCACAGTGGGGAAGTTTGGCTCTCGTCCAAACAGAAGTTGCATCAGATATATATTAGAATTAGATTCGTATGGTGTTTGGTTCAGATTTGATCTTGTTCTTTGCAAACATTGGATAAGTAGATATTCTTGCTGTATAGCATATCACAACTGCATTATTTGCATAAAAAACAATGCCAAATGAATAAAATATTAATATACATCAAACTGGCCGTTTGATTGCTGACGTGGCGGTTGGACTGGTGAACCAGCTGCAGTACTGTGTTTACCTCCGGTCCGTTTTTTTTACTATGCATACAATCACCCAAGCAAAAGTTCAAAACCCTAACCCTCAATCTGAAGGCAAGGAAGTGATGAACTAACGATGAGAGGAAATTGTATGAGCTAAGAATGTATTGACAGTTTCTCTTCTTATAGCACCTCCATATTTTGTGTATTTTAGCTGATGATAAATTGATTTAGGACAGATTTAGAAATATGAGTTTTAGCACTGTCCTGGTTTTATTATTTTAACTGCTTGATATACATGCAAATGCTAGCTGATCCTCATTGTATCTGAGAACCAATGAGTTAGCTTTTTATAAAATGGATTTTTTTACTACCCACTGCTTTTATGCTGGCATGTGTAGATACATTTTAACATTCATCTTTAATTTAAAGGTATGTAGTCTTGTAATGGCATATGAGTTTGTAAACTTGTTATTCTGTTGCTTCTGGGTTATAATGTTTCATTAGCAATTATTAAGTCTTAACATCTTATGCTTACTAAATAATGCACTTCCTTTTAACAATTTGCAGTATAATTGGTTATATAATTATTTTGTTTGGATTGCATTTGCAAATGCATTCCATGTACAGTTTTCCTGCCTGGAGGTCTGTTCAACACTTTTGACCCACATATCAATCTCCTCGTTCCATATCAAACCCTGCCTTGATGGATTTTCTGTAACTAATGCTTTCATATGCTGAACAAAATATTAAAAGTTCAATGTGCTGAACAAAATGTTTAGGTTCTAAATATAAAAATGCCATGTTAGTAGTTCGCTCCATATCCTTAGCAATAGAAGTGAGCCACACCCTGTCAACTCTTGAACATTTTCCTTTTCCATGTGCTTTGTTGAATAACTAACCCCTAGTACACACTTGTAGTCTCTATCCATGAGATATAGTGATACATCATATGCCCATGTGGGGGTACATTTAGATGGTAATATGCAATGAACTGGTATCCTCATGGAATATTTGTGTTAAAATCAGCCTTTCTGGGAGATAGCATTGAATTGGGTGTACCGGGGTGGACTTTTCCACCCACGATAACTGCATCGACACACTATATAACTTTTTTCTGCTGACCTATTCGGCTATGCCCCTCCATAACCAACACTTGTTACTACCTCCGTTCTTTTTTACTTTGACAATTTGGACACCGACACTCTCCAATAGTCCAATACATATGTTTAATCACTAATTCTTCCAACAATGTATTTATAAAAATATAAAAATATAAGTATATAAAAGTTTTTTTGATGATGAATCTATTAATATCATTTCACATATTGAATGTTAATATCTTGTATATATTAGTGATTTAAAAATTTTGTGGTTTGACTGCGCACATTCAAGCATTTCACTTCTATGTAAATCAGCACAGAGCAACTAATTTCATGAGTTAAATCTAACTTACATCAGCAAAATCAAATTACAAACTCACATGATACATCGCTATCAGTGGGTATGATGTGGGAGTCCTCAGTTGACGAATTTCTAACAGCATTTTTAATTATAAATTTTTTTCAACTCGCAAGGGTGAATATCTGATGGTTTGTAGAATTCTTTCTATATGCCTTATAAAGAATGTTTCTACGGCCTGACTCTCTGAACTGAATTGGTTTATCTAGTTAAGATTTATTTGTTATATCTCTGCTTGGCTTGAGTTGGTGAGTCACAGAACTTTCATGCCAAGGCTGCTGATGTGTAATTCGCAAAAGGGTGGCCTTTCTTTCAGCGGCTACTTGTTGATCTGTTCAAATTCATGGAGCCATATTTAAGAAATTCTGAACTTGGAGAAGCAGTATTTTTTTTTTCTCTGAATTCAAATTTAAGCACTGTTGCTCTGGTTCTTATATGTTTATCTTTTACATAGATGCATCTTTTGTACAAAGGAACTATGAGAGCAGTGGCGGTTCTAGAGGGTGGTCCGAGTGGGCCTTGGACTACCCTAGAATTTGGCCTAGAAGTACCCCATTCCTAGAAAACCGGCCCACTACCTGAACAGCCCACTACTGTAGCCTAGCCCATTAGGTCGTGGAAGCCACTAGAAGCAGCAGAGAAGCAGGAACCAACCAGAACGGCGCCACCGCCTCCCGACTCCCGCAGCCGCGCCGCCCGTGCCCGCCACGCCGGTCGCGTGCCGTCCGTGCCCGCCTGTTGCGCGCCGTGCCGCTCGTGCCCGCCGGTCGCGCGCCGCCGCCTCCCGACTCCCGCATCGCGCATCGGCGCCGCGCCGCCCGCCGCTCGCCGCCGCCACTCGTCGCCGCCTACCGGTCGGCCGCCGGTCGCGCGCCGCGCCGCCGCCAAGGAGGAAGGGAGCATCGGCGCCGGCGTCCGCCTCCGGGGCTCCCCGTCCGGCGCCCAGGCACCCAGCTGGGCAGGGTCATCGGCGCACTGGCGCAAGGCGCAGGCCGGCAGCGCCGACCGCCGGCGACACGTCGCCGTCCCGACTCCCGCCAGCCGCCGCCGCCTCCTGACTCGGCCGCCTCCTAAGTACTGGATCCCCTCGGCCTCCATCTCTCTCTCTACCTGACTGAGTACTGCAGTACATATATATAAACAGAGAGACCGAGAGAACGAGAGAGCAGGAATAAAGTAGATATCTAGCTTTTGATCGGTCGTCAATTATTCGAAAAATTAACTTCCTGTTTGTGGTGAGATTGCAGTGTGAATTTATTTCTTTGTCTCTTTAATTTGTGGTGCAATTTGTCTCTTTAATTTGTGGTGCAAATTGCAGTGAGATATCTATGTTTTAACTTTTGCAAATTCGAACCTAAATGCTGATTTTAAACAATTTACGATGCTCTGAGATACAATCGCTATATTTGTATCGTATTTTGACTTAATTTTATATATGTATATTACATTTCTTAAGTCAAGAAGGACCACCCAACAAAAAATTCCTGGAGCCGCCACTGTATGAGAGCGCTACTCGTACTACTGCATGACTTCCCTGAATTTCTGTGCAATTACCACTTCAGTTTCTGTAACGTGATTCCTTCCAGTTGCATTCAAATGTGCAATGTCGTTCTTAGTGCTTATCTGCATTCTCCTAACTTCAGTTAGAGAATGTTTAATTAAGCTTAACGTTTCTCATAACAGATTGATCTGTTATCGGAAATCTCAATGACTCCATAAATCATGTCGTATGTTGAGGGTGCTCTGGAACCAAAGCAGATGAAGACTGAGGTTAGGTTGATGAGTACTTCAAGGTGATACAATTTACATGTGTGTTTTTCTACTGTGTGAATTAGCCGGTGATTGGTATTCTTATTGGTATTGTGCAGACCAGAAGGCTCTTTGTTTCTTAATGATCTAAAGCAAAAGTTACTGCTGCCTCAAAATGAAACTAGTGTTGCTGGGGACACGCTACAATGTGCCTCATTAATTCGCTTGTTCTCTATATCGGCATCCAAGTGAGTTTGTCTTCTATTCTTTGATTTGGTTATCTGATGGAATACACATATACATCATGAGTTGGTAGGCCTTCCCGTAGCATTTCCAATTGTTTTCCTGAAATAATTATCAAGATTGTTTCGTAATGGATCTCTGCATGGTTCTTGCACAATTTTTGCCCAAATATTGACAATTGAGCATAAATTTTAAAATGTGGGATGGTTCTTTGTTCTGGTCTTAGACATGCAAGGTTAAGGATTGAAGTTCTGTCTAGATCTCTTGCACATGTTGAGAAAGAATGTGTAAAATGATAAAAGAGAGGATAACTTAGGAGTGTGGAATGGAAAGTGATTCCCGAAGACAATCTGCTTGTCTAATGAAACCACTCAACCAGACATGATTTATTTGTTGCATTCCCTACACCCCAAAACCAATGCAAGGAACCAAGTAGCACTGAAACAATGCTTGACCAGCATTTGAACTGATCATAAGAATAATAATGTACTCAAAGAAACAAAAGAGCTACTCTGCCCTAATTAAGAAGATATTGCTATCCATACGAAGGCAACAATGCAACGTGCCTCTACTGTGTGGTTGTTTTGTTTGAGGCAGCATTCAGGAGCCTGCCAGCGAGGATTTCCTAGGACATACCAGAATGGAGTTTTTTCCCCCTTTTAGATAGAGTTTAATGAAAATATAAAAAGAGCTTAATGTAAGACTGAGCACTAGTCACCTTACCAAATAGCATCTGTGCATATCTAATTATTGTAGTGTAATTCACTCATGCGTGTTGGAGGCCAGCATGTTGTGTTTATTGACCCATTTATATGTCCTGAAAAAGAAATCTGTGGTACTATGCTAATGACCCATTTTCATACTGTCTGCAATTATGCCCTTAACCTTTTGTATGAAACTATGAATAAATGATCAGGATGACAAACCGAGTCTAATGCATCTGCTTCAGCATAACACGTTAACCATATACTGACCCCATGAATATTTTCCAGATTGGAACAGCTGCTGAGTTTTTCAGAACTCTTTATTATGACAAACTTGGATAGAGAGGGCCGGTACCTTGTTTTGAATGCAATAGCTAACGAGCTGCGTTACCCTAATATCCATACACACTACTCCATCATCCTGTATCTGTTTTCTGAAGCTACCCAGGTATCCCAGATGTTCCTTTCCTTTCACAATAACACGTTTTTACAATAACATGTGATGATACTTTAATGGTGTCTGCCTCTCTTACACACGCGCGCACGTGCAGGAAATTATCCAAGATCAGATAACGAGGGTTCTTTTCCAACGGTTTTAATAGTGAGCCATCCTCATCCTTGGGGGGTTTACTCATCACTTTCGTTGAACTGGTAAAGGTACCACATGTCTCTCTAGTTTTGATGCTTAAATGAGAAAAAAAGACATGCATGATTGTCAATCCAATCCGTTGGCTGTCTGGAATTCGAGTTCCTGTGAGTGATTAGTCTATACTCATCTGAGTTATCTCCCTCCCCCACGCTCACCTCCCCTCACCCCCTGACCCCCTTCACGCAGGACCCAATAAGATTTGGCCCAAAATTCTGCAGAAAATTAAGAGTTTGGCAAGAAGCTAAGCTACCTAATAGGAACCTAACACAGCAAGAAAAGAGGTAAATTGCTCAACTTCACTGAAACTCAAACGGCAGCCGCAGGAACAATAGATGGGTTTCTTCGTCGATAACTTCTCAGCATAGCTGTCCAGCTTATATGGAGTCTGCTGCCTGCCGCTACACAACAAAAAGGCTGACACCATTCAGTTCTAGACAACGGGATTATGAACCATACTAGTTACAGGAGTTGAGTTAAGCCGTAGGATCTATTCCTGAAACGGTATGGGTTGATCTCAGCCATCCAATCTCACTAACTCCAGTGTCATCTTCTTCCCCAAATCTCTTCCCAATTGTTATCTTCAGAAATTCAGCACCTGGCAACCCGCCGTCACGCCGCCCGAACCGCCCACGCCTCCACCTCTCTCGCCCTCCTCGCGCGACGCGCCCCTCCCCCTCTCAGTCAGGCCTCTGGTGGCGCCTCGATTCCGCTGCCGTTGACCATAATCATACGGTAAGTTCAATCTCTTCTCCCTTCCAGTTGAATATCTTCTCTCTCTTGGTGCGATCTGTTTTGATTTGAACGATCAGAAGCATCTTCTTTTGTGGTTTGCACGTTATCTATTTTGCCCAGTAGTTGTTCGAATGAATGCCCCCGAAACAATCTTGAGCCGGTTTCAGTTTGCATATGTGTGCTCACATCCTTTAATAATGGTTTATTAGCTTCATAACAAAATACTCTTGTATCGACTGTGCACTGTATTTTCATTTTCATAACAAACTCCTTGTGATATTGATCATTGGCATGGCAAACTTGCAAAATGCAGGTGTTGTTTAGATCAAAGGCTTAAAGCCCAGCTTTTCATAAAGCCATAAGGCGAAACAGAGTCATTACAAACTAACTGGGGCCACCAATTTTCCATACAGAGCTATCAACCAAAAGCACACCACAATCACCCCAACAAAACTACTCACAGGAACACTAGCAAACCATATAAGTGTTCTGGTACAAAATAACAACTACCCAGTACCATCAAGGGGAAACAACACCAGAAACAAAAAGACCAACAAAACTCTACACAACCCCTTAGGAAATCAGCCAACTCCACTCCTCGCAGCATTCAGACTGAGCACAGTACTATGCATCGTATCTGCCATTCTCTCCATCTTGATCTGTTCTTCCTCTTTCAAGAGCGCTTTCCATTGCCTAAGAAGAAAAATAATATGAAAAGCAATGGTTAGAGGGGATCTAAGAAGCTTATTTCTAAACACCCAATCATTTCTATTTAACCATAAAGCCCAGCTCACCACCCCCAAAACACAGATCCTCAATCTCCTCTCAGAAGACTCAATTCTATTAAACAGAAAAAGGTTACAACTCTCAGAACTAGAAGGGGTCCCTTGCCAGCCTAAGGCATCTCTACACATGCACCAACAGAAAACAGCCACTGGACATTTAAAAATGATGTGTTCAACATCCTCTAAGACACCACAAAACTTACACAGAACTCAGATCCATCTCAACTCCTTTTTTTAAGTTGAGTTGCTGATTGAATTCTATCTCTAGAGGCTAACCAAAAAAAGTGCTTAACTTTAAGAGGGCAAGGAGCTTTCCAGATCTCTTGATCATTCCTATCAATTATCCCTCTAAAAGTTAAAGCTCTGTATAAAGACTTAGATGAGTATTTCCTATTCTTCTCTAGAACCCACATTAAGGAATCAACCACATCTCTTTTCTGACAACTATTAACTAACATTTCTAACTCATACCAGCTTTCCATTTCTCTAACACCAAAAGATCTTCTGAAAGAAAAGCAGTGAAGGCCATAATGAAAGAACTCAGCCATAATTATATCTTGCTGATTGCAGATATCATATAGATTATAAAAACTAATGCTCAAAGGACAATAATCTATCCGCACATCCTTCCAAAAATAAATATGAGGCCCATCTCCAACTAACCAAGCACTGCCTAATTTAGACCACCCTCTCACCTGCAAGATCCCTTTCCAGAATTGAGAACCTTCTAAGCCCCCTAGTTGGAAAATACCTTTACCTCTCATATATTTCCTCCTTAGGAGCTCAAGACAAATATTATTACTAGGAGACTCAATAGCAAAAATCCATTTGTTCAGAAGAGAAATGTTCATACTTCTAGTTTCAGTAAAGCCCACCCCACTAGCATCTTTAGGAAAAGCCAAATCTCTCCACTTCACCATATGGTATTTTTTTTCTTACAACTCATCCCTGCCCAATAAAATCTACCTTTAATTGAATCCATTTTTTGATGAATGTATTTAGGAAGAAGATCGAAACCCATAGCATGAGTAGGAATAGAAGATAAACAAGAGTTAATTAAAATGTCTCTACCTCCATAGGATAAATTACCACATTTCCAGGTACCTAATCTCTTTTCTAATTTTCCAGGGATGAAATTTAGCTCATGTTTAGTTAGTTTATTAGGACTTATGGGAAGACCTAGATAAATCATAGGAAAATTGCCAATAGGATAATTCAACATGCAAGCAACTCTCTTAGTTTCTAACTCATTTAAACCTATAGAGAAAACCTCACTCTTATTAAAATTTACTTTCATACCAGACATATCTTCAAAACAATAAAGCAAGAATTTAGTAATTGCAATCTCTTTATCATTATATGGAACAGAAAAAACAGTGTCATCTGCATATTGTAAGTGTGATAAACCTCCTTCAACCAAATGAGGGACTAAACTAGATAAGAAACCAACCTTTTTAGCACTATCAAAAATTATAGCCAGGGCATCACTAACAAGGTTAAAAAGGATAGGGGAGAGGTGGTCTCCTTGTCTTAAACATCTATAGGTCTTGAAAAATCACTTCTCCGGCCATTAATATTAATACAAACCCTACCTCCATAATACAGGATTCAATCCATTTCTTGCAAGTGGAGGGGAAACCTTTTCTATCTAGTACTTCCAGCAAAAAATCCTATCTAACTCTATCATAGGCCTTTTCAAAGTCAATCTTCCAAATCACCCCTTTAGCACTGCTTGACTTCAGGTAATGTAACACCTCATGCACTACAACACACTCCTCTAAAATGTTTCTGCCAGGCATGAAAGCAGTCTGTGTTGGGGAGATAATTTTATTGGCTACCTTCATGAGCCTATTAGTGACTACCTTGCTAATCAACTTGAAACATTCATTCAGCACACATATTGGTCCATATTGTCTAATATTAGTAGTATTAGGAGTTTTTGGGATCAAAGTGATAACTCCAAAGTTCAGTCTCTTTAAATCCAACTCTCCTTTGTGTAGAAGGAAAACCATCTCCATAAAATCATTTTTTAAATCATTCCAAAAAACTTTATAGAACTGGATAGGGAACCCATCAGGACCAGGAGCAGTATTGGATTTTGCCTCCTAAATGACTAGATCCAACTCATCCATACTAAAAGGTTTCAACAAATCTTCTATATCCTCCTCATCTAATCTATAAGAAATATCCCAAGCTTTCTCAGAAAGGTGAATATTAGCAGGTGGGTCAGCCCTAAAAAGATCTTTATAGAAATTAACTATATGTTTACTCAACTCTTCCTGGTCAGAAATTATCTCCCCATCATTTTCAAGATAAAAAATGTTACACTTTTTTCTCCTTCCATTAGCAAGCTTATGAAAATAAGAAGAATTTTTATCCCCCTTAAGAATCCATTGCTCTCCACATCTTTTCTGCCAATATGTCTCATCCATCTCATAAAGAAGTTCCAACTCTTCCTCCAGAGAGTATCTTTCATTCCATAGCTCTGCATCCCCCTCCTCAGCCTCAATTTGGGTATCAATCATCTCTAACCTATCCATAATCCTTTGCTTAACAATTCTTTGTGTTCTCTTGTTGATGTTACTCCATCCTCTCAAAATTCTTCTCAAACTAGCAATGTTCTTATTCCAGAAGTCAAGAATATAAGTGCTATCTCTTTGCATAAATTTGTTTCTGACCAACTCATAAAAACCATCAATATAGAACCAAGCTGTTTCAAATCTAAAAATATTAGGGCCATAACTCTTCACTTCTCCAGTATTTAAAATTAGAGGAGTATGGTCAGAATAAACTCTAAGAATAGAATTCAGGGTTGCTAAGGGGAAAAGGTTTTCCCAGCTATCATTCATAAGAACTCTATCCAAAACCACCATAACAGGACACTCCTGTTTATTTGTCCTAGTAAATTTGCTTCCACCTCTCAACAACTCTCTCAAATTATATTGGGCAATAAAATTGTTAAACTTATCCATCCTTCTGTAGTCTATATTATTATTAGCTTTTCTTCCCTAGTTCTGTATAAATTAAAATCACATCCAATAATCATAGCTCTCTCCCCATAATCTAGATGGAAAGCTAGTTCAGCAAGGAAATCATCTTTCAAGTTTTCAAGAACAGGGCCATAAACATTAATAAGCTCCCATATAGCTCCATTAGATTTGTTTTTTTGGACTTTACTCAGAAAGAATCTACCTGCATGGGTATCAATATTTTCAAGGATATCATAATTAAAACCAATAAGCATACCTCCAGAGGCCCCATTAGAGGCTTTCCAACTCCATTCAAAAACACCAGAAGAGATAAAAGAGTTTAATTCAAAGATAGAAAAACTCTTCTTAGTTTCATGAAGACAAATAACATCCACCTTATTTTTCCAAATCACCTCTTTCAGCTGACCTAATTTAGCCTTACTATTAGCCCTCTAATATTCCAAAACAGAACAATCATTTATTTCTGGTTTTTTTAGGAGTCAACCTCTTCTTAGGGGCATCTTCTATCTCTAAATTATGGGCTATATTTGAATCTACAGAACCAGAGTTTTGCTCAACATTACTTTTACATTCTCCTTTTGTTTTAACCACTCAAGCTCAGCAATTTTTCCTTGAACTATCTCTTTAGCTCTAATCAACTCTATATTAGAAATAGCTTCTTGATGAGATTGTCCTAGACATATATTAGAACCAGAAGCAATTCTACATAACTCCTCAGAATCAAAAAGCTGGAAAATAGTAAAAGGGTTTTTAGGAATACCTGTTTGTCAAGGTTTTTCCTCTAGGTAAGCAGCTCAGCTCTCAGTGGCATAGGGACAACTGCATTCAGATCTTTTTGCCTCTTGCACCACTGGGCCAGTATTTCTCATCTTAGCTGATTTCTTATTCATCACCTCTTTAAATTGATCCACCTCATCCATTTCTTCCTCTTCCCTGAATCTTTCAATGTCATATTCAGTCGGTATGTCACATCTCTCTACAGGGTCATCCAATTGACTATCTCTAGATTCATCTAACATTTTCTCCATTTGAGACTCATTGAAGGAATCACTACCTTCCTCATCCTCCCCACTGCTTTTCTTGAGGCTAAACTTCATGTCCTCATCCTCTAAAGATAAATCACCTTCCCCACCAAGCATTTTATCTAGATCTGTATCCATCAATTCATTTAGGTCAAAATTTCCTTGAGCACTCAGGGGCAAGTCCTCCTCTTGAGATTCTTGATACATAGCCTCATCTTTCTTATCAGCCCACACCACCATCTCTGTAGAATTAGAAATTTTGATACTACCACTTTCAGGCTTACTACCTCCTTTTATATCCATCACCATTTTTGAACTAGCATCTTGACTCACACAAGACTGAACCACCTCAGCATATGATTTCTTCCTTGTGGCAGAGGGAGCAGATCTGGATAAGTTCCTTGATTTTAGAGAGTCAGCTAAATCTTTCATCTCTTGGCTTCCTTCAGAAAACATATGATCCTCATCTCCATCTTCTTCATCTTTGTTTCCATCCTCCTTATCATCTCTGTCTTCCTCATCCCCATCATTATTTCTATCATCAGGAGGATTTGGTGAGTTTCCTTTTGATTTAGGTGGAAAATCCTCAGCTTCCCACCTAATTTAATAGCCACACTTATGAATATAAATAAGCATGGTATAGAAGCTCTCTTGGGTCTTTAATTGCAATCTTGACTCTAATGGGACCATCATCTCTCAAACTTTGGTCATCTAATTCTTCAAACTTCCTAGCTAATTCAGCTATGTTTTTAACAGCTTCAGGGGTTCTAGCTAGCTTGGGAATGCCATGAATCTTAACCCGTGCACAGATCAACTCATTTACAGCTTCTTTAGTCATGTTTGTAGGGATCACACTCGCTTTCACCAATCCTTTCTTAAAGTCAAAACTCTTAAACAGAGACACCTGATCTCTAGCTTCTTCTGAAGGAAAAGTCACTAAGAATATCTCTCATTTAGCTGCTTAACCTTCCATTCCCACACATGATCTTAGGAAATAGACTTTTCAATTCAGCTTCAACCTCTGCCACATTAGTTCTCCCTTCTACAATAGTCATGACACCTCTAACAGGAACTTGATTCAACTCTCTCTCAGAAACAGACACATGCAGATTATAAAAACCATTTCCAGGAATGCCAAAACCCACCAAATGAACACCTCTTTTCTCCGAAACCTCTAAGTTCATAGGACAATGGGCAAAGATATGTCCCGTTTGTTGACAAGCATAACAAAGAGGGAGATTAGATCTTACCGCTTGGTGATGGCCCTCTTGACCACACCTGAAGCATTTGGGGGGTTTCACCCCTCGAGATCTGGCTTGATCCATACCTCCATCTCTTCTAACTCTCTCTTGTGTTTGATACTGGGCTTGACGAGGACCCTGCTGCAGGGGATTAAAACAAAACTCCTGTCCTTGCGGCCTTTGCTCTTGGATCTGCCTCTGCTGTTGACGAAAATCTTGGATCGGAGGTCTAATATCTTGCACTTGCCTCTGTTGATCCGGTTGCCGAGCATGCCTCTATTCCCAGCCCTCTTGCCTCCCCTCCTCTTTCCTTTGATTCTACATGAGTAGCTGTCTCCTCAGATTCTCCTCTTCCTAAGCATTAGTGCCCCGATTTCCCTAGCTCCCAGCATCACAATCTTTGGTGGTCATGTCTGTAGTTTGCAAGGAGTCTAGAGAGGACAGGTTCTGTGGGCACCCGATTATTCTGCACTATAAGAGGTAATTGGTACGACAACGCGAAATATCTAGTTGGATGGGATCTCGAATAAAAACCAAACAAATGCAGTAACCATCCAACCTCATCGCAGCCTTGTCACACAAATTACCAATTATAATGCAAAACAACCGAACGCCAGACTAAGAACACAAGAGATATTTGGAAGAATAGTTACACCAGTCCACACGGCGAGATATGCCCGTCAAACCACACGAAGGCGGCGACCAAACACGATACATATCTCTGAGGACATGGTCTACGGTTGAACTATTCTCCATGCATCTCAACTGTTCTAAGTCTATACTCATGCAGACTAGCCACAGGAAAATTGCTAGTCCACACTTTCATCTCTAGCAATGGTACACAAACATAGGGTATACAATTATAAGTGAAATAAACTTAGATACATCTAAGATTACATAGGCCAAAAGGCCAAATAATATGATTCAGCGGAAGCTTGTCTACCCATACCACAGGCAATCCGACTAGGGGTACACCCCTTAAAGAATCAATCCTGAAGAAGCAACGGAATCCCGTAGCACTCAACCTATAACTAGGTAATCAACGGAAATACAAGCAAGAGTCAGTACATTACCGAAATAATGTACTGGCAATGTCAATCCTACAATACATGCAAGTTCTAAATCAAGGGAAGGCTATTTGTGGGTTTAGTTTTGCATAAAGCTAATTTTAGTTCACAATCATTTGCAACGGTATTTAATAAAACATTAGAAACATGTATAATAAGTAGCGAAGTGATCAACATAATAATTTTTTAACATAATGCCCTCCATGGCAACAAGTCATCATAAATATTATCATAAGCATAATAATTCTCAAAAGTCACCAATCCTCATCCTAATTTCATAAAGCATTTTAGAAACATAAATCTATACTCAATGGACACAACCATGCCGCTCATGACCGTGAGCATGGCTAACCGATTAGTTTTGGCTCTGCAGAGTTTGTACATCGTTACCCACATGATGTGATAGAAGCCCAACGGCTATACTCTAGTTTGTCCGGTACCCGTCGGTACCACCACACTCTTCACGTTGAATGCGGTCTAGAGGTCACAACACAACTTTTACATTACCTAACATTTAGCCTTGCACCAGCACGAGGTGTGTTACTCCACATCGGGGTGCAAACCCGATGCCGTGGGTGGCGGGCCCACGCCTTAAACCCAGCGCCGTGGGAATCTGCCTACCCGGCTCCCCACGAGGCACACAACGTTGTATTGGACAAACTTAGACGCTTACGCCATGAGGTGATCACAGTCCCTCATGGTTCACATAGGTAGCTCCTCTGGACAGTCCTACCGTACATTCGTAGGCACTGCCCCTACTACTCAGCCTACCAAAGTGCAAGGCTAAACATTAAATAACTTAATCCGCTATGGCTATCCCATAACTAGCACATGTGGTTGTACTGTTTAACATGAGAATATGACACTGAGTTCGGTCCTTAATCAACCCGGGCAAACACTCCCCCTATCGGTGTGCAACTACTCCATATGCACACCACTTGCCGCCCAAGTCTAAATCAGGTTTTTCATCATTTTAGTTCACAAATAACCAGAGGTTTCTCCTCTGTCCAGAAGTTATAAAATTCCCAAAATCTCATTTATAAAGTGATCACAATCTATTCTAGCATATCTCTAAACATGGCTAAGCAATTTATATATGTATAAGCATATATAGCCCCAAATAAGCACAATTAAAATGCTCTAATGATATCTAAGGTTACAATCAGCAAGGGATACAAGTTCTCAAGGTTGGTTATGCAACAAATTGGTTATAACTACCCATTTCCACAATTTAAATACCGATAGTTACAAATACGCATGCAATTTTGCAAACAACACATTTCATTCCCCAAAACATAGGATTCAATTTGTTCAAGGAGGAGGGGAGAAAACTTGCCTTACTCTTGAGTACTCGGACTCCAACTATTTCACTTCTTCACCGATATCGAATTCGTTCTCTAAAAAGAAAATAACGTACGATCGAATAAATAGCAAATAATGCAGAAAATATGAAATGCTCTAATATGCATGATATTTATGCCTTAGGTTGCTACTGGTCTAAAGTGAATTTAGGTGAAGGAATTTCTATTTTATCACGTTCTATTTGAGAGTTATGAATTTTACGAGTTCTATACGAAAATACGTTAGAATACGGTATAAGGTTAAATTGAAGTTATCTTAATATGTGTGAAATTTACATAGTGGCTAGGTACTGGTTTTAGATGAATTGTGGTGAAGAAGTTTCCATTTTATCGACTTCTTTTTAAGAGATATTAATTTCCCAAGTTCTAGGCGAGTATACGTATTTATACATGTATTTTAGTATGCACGGGTTTTAGGGCAAGGTATTTATGAAATTTAACCTTTTGATATTTGAGAGGAATGTGGTGTAGACTTATTGTCATTTGGGTGTATTTTACTTAGAGTAAAAATGAAGTTTATATGATTTTTATGAATTATTTTACCTCCTAGACCTTATATAAAACATTTATCCCCTGTATAAAATATAAAGAGGGTTCTCATACTAGTTTTAGCAAATCCTCAGTTTTCAGAAGTGGAGAGCAAAATATTTTAAAGTTAACAAAATTGATTTCATCATTTTTGAAGCTCATATGAATTATTTATAGATTTTAGAAGTTAATGTATTTTTATATGCCCATTAAGGTATCCACCTATCCTCCATTTTATATAAAAGTATCTTTAGCTCAGATTTAACCAAGTTTTAGTCTTCTACTGAGAAGTCCAGTATTTAGGAACTTATCAAACATTAATTGAATTAAAGGTGAAGTAGCTACCATTAGTATATTGTTTAAGTATTTTATATCCTTTATTATTTTTGAGACATTTTAGGTATTGATTCTCCCAGATTTCAAGCAACAGAAATAAAGTTCATAATTTTGTGATTCCAACAGATTTTAGTTCACCCAATTCGGAATTAAAATGAATTTACTATGGATTTTACAATTTATTCTATTTTTCAGTTGAACAGAAAGGCTTTTAAGTATTTTATTTGTTTTTCCCTGATTTCATAAAGGATGGGGCCCGCGCGTCGGTGAGACAGAATAGGGCAGGCGCGCGCGGCAATGGATCGGACCGTCTGGCCACGGATCGGACGGTCCAGCCAGGCGAAACAGAGGGGGCGTAGCTGACGAGCTTCTCCGCGGCGGCGACGGCGAACGGTGATAGATCTCGCCGAGCTACCAAAAGGAGGAATGTCCTACGAGTTCTTGCACAACTTTAGGTGGTAGTCTCACCGTCCGGGGTGGTCGGAATCGACGGCGACGTCGACGGAGGCGGCGAACTTACTCGGCATGCATATGGGTGTCACATTACAGACCAAAATAATGTATACATGTGGTGTCTAAAGTGCCAGGGATACTCACTGAGACTATTGAGTCACTCGGCAGGGCTGGAACGGCGGTGAGCGCGTCGGAACAGGTCTCACGGCGGCGGAGTGCTTCGGGTGATCGTCGTTGGCTTGCTCCCGTTGTCCTGCGATTGAGGTAAGGTGCCTAACAGGTTAAAGACTTCCTAGGGATGGCTCCTGTGCAATGAATCGAACTGAGGACTACCAGAGAGAAAGAAATTGACGGCGACGGTAGTTGGCCGGAGAGGAAGAAGAGGGCGTCGATCTCGAGTTCCATGGCTTCGCAGCTTGATCCCTTCGGTCGGCTGGCTCCTAGAGACGAGGCGACGATGTTGGCACGGTGGCTCGGCTTGCGGTGCTCTGGAGTGGCCGGAACGGCGATGGCGTCACGGCGGCGGTCCAGTAGAGCAGGGACAGAGCACGGCGGCGACACGGCGACTTCGGACAGCGGTTCCTAGGGCAACAGGGTACGAAAATGGAATGGTTAGAAGGTAGAGATCATGTTCCGGAGGTTGAGAGGGGATGGGGCTCACTGGAGGTGCATCGGGCGCGATCGAACACTATCTGTGGCGGAGTAGAGGACTTCACCGCCGGTGATCCTTGGGGATTTCGTTGGTTACTTCGGTGGGAACGTGAAGAGGAAGAGGAGTGGAGTTCTCTGGTGAATTTTGGAGTGAAACGGTCGAGGTCTCCAAGGGTGTGCTGTCCAGGGCTTGCTCTGTGAGCTGGGAAGGAGAAAGGAAGGAGGAAACGGCACCTGTGCCATGCAGTGCTGAGGTGCTCCAACTCCATAGTGGTCAAGGTGGGTCCCACATGTAAGACAACAAGGTTTCACACACATATGGCTAGGTTTTGTCCATGACTAGTGGGCCCTTGTAGTTAATCTCTAGGGGAAAGAGAGAAGGTGGGTAGATTTTTGAGTGAAGCACACTGTCTCATGAAAGGCTGAGGCTTACAGGTGGGCCAGGGGTCTTGTGGGTCCCACTTGGAAGTGAAGAACGAGAGAGGAGTCATCTAGAAGCTGTCTTGCTAGCTGTCAAGCATGCAGTCTTTACTCAAGTGTTTTACTAAGTTACCATGGGGTATAAATCTGGGTAAAATTACTGTGGGTAGTAGGTGGTATTGGCTAGCTCTGTGCCAAAATTCAGAGTTGTGGGACTTGTGGATTTCTCTGGAGAAAATGGCAAAGTTCGGCCAAAAAGCAGTTTCTGCTGTGCACTAGTCTGAGTCAGTGAGCTTTGCCCTATTATTTTATGTTCAAGTTTTGTGAAGATTGTACTGAAATTTTTACTGCAATTAGTTAACAATCTAATCCAGGTTCTGGTAAATATTGGTGAGAATGTGATTGATGGATTAATTCTGGCAGAAGTGTCAAGTATGCTGTCTGCAGGTGAAAGTTTTTCTGTATTGCTGAATTAAGAGTACTTATTTGAGACACTTATTGAATTGATGAAATTTGGTAAAAATTAATGGAGATAGAGAAGAATGTGATTAACTTTCTGACCAAATTTTGTTGCTAGAAGTGATCTGGTTTATTTTTGGTGAATTTGCAAAGTAGGGTTGTTGATCCAGTTTTTCTGCAGTTTCATTTATTTCTCCAGTGCCTTGATCTTATCATTTGATGTGTTTTCTTTGGGAGATAAATTAAACCAAAATTCCTGGTGGTAGGATTCTTGTTGACACACCTTTTGGTATAGTTTCACTGCCTACTTAATCTTCATTTTTATTTGGTGGATTTTAGAAGTATACCTATTCATCTTTAGCTAGCTTCCTAGTTTTGCTGATTTGAGGGATTTTATTGAAGTATTTATTGAAATGATAAGGTTACAGAAAATTTACAGTGGATTAATTATGTGGGATAGTGTTTACAGGAATTTTTCCATGATTTTATGTTAGACCTATTCTCCTTAGAAATTATCTAGGCTATACAAATGTATATGCATCCTATTATAGAAATGCACTTTAAGATCCAAAAGCAATCCAAATAAAACTATGCACATGAAATGGTAATAATTTATTTATCTCTATATTTTAAGTCAAACTTTTATCTATACATAGTTAGTCATATTACATTTTCTGTTTCTTGTGAGTTAACTCCTAAAATCTTTATGCATTCCTAAGGTATTTTAACTTGGTCAAAATCTCTTATCGTTGCTCCCTAGTTTGGAAATTATAGGATTTTACTTCCGAGATCTTTTTGTTATTTTGTTTTGGTTAGAATTTCGAAAGTCGAAATTCTGGTATGTTACAGGTTCACAGTTGAACCCAAGCAAATGTATGTGTTTACCTTTGATGAACACTTGTCCAGATATTTGTCATGTGATTGGATTTTGTCACATACTTGCACTAACATGGCCATGATGGCAAGCTTCCCTGGTACCATGGAAAGGTAAATACATTATTGGTGGTGTGGGTTTGCTATTTGTTAGTGATTCGAGAATGGCCACTTAATGAACTTCCAAAGCTTATAAAAATATGTAGAGGTTTAAGAACTTCATAATCAATACATCAAGCTACATATATCTTGATCCTGATAGTTTGCTGCGCTGGGTATAGTTGCATTTCATCAAATATAGCTCCTGTTTTTTAAGTTACTGACACCACATTTATGTATTCTTTTCTTGGAAGGAACTCTAAAAAGCATTTCAATTGCACCTCCATGATTGCTTCATAGGTTATCATGAACAGTTTCAGCGTTCACTGTTCATTCTTGCTTCTTTGAGATCAATATTCATTTATGCAAATCAATGTATTTTTTTTAAAATTTTCATAAACTTTGGAAGACATAGGCTTACTGGGAATAACTATGTTGATGACAGGGCAAGCTAAGCATGCTGCCATCTGAATTTTAATTTGGTACATCTCCATCTAATCCCATGATAGATAGTGAGATTCTATTTTTTGAAATTTTGATATACTGCATTTGGATCCAAGCTTCTTATTTTATTTAACAAAGAGATTCAGCAACAGTTTCTATTTTATTTTTGACATAACATGCAGTAATATTTTTAACTTAGTTCCATCACTGACCTAATGATAGTAACAACAATGCTCAATTACTTGCCTTGGTATAAGTGGGCTGAAACTCTGGTTAATCTTTCCTAGGTCACAGTAGGCTTCTTTCAGTTCCAGTAATTGAATACTCTGGTGATGACAGTAAGATTATGCCCTCTCTATTATGGAGTCGGCAAAGATAGTTTTGTAGTTGAGTTAGGTTGTCACTCTTTGAAATATGATGCTGCCCTTCCGTCTAAAAGTTGATGCTGCCCTCTTGACAAAACAAATAATTCTCTCTTTATGTTTGCTCTGTATATATTTCAGATTTTCTTGATTGCAGATCATTGACTGTGTTTGGTGCCAAATAGTATCTAAATTTTTCTTAATTTCTCTCTAAATTTTCAGGACTAGAAAAAAAATCGGAACCGAGGTGCAGAACTGAACTTTCCTTTGGACAAAACTTGTGATGACTGATAATACTATCTTGTTAGCTCATTATGTGATGTATCTTACATCAGGCTGTCAAGTTCTTAAACGTTTATATGGGATGGAGGCTGCAAGTACAAACCTTTTGCTTTATATTTTTTTTCTGAAATTTTATCCTGCTGGCTGTTATATTCATATGTGTTCACATGGGATTGAGATAGCCAGTATTCACATGGATATAAGCAAAATAGACTTGAGGATGCCGATCCAAACATGCTTTTTTTATAAGTCTAGACATACTTTAAGTTTCAGCTTGGGAATTTGAAGAGGTTGTTTTTCCATTGAACAAAAGGCTGTACTTCTTATTGCTACTTATTTATAGAGCTGAAGAATTTCAAGGGTTTCAGTAATTGTTCACTACAGGGTGGTTTTGCTAGCCTGCTAGGTTCAATGCTCATTGTGGAATCTATAGGATGCTAGGACTGCCTACAATTTAGTTTTCAGAAGAACTAAGCTAAATTTCTTTTGATGTAAGTAGTTAGCATTTCCTGTGAGATCTGCGTTTTTGTTGTTTTCAGTACCTCGGCCATCGATTCACATTTTCTTGTTTTGGTACTTGAGGAGAGTTTGTAAAGAAGTTTATTTCTTGGCAGGTTACTAAGCTGCGATTTATTCTGTCGGTTGGGTGCAGCATGGCACTCGCCTTGCTGTAGGGACAAACTAAGGCAAATTTCAGGTTAGGTGTCACGCTCTTGTCTGAAATGATCAGATAACATGTCCATGATTCACCAAAATTTGGGGGAGGGATTGGCCATGGAGGCAGTGGCGGCGATGGCTGCGCTAGAGTGCATCCTGCCCAGGCAGCAGGACTACTTAAGGCATTAGTAATTCAATGACCGATGAACTTTGCCTTCTATTTCCTGGTTCATTGCTCTTCCAATGACAAATCAACCGATTATTTTTGAGGTATATGACTTATAACATATGCATTTGATTTTATAATGGTTTCTCAACTCCATATGTTCCTTTTAACTGAAAATGGATTGTCACTATTTCTTTTAGCCCAGATTCATGGAGATGCAGCTGGGAGGCCTATGACCCTTATGTGGCATATCAGCACCCTTCTGCAGGTATTGCTTTTTTGTCTGAGAATTAGAATATGTGACTGCCCTTTCATGACCATGCAAGCAATGATTCAGAATTATACAAACCAATGTGGATGCTCCTTTTATCTGCAGTAATTTGACTGTACCTTTCTGTGTACCTCACTACAATCTATATTTAACAATGCTAATTTAGAAACTTTGTTGAAACACTCCCATGAGCTACTATATCAATTAATATCCAGAACAGGTACTGATTTATTATGATTTTAAAGGTCAGGCTAACAGATTTAGTATTTGTTTAAAATTGCAGGGCATGACAACTCATTTCTTGAGGCAAGTATATTTTGGTTCTGAGATAAACATATGCTCAACCATGTTCGCTCCAATCAAAAGAGGTGGATTGTGTGAGATATTGTGTGAGAAACAACTTTGAATGTGTACAGAACTTAGCTTTCATTGAATTTAACTTTGTTGAGTTTTACTTTGGTGCTCAAATCAGTCAGTTGTCCTACCGATGTCTGGAAATACAAAGGCAAGTCAGTGTCCTAACATACCTTGCCTTTTTTCTGCTCAATGTTTCTAAATTGGCTCTTTGGTATGTATATATATATAGAAAAATGGTTCTAAACTACTAGGAGTATGTACTCATGCTTTCATCTATCATCTATCTGTAGCCAGTCCTTATCAATGCTTTAAGTATATACCGCTACTAAATAAAAAAAAGATATATACCGCTACTAAATAAAAAAAGTATATACCACTACCAAATAAAAAAAATATATGCGGTACTGCTACTAAATAAAAAATAGTACATACTACCCCTATAAAAAAGTGTATGCATACAGATGAGAGTACTGCAACGTGTCTTCATATTTTTTTCCTGTCACGTGTGGGCATATATTGTCCTCTAATATGTATTGAAGTGATTAGATATAATTGTTGATGGTTTTGAATTAATTTTTCAAACAATATGATATTTTTGTACTGTGCCTTAAATATATTTGATATATGAATTGAACCGAATTAGAGTTCAATTAGACTGATTCTAGGAAAATTAATTTAACTAACATGAAATTTAATAATTTATTAACTAAAATATTATAGCGTGTAGCCTTAGTATGGGTATATTAGTAGTTAAAATAGAAGAGGCTTACCGCTTGGAATGGGTGGTCAGCTATCTATCCGAAAACTGTGCTCTGATTACGCATTTACGTACACCAGCATGATGTGCTTAGCTTTTTTTTTTTAAAAAAAAAAGAAACGAAGAGGCCTGCTAATGGGGCGGGTTGCAATGGGTGTAATGGATTGGATTGGATTGTCTGTTGGGTTTAGTTTTGGATGGGTAGAAATGGATTCTCTTTGCCTATTGGGTTGGGTTTTGCCAAGAAAGCGGTTGGATGAGGCTGGAATGGGTGGAGAATTATTGGGTTGGAATGGATTAACGTTTGGATTCCTCCCTACCGACTAGCCCAACCTTTTCCCATTCCCGAATTTTTACTGTTACTAATTTAATTTTTTTTTAATTTACAAAACTAATTTTCGATTTGGATCATTTACAGAACTAGTCTCTTGCCGCCGTGGGCCACGGCGGGATTTAAAAACCGCCGTGGCCCAGGGCGGCGAATGGCAACCCCGTCACCCGGGGCTAACGGCGCCGGCCGCCGTTAGCCCCGGGGACGCCACGTGGATTCGCCGCCCTGGGGGACGGCGGCGAATGCCCCCAGGGGGCCGAATGCAAAATTGCATTCGGCCCCCTGGGGGCATTCGCCGCCCCCCAGGGCGGCGAATGCATAGGACCGTCCGCACAGCGATCGGACGGTCCGAATCGACGGCAAATTGTTGTAACGCGCTAACTACCTTAAAACAATCATAACTTTCGCATACGGTCTCGGAATCGGGCAAATAAGTACTCTACGGACATCTACAGAAAATTTTACATCCGCTTCCCCCCTACTTCGTCGGTTTGTCCAAAAAATTTTACGAAATTCGGCCGGGAAGATTGAGTTTTTGAGGTCCGAAGGTTCAGCACGGTTTTTAAAGCACACTTATAATTTTCTACAGGCCACATCTTACATCGGTTTAAGCTGCACCTTCACGAGATTTTGCTATTCTCGTGTTGCTAGTTGAGAAAAAAATATAAAAAAAAAGAAAAAAAATTTTTGCAGTCGGCCCCCTGGATTCGGACGGTCCGATCCTTGTGCGGACCGTCCGTTCACTGTGCTAAAAACCGCCGTGGGGGAGGGCGGCCAATGCAATTTTGCATTCGGCCCCCTGGGGGCATTCGCCGCCGTCCCCCAGGGCGGCGAATCCACGTGGCCTCCTCGCGGCTAACGGCCGCCGGCGCCGTTAGCCCCGGGTGACGGGATGCCATTCGCCGCCTTGGGCCACGGCGGTTTTTAAATACCGCCGTGGCCCAGGGCGGCAAGAGGTTAGTTTTGCAAATGATCCAAATCGAAAATTAGTTTTGTAAATTAAAAAAAAATTAAATTAGTAACAGTAAAAATTCCCCCATTCCCCCTCTCCCACACAAGCCCAGCCATCGCAACTTGTCTCTCTCATGCTTCAGCCAATCGGCCCAGCCAGGCCGTCAGGCCACAGCCAACAAGCTGCCGTGCTGCGTTGCGCCGAGCCGTCAGTGTCGCACTCGGAATTTTTACTGTTACTAATTTAATTTTTTTTATTTACAAAACTAATTTTTGATTTGAACTTTTTGCAGAAGTAGCCTCTTGCCGCCGTGGGCTACGGCGGTATTTAAAAACCGCCGTGGCCCAGGGCGGCGAATGGCATCCCCGTCAGGCGCGGCTAACGGCGCCGGCCGCCGTTAGCCCGGGAGGCCACGTGGCCTTGCCGCCCTGGGGGACGGCGGCGAATTTACCCTGAGGCGGCGAATGCATAGGACCGTCCACACAGCGATCGGACGGTCCGAATCCTCCGAATGCTAATATTTAACCCCAAAATTTTTGAAAATTTATTTGTCAAAATTAAATTCTTAAATTCTATTTATTGTGCCATTGCATTTATTGGGTCGATGTTTAAAAAAAGCCAAATATCATAGATTGTTCACGTCGTGAAAAGAACTTGTCAAACTGAGGGTATTTCCGGATCGCCACTCGCATTCCACTCCTCGTATGTCTGGATCGGCACTCGCAATCCACTCCTCCCTGTCTTTCGCCTACACGCTTCACAAAATTTAGTTTTAATCGTGGTTTAGGGTATGTTTTTTAAAGTTTTTTTTTATAATCCGACGATGGTGGGCGTTGGTTTGTAAAATCGTACTGATCATTTTTTCAAGTTTATTTTCGGTAAAACATAATTAATGACATGGTAATAGGCCGGTCCGTTTTACGTGAGGGGCTTAGGACCCCAGGCGAACGGAATGTTAGGGCCTATGAATTTTTTTCCCAAATTTTTGCGCAATGTACGTACTGAATGATTTTTAATTCAACATTGGAAGACGATATATTCTATTATTCGTCATCCACTCGGTCGATACTTAACGTAGTGCACGTACAATAGCATAGTGATATTAGCTAGATGCGAGCCGTTCGCATTGCGACATGATGAATGCGACACCCATAGTACGAAATACAACAAGGGAGACTACATTGTTAGCAGTACAATGTATCTGAAGGATGGGATCGAGTCTACAGGGGGTGAATATGGACATGACAAATTTAAACAAGTAATGCGAGACCTCTAAATAAATAAATACAACAATAGCCCATAGGTCGTACGCCTCCTCGTCCTCCTAGGCTGCGCTCGCACGTGCCCGCGCGAGTACGTCAGGCGGTCCGCCGGTACCCCACGGGTGGCTCGGATCGCCTGAGCAGCAGGGGAAGCACCGGCGTCGTGCGGCTGTGTGTGCGGTGCACCTCCGAGCTGTGACGACCCGATCACGTCTTGCTCCGGAACGAGGTCGTCCTCGGTAGAGATCCAAGCAGAGGTGCTCGGGGCAGATCCCCGCCCAGTGTCCCCCAGGTGGTGGTGAGATCCGCCGCGTGGGTCTGGTAAAGAAAAGCTCGCGTCAGCCACATAAAAAGTGCAGTTAGTTATGGAGAATAGGTTCAATCCTGACGTACCTGACAATCCTCGCCCGATCGTGGAGGCTGCCGACCTCGATCCTCCGGCGGTACCAGAAGGACCTGCTCCCCACGACGTACTGGCCCCTGCAGAACCTGCCGCTCCTGCCGATGTCCCTTCACCATGGGGACCTCGCATATGTATCTGCATCGGTGGGACTGCATCGGAACGGCGACAAGTCAGAGCACGGACGACCGAGCGCATCGTGTTGCACATCCGGTCGAACGTGATCATCTGCTCCTGCTGCGTGAGAGGGATGCCAGCCTGTAGGCGCTGCCGCAGTAGGTCCAGCTCCGTGTGGACCTGCCTAGCATCGTCCGCCTGTTTAGCAGGACATGCGTGGTTAGTTACGCGTGGTACCTACCGTTGAAAATAGTATGAAAACCATTGACTCACCGCGCGGAAGTAGTCCTGGTCGCGGTGTGTCGGGTATGCATCTCGCACCCCCGCGACGTGCGCCTATGGAGCCTCGGGAGTGTACGTCACCCGTAGTCTGGTACGGGCCTGGTACCAGGAAAGGTACTGCTCGTACCTGGCGGCTGTGTAGGGGTGCAGCTCCGTGATGACGTCCTCCGTGGCTATGAGCCAGTCGTTGATGTAGTCGACGACGGTGGGTCTCCACAGCCTACCGGCGGCCTGGCCACGCCGATTTAACCTGCAGAGCACAACCGGTGACACAATGCATAACAATACGGAATATTCATTTCCACATATACCTGTGAACGTGTTGCGGTACGCCCCTGCGTTGTTGATGGCCGAAGGTTTGTCGCATACCGAACTGCCGCATCACACTCTGCGGGCAGTGCGGCTCGACAGAAATGTCGAACAGCATCGGCGTCATCGTTAGCCAGTACGCCTGGTCCCTGGTGCAGAGGGACGACAGCCCGTGCGGCGCACGCGCGTGCCTCGCCTCGGCGCTGTACGGCTCCCAGACAACGTCGTCGTCCGTGATCCTGTCGAACTCCATGACGAAGTCTGGGTACGACTTCTGCACCTGCACGTGAGCGTACCGACGCTACAAACAGGAAAAGAGTTCTCTGAAGCGATGAATGCAAATGATATGTTCCTGTGGTACTTCTGAACACCCGGAAGATGGCAGTTGTGCTCCGCCACGATTGACACGGACCAACAGTCGTCATATTTCTTCCTGGATGCGTACATCCTCCATGGACATCCATCGCTTGAACTTGCACATTTCACTTCGTACACTGATCTGGTGGATTTTGATACCCAGAACTCCCTCCCAAGTGACACGGCCCACATCTTCACAGCCTCTGTCAACTGTGCTTTTTCGGCGTATCTAGCGCCTTGCACCACTTCATTCTGCCGATACTCCCATGCGACGGTGTGCCCCTCTGAGACAACGAGTCCGGAGAAGTCCTCGTTATCCCATTCTGCCGGGTATACATCATCCTCCGAAGAATCATCATCCTCCATATGCTCAGGTTCTGAGTCTTCAATTTCCATCTCCTATACTAGACCTGGGTGTCTCTCCTCTTCATCTGCAAATCCCCCCGGTCCCATGTCTTCTTGGCCTCCTTCCTCTCCGGCACCCTCATCTTCTGCCTCATTTTGGTCCCCTGTTTCATCGGGCCCTTCCGCTGTACTCGGACCAGCCTGATCAATGCTGACCATGTCATGCACTACCACTAGGATGCTCGGTGCCCATCCTCGCTGCAGTGCACTCTCCACAAAAAATACCCAGCTGGCCGTCGAATCTACTGGCATCAATTCCCACCAAAAACCTTCCACAGCCCAGCTAACCAGTGCGTACACCGTAATTGCATTTACTTAAGGATCTACTCCGAATCCCCTCATTAACCAATTGTAAACTCCAGGAAAACTTCTCTCAGCTGGAGCTATAATTCCCTTTTGTGCTACGTTGAACTCCGATAAATCTACCCCATATTGTCCTTCTCTGACATTTCCTTCACCGTGGTATATCGCGAATACAACTCTATTTGCCATTTCTGTTCACAAAAAAGATTTTATTAATCTGTACTAATCAATATTCGTTCCATTAAAAGGCTATACGTATGAGTCAAACCATTACCGTTTCTATATTTTATAAACTAACCCAGTGGCGCTAATAAAGTTATACGCTAGGTTTATCTAACGTGTCAAAATAACGTATACCAACGATGGCCATGGCGGAGCATATTTATTTCTAAAATATCTACAATTTACTACCTGTCCGCTATGTTCTTCTAGTACGGTCAAATAAATTTAACACTAACGATGGTTATGCCAAACCGCTAATATTTTCATACTATGTCAGGTATTACACTACGCGTCTAGTACTAATTAACACTTATCTAAAAAATTGACTACATAACAGAGGGAGAGCAAAAAAAAAATACCTGGATTCGGCTGAAAAATCTGCGAGGGCTTCGCCGCTGTATTGCTCCTCCTTTCCCTCAGCTCTATTGGACGAACGCTGGAGGCGGAAGGAAGAAATGACACGCCGGCGAGTGCGTGAATGGATTTTATACGGGAGGGCTAAAAACCGCCGTCCCCCAGGGCGGCGATTGGCCTATAAACCGCCCTGGGGGACGGCGGCGAATGCCCCCAGGGGGCCGCATTCGCCGCCGTCCTCCAAGGCGGCAAGGCCACGTGGCCCCCTAGGGCTAACGGCGGCCGGCGCCGTTAGCCGCGCCTGACGGGGATGCCATTCGCCGCCCTGGGCCACGGCGGTTTTTAAATACCGCCATGGCCCACGGCGGCAAGAGGCTATTTCTGCAATTGTCCCAAATCAAAAATTAGTTTTGTAAATTAAAAAAATAAATAAATTAGTAACAGTAAAAATTCGTCGCACTCGCACCCACCCCCACCCGTTTCCACCGTGCCACGCCAGCCGCATATATAGTGCCTGATGCGCCGCACCAGGCAGACCGTGCCACGTCGCTTCTCCGCAAGCAGTGTCGCGCCACGCAGTTCGCCAACCGTCAACCGCGTCGGTGCACGCCGACCGGCCGATCCTATCCCCTCTCCTCGCCGCTCGGCTAATCACCTTGTGCCACCTCATCTCGCTCCGTCGACGAGCCGCGTCATTGGGCCCCGCTATCCCTGGCTTGGCGTTTAAGCTGCTAATCGCATATATTAAGTGTAAACGGACGAGTGCATTTATTAAGTGTAGCTCTTGACTTTCTGCTTAAATGGAATATCAATTAAGTAAAAAGTCAAAGTAAAAAAATCACTCTTATTTATTAATATTGGAAACATATTAAAATACAAAACTTAAGTAAAGAAACAACGTAGATATTCTATATTCTATGAGTTATCCACCTTAATGCCATCCTCGTGCTTGAGTTGATAAGCCTCTCGTGTGTCATCTCATCAATAATGAATGAACCCTTCCTATATAGGAAAAAGTTTATGCTTGTCTTTCGTGGTATGAAATTTTCATAAAACTAGGTCATCCACCGAAAAAGCTCTTCTATGAACATTGTGACTATGGTAGCGACGTAAGCTCTATAATTACTTGGCTGACTGGATTATTGTGATATCCCATGCTTCCTTGAGACGGTCAAGATCATCTAGTCGATTTTCTTTAGACATGTCTTCATTCCAAGCGCGAAGCCGCAGGGATCCAAACTCCAATTCAGTTGGTAAGACTGCTTCCAACCCATAGACAAGAAAGAAAGGAGATTGCTCGGTTGTCTGACTGGATGTTGTCCTGAGAGCCCATAGTACCAAAGGCATTCTTGAACCCACTTTCCCGCGTAGGGTCGAAGTTGATCAAACATCCTTGTTTTGATGCCCTAAAGCACCATGCATTGGCTCGTTCAACCTACCAATTACTCCATGGGTATGCCATAGAAGCAAAGCAAATCTTGATTATAATTTCTTCACAAAATTCTGTGAACTCACCACCTGTGAATTGTGCACCATTGCTGTGATGATCCTGTTTGGCACTCTAAACCTGTAGATGATCCCCAAGATGAAGTCTTTCGCTCTACCAGAATCTTTCTTGATGATTGGTTTAGCCTCAATTCACTTAGTGAATTTATCGATAGCAACGAATAGGTGCATAAACCCTCCTGGCACCATCTTAAGAGGTCCGACAATATCAAGCCCCTAGACAACAAAAGACCAGGTGATAGGGATAGTTTGTAGCTCTTGAACCAGCACATGTATCTGTCAACCAAAGAACTGGCAACCTTCACAAGAACGGACGATCAATTGCTCATCTGCGACCGCAATTAGCTAGAAAAATCCTTGCCGATAGGCTTTTCCAACCAATGTCCTTGATGCTACATGACTTTCCGCAGATTCCCTAGTGGATTGCTTACAACAATTTCTTCCCATACTCTTGCAAAATGCACTTCACCAGGACCCCAAAGGGGCACTTCATCAGGACCCCAGAGGCACTCTTGCGAAAAAGTTCATCTCCTACTACAATACAGCTTCGATTTCGTCGTTGAATGCACTTTGTTTTGTTTCGATCATCGGGAAGTCATCTTTCAGCAGATATGCTAGAAAGGGCGCTCTCCAGTCAGACTTTATCATTGATACCTCCACTACTGCTGGTTGTTCTTCATTTTTCTCTAGCTCTGATATTGATGGTTTACGAACCTCTTCGACAAACACTCCAGGTGGAACATGATCTCATTTAGAACCCATCTTCGTGAGTTCAATCGCCATCGCGTTATCACGCTGAATACCATGAGTGATCTCCAAGCCATCAAACTTGCTCTCCAACTTCCGTACGTCCTGGCAATATGCAATCATGTTGTCCTCCAAGCACGACTAATCTTTATTCACTTGATTGACAATGAGCAAAGAATCCCCACGAACGACCAATTGTTAGATACCGAGCGATATGGCGATTCAGAGGCCATGGATGAGTGCTTCATACTTGGCCGCATTGTTGGATGTCGAGAAGTAGATCTAAAGAACGTACTTGAGATGCTTGCCTTTCGGAGAGACCAGCAATATTCCAGCCCCCGTGCCAACGAGATTGAGAGAACCATCGCAATACATTGTCCAGTAGTCCAGATTGGCAAAGGTGTAGAAACTTGAACTTCTGTCTACTCGGCAACGAAGTCGGCAAGAACATGTGACTTGATCGTGGTCCATGGCTTGAAGATGATGTCGAAGGCCATTAACTCGAGCGCCTATTTTGCAGTCCTCCCAGTAGCCTCTCGGTTATGTAGTACATCCCCGAGTGGAAAAGAAGTGATCACGAAGATTGGGTGCCCTTGGAAATAATGCACTAGCTTGTGAGCAGTAACCAGCACAACATATAGTAGGTTCTAAATTTGAGGGTACCGTACCTTGGACTCACCCAGGACTTCGCTTACGAAATAAACTGGACGTTGTACCTTCTTGATGTGTTTGGCTTCCTCCCGTTCCACCACCAAGACTGTACTAACTATTTGAGACATCGCTCCAATATATAGGAGCAACTGTTCTTCTGGCATGGAGACGCTAATACCGGTGGAGTTGTCAAGAGTTTCTTGAAATCCTCGAAAGCTTGTTGAGCCTCAGGTGTCCATTGAAAGTGGTCAACCTTCTTTGGTAGTTTGAAAAACGGCATCCCAAGTTCCCCCAGTTGGGAAATAAATCTACTTAGTGCTGCCATGCAGCCTATCAGCTTCTAGACATCCTTCTGGCTAGTTGGGGGCATCATCTTCATAATTGCATTGATCTTTTTCAGGTTAGCCTCAATGCCATGCTGAGACACGATGAATCCGAGTAGTTCTCCTGATGGGACTCTGAAGGCACACTTCTCTGGGTTAAGTTTCGTCTTGAAAGCTCGTAGGCTATCGAATGTCTCGACCAGGTCAGCAATAAGATCCTCCTTGGTTTGGGATTTGACCACCACGTCGTCAACATAAGCCTTCACGTTGCACCCGAGTTGAGAATGAAGACAACGCTAAATAGGGCGTTGATAAGTTGTTTCAGCGTTCTTCAACCCAAAAGACACGCTGTCGATGTTTTATATCGGCTTTATTGAACATGGGGCTATTCGTTAGACCTAAAGTCGATAGATTTGAAAGGACATGAGGAATTATACTGGTTTAGGCCCTCGATGTGAGGTAATACCCTACTTCAGTTGTAGTGTATTGCTTTCGCTATATTCTCTTATGAGATTGTAATATGCCCCGAGGGTCCCTACCTCTCCTTATATACCGAAGAGGTGAGGATTACAGGGTAGGAAACCTAGTCGGATATGACCAAGGGTTTCCCTCATCAGTACATAGAGAGTCCGGCTAGGATTATATTCCTTTCTCTATCGTGCAAGGTAACATGAAGTCAAGTTCTACTCTATCCCTAATTATATGGACTGGCCTACCCTCTATCAGAGTGACCGTATTTGCCTTCTTTGAGGTACCCGGGGCCATGGCATCCACACGTAGTAATGTAGCAGAAAGCTCCGAACGGTGTGATGATTGAAGTCTTGAGGCAATCTTTTTCTTTCAAGCTGATTTGATGATATCCTGAGCAGTGATGACCAAACAGCCGGTGACCGTGTGTTTACCGCGGTTACCGCCCAAACCGCCGGGGTACGATATCGGTTACCGGCGGTTTGGTTTAAACAAATTTTATCTGAATTCAAATTTTTAAAAAAATTCAAAAAAATTCTAGTTGGTAGTACTTAAATTATGGATCACTATGGTGAAGAAAATTTGTGAAAATAACGAAGTTTACTTTATATTTTGGAGCTCCATCGAAATTAAAAAAAATAAGAGATGGGTTAGGATATAATTTCTACTTTATTTAAGTGTAAAAAGGATAGCAAGGGTTATGCAAAAAAATTATGCAATATTACATCGTTTTTCTAGAGATATCCACAAAATTTTCCTGAATTTTCTATAATTTTTTAGAATTTTTAATATGTTTTACAACTTTTTCTGTAATTTTTTCTTTTTAGCTTCAACATACCGCGGTTACCGCGGCTTACCGTGCGGTTACGGCGCGATATCGCGCGGTAACCGCGACCTTACCGCGGTAACCACACAGTAACTGTGAGATTTGAAATTTTTGAATTCAAATTTTTGGAGATGAAATTCGTGCGGTTTTGGGTGGATACCGCGGTAACTGCCCTACCGTAGGGGGGCGGTAACCCCACCCCAAACGGTATGGTGAACAGTGATCCTGAGTAGACATCCAAGAAGCACAGTAATTCACACCCGACAATGGAATCTACCACCTGGTTGATTCGTGGTAACCCGAAGGAATCTTTGGGACATGCTTTGTTGAGATCGGTATAATCAACACATGTGCAACATTTTCCATTCTTCTTATGAACAAGGACTGGATTTGCTAGCCAATCAGGATGGTACACTTTCTTTATGAAGCAAACAACTAATAGCCTAGTAATGTCCTCCCCAAAGGCATCTCGTTGGTCTTGAGCAAATCGGCTAAGTCTTTGTTTGACCGGTTTCGCATCCGGCTTGACGTTTAGAGAGTGCTCGATCACCTCGCTTGGAACTCCAGGCATGTCAAAAGGTTTCCATGCGAAGATGTCTCTGTTTGCCTGAAGGAAGGTGGCGAGCGTGTCTTCATATTTGGGATCGAGCCCTGCCCTGATCAGAGCCATCTTGGCTAGATCGGAAGAGTCGAGTGGTATCTTCTTGATCTCCTTGTCGGCTTCAATCCCTGACTTAGCTGCCTTCTTTGTTGGGACCTCTCCTTCATCTTGAAGAGTAGTTGCTGCCAGTCGGACTTGATCATGCCTAATTGCTGCCTCTTGACTTAGCGTTAGTTTACAACTCTCCTTGTCGCAAGCGAAGAATTGCTTGATGTCGCTGCGCAGAGAAATTGTTCCCTTTGGGCCCGTCGTCTTCATCATACGATAAGTGTAATGTAGAATCGCCATGAACTTAGCCAAAGCAGGTCTTCCCAAGATCGCGTGGTAGGCCGTATCGAATCAGCTAGCTCAAAGCACATGCTCTCGGTCTAGTAGTTTTCCCTTTTCTCGAATGTCACAGGCAAAGTAATTTGCCCGAGTGGCATTGAGGAAAGGCCGGGGATTACCCCGTGGAACGAAGCTGTACTCAGACATATTTATGAACAAGGGATCTTCATGTCATCCAGCGTTTTGGAGAATAAGCTATTGAGTGCACTCTCGCCATCGATTAAGACCTTCTTGAGCTTGACGCTACAAGAATACCTCCCCAAGTGCAGGACACAGTCGGAGTGACCCGAGCGGTCAAATGTTATTGCCACCTCATGTATTGGGGGACATTAGTTGATACTATGTTTTTTTTTCGAGCGGTAAGCTTCTGCTTTCTCCTAGATTCATATGTCGTCGAGCCCCCGAAGATATGATTCAACTCGGTGCGTTGATCCTGGAAGTCATCAGGCTTGTCTTTATCCTTATCCTTGCTGGACTCGCATGCTTCCCTAGCCTTCTGTTGGTACTCCTGCGTGAACTTCTTCAAGGTGTAACAGTCCTTCGCAACATGTTTGCCCTTTGGGTGCCAAGGGCACATTGCATCCATCAACTTGTTGTAGTATTCTGCCCGTGGAGCCCGAGGCTGGCTGCATTTTGTAGCTATGAACAATTCCTTAGGTTTTCTCTTGCTATCGTTGGGCCTTGAGTCTCTCTTGTCCTTCTGACTTGGCTTGGGATTTGGCTTGTCCTTGAGCTGGTTAGCCACCGCGTATTCGGCTAAAGCATAGGCATTAGCTGTTTCGAACATATGTTTTACTGAAGTAGGCTTGAGAAGCGGCGGATGAAATCCCAAAAGGACTCGTTCTTTCCTTTGTCGAATATGATAAAAATCTGACTCGGTTCTAGGTCTCTCATAGGTTCCCTGGAAGTTGGCGATGAAGAGGTCTCATAGCTCGCTCCAAGAATGTATAGACTTTTCCAGTAACCTAGTGAGCCATGACTGGGAAGAAGGTTCTAGCATAACTGGAAGATAATTAGCCATTGCATTTTGGTTGCCTTCAGCTGCTTTAATTGCAAGGGTATAAACTGTGAGCCACGATTTCGGATCAGTCTTCCCATCGTACTTGTCGGTTCTAGTCGGCTTGAACCCGGCTAGCATGTTGTCAGTTCCAAAAGCCAAAACGTCATCATCATTGTCATGGCGGAGTCCGAAGCCTTGGTGAAGTCCGGTGTTTTGGTGAAGTCCTGCATCATGGAGATCCATCACGCCGGTCCTCACAATCGTAGTGAATGCCAAAGCGATCATGTTCGTCATCATGCCGGTGTAGTTCTTCTTCTTCCCTCTCACGACGATGATTATTGAGGTCATTACGTAGATTGTGACGCAAATGATCACGAGCATCACCACTTGTTGGGAGTCGACTGGATCCGACAGCTCTTAACGGTAGCCGGCTTGCGGCAGACTGCGAAGAAACCACTTAGGACCAAGAGGGGATGATGTCCGTTGTAGGCTCTTTGTATTGCTGGACTGCCACCGCTGCCACTATAGCTTTGGTCTTGGTTATTGTTGGAGTAGCGATGTGATTCGCATCTAGCATTGGTTGTAGAGTATCCTGGAGAGCCGCAACAGTTATGACTTTCTGATGCGGTGTGATGAAAACCGAGTGCTCCCCCATCTGGGTTTGCAAGATATTCTCGTGAACTTCTCGGCCTTTCTTGCTCTTCGCACAATCGGCGCTCATCCTCCTCTTGTTTCCGCCTATCTTCCTCCTCCGTGATCATTGGGGCCACTGGTGTGGCTAGTTTTGATACCATGAAAACTTCTCGGGGTGGACAAAAGCTTCTAGTGCTGCTCTCCAAGTCGGAATTCAAGTTGGAGAAGTGGATGGAGAAGTTGATGATGCCAACCGGCCTAGATCCGAACCCGACTAGCTCTTGGCCGAGTCCAAGCTGAGATTTGGAGAGTTGATGCATTGCTTACTGGTAGACCATGGCGGAGTTCATCAATTTGAGTGGGAGTCGGAGATCGAAGTTTTGTCAAACTACATGTTGGGTGGTGACTGCCACTGTATTCCTCAATATGAGTAGGAGTCGGCGGACGGTGTCGTTGTCCCCATCCGATCGGTCTATGACTGACTCGGATTGGGACAGGTTGCCGAAGTTGTCGATGATGAAGTCCAAGTTCCCGAAGTGAAGGAGTTGGCAGGGAGCGAAGGATTCGCTGGGAAAGCCGACGACTAGAGCCATCAAACTCGCGATTTAGATCTTGGCGCTTTGCTCCCTACCTAGCGTCCCAACTGTCGATGTTTATGATCAGTAATAATGAAACAGGGACTATGCACGGGACCTAGAGCTTGATGGTGATACCATGCAAGGAGATTTAGACAAGTTCAGGCCCCTAATACCCTGCTCCTCTTTGGCGGATCAGAACCCACCTGATTGTATTGCTCTATTGACTTGCGTTGGTGGTTGTTGTGTTTCTAATTGCTTCCGCCCTGATCTTGGGACCCCTACCCCCCATAGATACCGTGAGAGGCAATGTTACCTGTTAGGTAACCAAGTCGAGTATGACTTGGTTCCCTATCCCATTTATAGTAAGTTACATGAGAGTATCCGTATAAGACTCTATCCCGTACCTTGAAAGGCACATCTTCATATTTTGAGTTCTACTCCATATCTAACATCATGGTTTGGCCTACCTCCTATTTAGATAGTTGAATAAGTCTTTCATGATAACATTTGGGGCCCATGTCCTCCTTTGGCCACCTATAATTTGATCACCAAACCAGAAAACAAATAACTAAGCCATTAGTAACCAATGCCTTTGCTGAACTTATACATCCAAGTTTTAGTTAGTATTGACACACAATCATCCAAAAATCACGTACGAACATGTATATTCGGGTACCCATGGGTTAC
Organism: Oryza meyeriana var. granulata; assembly: GCA_003991445.1. Lineage (NCBI taxonomy): Eukaryota > Viridiplantae > Streptophyta > Magnoliopsida > Poales > Poaceae > Oryza > Oryza meyeriana. Next base: position 323,019 of record RYFJ01000252.1, read on the forward strand.
CCATAGGCATTGAATAAAACCCACGACATGCCTAATAATAAGTTGGGTTGGAGTCAGACGTATCCATGGTCACAAAATCTAAGGGTATCCACAATGTGCCAAAAAAATAGGTAGTAAGGAATCTTGTTACCTGATTCACCATTGTGGAGATAGATAGTAAAGTGGATAGTAGTATCATCCAGTAGTAGCACTACTTCTAGGCAACAAGCACTAAGCAAATACTAAAACTCTTTCCTCTCTCATCTGCCCTACCATTTCTCTTAAATGTGGGGCCTAGCTTACTATCAATACATTGTGAGAACTAAAACAACTACTACCTGGTTTCATAGGTCCCTACTAATTGTTTGGTGAACATATATATTTACCTATGTCTATGGGTGCGGTAGGACCCATCGATTAAATTGCCATCCGTGCTCTTCGCTGACATCGTCATATATGATACTCCATCCGTCCTAAAATATAAATAGTTATCTTTATATTTAAAATTTTATCTTAAATATAACTAACTACCTAGCACATATAAAAAGTGACTTTTACTTTATTACAGTACTACTTTCAATATTACCCCTAGTGGGCCATCATCCACCAACTATTGAAACCCACATCCTACTTGCACTATACTTAATTTCTAGCACCTACCATTTATTAATAAGGTTATTTTAGAACTTTTTTGTCAATCCTTAATTCCCTAAAATACTCTTGGTTAGCTATATTTCAGGAGGAAAAGCAGTAGTATTTTCCAATAGAAATTAATTCAAGAATTGAATCCCTATCCCTTCCACCTGAAATCTGACATTTGAATACCCACAGCGTCTAGGGCCGGAATTCGGTCGGCGGAGCGCGGAGGTTCGTGGGGGGCGACGGAGCAGGGCGACACTGGAGCCTGGCCGGCAGCAGAGCAGAGCAGCGCTTGAGGTCGGTAGGCGGCAGAGCAACGGCGGAAGTCATCGAGGTCGGAGCAGGTAAACTGAACCAAATTTGCCCAGTTCGTTTTCACTTCTTCTTCAGTTGGCTTATTTTCTTTGTTTTATTAGCATGTTTCCAAACTGTTAAACGGTATGTTTATTATAAAAATTTTCTATATAAAAGTATCTCTAAAAAATCAAATAGATTCATTTTTTAGGTTTCTAATATTTAATACTTAATTAATCACGTGTTAATAATATTCTTCGTTTTATATGCGGTTTATAAAAAAAATAAGCCAACTAGTTTCGGATATTTCGTGGTTTAATTTGCAGTAAGTATCCGTTACAGCAACGCGAGCGAGCGGGCTGCGACCGACTTGGGAAATTTCTCCAATTGCATGTCGGCTATCGACTACTTTTCTTTTTTGTTACGGACTGGTATACATATATACATACATAAACAAACAAAGCTACCTAAGGGTCGTCTCCTCCTTCCTCCAAACCTACAACTTGCGATTCCTGATTCCGCCAATCGATTCTTCCGGCGTCTCAGGTATTCCTCTCGTTCCCAAAATCTCATAAAAAAACGACCTTTTTCTTCCCCGGGGCCTCAGCGTACGAAAAATAGCACCTTACAAATCTGCTACTCTAGAACAAGCCATCTATTAAGTCACCTACTGAGGTTAATTACATCAGATCTGCTTCTCTCTAAGTTGTGTTAGGTTTACAGTAAATAGTTTCCGTAGAGGGCCGGCGCCAATTCACACCTCTGCACACTTCGCATCCGTCCCTTTTTGCAATCTCTGTTGATTCGACAAGTAACACTTCGTGATTTGATAGCTTCTACAAGTAATTTTATTTGGGTTGCCTGGCTTCAAGTCTTCTGAAGAAACATAAATCATTGTCTTGTTTGTATATAAAAATAGTAACTGAAGCATCAAGCCAACGAGGATGATATGTTTCAGATAACATTCAATCTGATAATGCTTAGATTTATGCCAATAGGTTATACGGAATATTCAACTGTTATGGCTTTTGGAGTGTAATAATATAGGTGTTCTTGTCGTTAGCACTTTCTATGGCTAAATATCCACGTGCGTACATTGATGTTCTTCTCAATACTTTTCATGCAGATAGAGTTTCATACAGTCGAATGGCAGAAGGAAAGAGTGAGAATTTCAAACAACAACTGAATGGTGTAAGAGCAAGCCCAACCGATCTCTCAAATGGACTCTTATATCAAATTTAGGAGTTTTTGGGTGAAAAAACATCTCTAACCGAACTCCTACGTGACCTCTCATCTGCAGAGGCCCCTCATCCGGGGGCAGCGAACCCCCCAGATGTAAGAGCCCCTTATCGCCTCGCCTCGAACCACCCCGCCTCCATTCTCTGCACGCAGGCACGCCGCCGCTCGGGTCCGCCCCTCTCCCGACCACCCCCTCCCCCCCGCCGCCGGCGTCTCCGCCTGCGTCGACCCCCCGTCCCCCGCCTCCCGCCTGCGTCGGCCCCCCGTCCCCTTCCTCTTTCCCCCGACTGCCGGCGTCTCCCGCCTCCCGCCTGCGTCGGCCCCCCGTCCCCTTCCTCTTCCCCCCGGCCGCCGGTGTCTCCCGCCTCCCGCTTGCGTCGGCCCCTCGTCCGCGTCCACCACCACCTTGTAGCGGCTGCGCCGCACCTCCGCCCGCTCGCTCGGCCGCAGCGACATCGTCGGTGGTCGATCAGCGTCGGCTTCCTCCTCCTCCTCCTCCTCCTCCTCCGCCTCCGCCTTCGCGCCCGAAACCCGGCGGAGTCCCCCCCGCCCCCTTCCTCTTTCCCCTGGCCGCCGCTCGGGTGGGACACCGGCGACCTGACGGGGAAGCTGGCGCCCAAGGTCCGCAACCTCACCGTGCTCGCCCGCCTTGAGGTCTTCGAGAACTCCATCTCCGGCGAGCTCCCGTCGCTGGCGAGGCTCGGCGCAGCAGGACCTCCTGCCCCCCGCCGACAGCCTACGAACGCAGCGATCTGAATAGGGGACCGCCGCCGCCTCCATCTGGGACTGCCGTCGCCGCCTCCTCCTTCTGGAAGTGCCACCGCCGCCTCCTCCTTCAGTCTGCTGCCGCCGCCACCTCCTTCTGGTAACATCATACCAAAGTTTACAATAAACCTATCAATCAAATTAAATAATGAAATGTCATTGATTGTAATGCATTTGTTCAAATTTATAGTTGACCTTAATCTTTGGAACGTAGAAATGAATCAAATTAAGTCCTTGCTGTTGCTGCTAGGCTGCTACCAGTGCATTCCTCTGCTCAGGTTCGGAGTGCATCAGGTTGGCAGGGTAATAGGTTATTTGTTTTTAGTTTATCTAGATTACCATGAGAAACTTTACCACAAACTTTTTGGTTTTGCCGATTCGCCTCAAAATTTGTTGTTAAATTCGTGATGTCATTCCTCTGAATTATTTTATACATGAGCAATTGGTTGACTTATTTACCTCTTTTACGTATAATAATAAAGACACACCAAACATATGTTATACTCCTACAACCTTAACCAACCACAGCCGTATCTCTACCGTACTAAAACATTTGACTATTATCTTTTACCACTAATTTCCAGCTATGAAAATGGACCCCTCTTGGCTCCAATTCAAACCTTGAATGTGAATCTCGCCAATATAAAATTGTTATTTGAACTTTTAATTAATATTTGGATAAAGTTCTATTTAAGAATCGATGTACAATCTCTAGGCGGTTACTCAGACAGTTACTCTGCTTGTCTGGCATGAAAATTTCAGGATAGTTTGATGGATAGCTACATAGACCTATTGAGATTGTTTATAGTTATCTAAATGCTTTTGTGATTCATATTGGTTGATTGATCTGTAGCTCTTACTGATTTTGCAATGTTGATAGTTAGATGGATAGCTACATAGACCTATTGAGTGGAAACGTTGTGGGAAGTAGCGAGTTCGGTTGGGATGAATCCCAGTTTGGGAGGCCATCTGAGGAACAACCAATTGTGGATGGTACTCCTATTGGGAAAGGAAGTACGAAGAGATCAAAAAATTTCAGTGTGAAGGAAGATAATTTGTTGGTGTCGGCATGGCTAGAGATTAGCCAAGACGCTATACAAGGCAATGAACAACCTCGTAGCACATATTAGCGGAGAATTCATGATTACTATCACGAGCACAAGGACTTTGAGTCCGACCGCAATGAAAATTCTCTTGCTCATCGTTGGGGTGTCATTCAAGAAAGTGCTAATAGGTTTTGTGGATGGTATGCCCAAATTCAAAATAGAAGACAAAGTGGTTTGACTGAGCAAGATAAGGTATACTCATATATGCTTCTTTGAAATTTTCTATTATATATATGTTGTGTGCATGTTTATTAATCACTCATCACTTGTGTAGATACAACAAGCATGCGAATTGTACAAGGAGAAAGACAAGATGGGGAGATCCTTTCCTTTCTTGCATTGTTGGTAAGAAAAGGGAGAAAGACCAACGAGGTAAAGCTTTTGTCTTTAATGAAGAAAACCTGTACCATGATGCATTAGAAAACCTTTGGGCCAAGAGGGAAAAGGCCGACGAGTTGAAAGAGATTAGGAAAAAAGAGCGCAATGATGAAAGAATTGCAGTAGAAACTAGAAGGCTTAATCTCAAGCAAGTACAAGTAGAGATGCAACAGAGGTCTGACGATGAAAGAGTAATGAATTTAGATCTTAGTGGTATGAGTGAGCGACAACAAAAGTTTTATATGAGTCTCCAAGATGAGATCATTGCTCGACGTTCTCGTGGTGCAAATAGTTGAAGATCCTAGTTCACTGGACTATGGGCTATGTTTACTTATGGTCAATGATTACTTTTGCTCACTGTAATATTCCTTTACTATGAACTAGTTAATGAAATGTGTTCCTTTGACTATGGACTATTATTTTGTGTTTACTCTTCCTTGATGATATGTTGATTTGTGTTTATCCATCCTATACTATGGATTATTTCTTACTGTGATGCTGGTGAATGGCATATTGTGATGCTGGTGATTGTTGACTCCGAAAACCGCCGGGGGCCGACGATCTGGTTCGGCGCCTAGAGACACGCAAAGGCTTGGGATATTTGTTTAACTCCAGTGCAGGTCCTAAATCTTGAGGTTCGTAGACGTGCCAGTCAATTTGACCTTGCAATTGACAAGGAGATAGAAAATATTAGACCAATGAGCCAATCGGTTGGAAGCCGATCTGGACTCGTCTCATTGGCCGATGGCCGATATAAACTGTAGCACTTATACACCGACTGGAAGCCGATGAAGGCATGAACAGCAATTAATAATGATAAGCAAATATCAAACTAGCCGATCGCCGAAGGAATACTTGAAAATCGGCTATAAACTGATAAAATAAATAAGCAGAATGCGTAAATAAATAGATTGAGTAAACTTCAGCTGATTGCAATAGTAATAGCTAACGCTGCCCCAAAGGTGTTGCCCGCGCCCGCGCCCCGGGCCCTTGCTCGTGCCCGTGCCCGAGTCCTCGCCTGCTGCCCGTGCTCGGGTCCTCGTGCCCGCGCCCGGATCCTCGCCTGTTGCCCATGCCCGTGCCCGGGTCCTTGCATGTTGTTCTCGTGCCCGGGTCTTCGGTTGCTGTTCGTGCCCAGGTCCTCACCACAGGGAAAAACCGAGATATACAATTTTGTGCCGCCTTGACTTGGCAGCGATTTTCTAAACATGTTTGTGACAAATCGGCTGGATATAAAGATAACTTATCGGCTAAACACTCCGATAAAACATCGCATAAAACCCATCGGCTTATTAAGAGTGAAGTTATTACCACCAGTCTAGTAGATCGGACCCAACCGTTGCAGCACAGACTGATGATGATAACAGGACCTCGATGGGCCGATAGATCTAATGCGATCGTGATGTAAAATATGATAACTTATCGGCTATACATCCCGATAAGACACTTACGCAGAAATTATCAACCTAGCAGGAACGATCTATCACTGGCAGTTTAGTAGGTCGGACCCAACCGATGCAGCACAAACTGATGATAAATCGCTCCCAGTGAGCTGATACGATCTGCGCACGCGTGATGTGATATACCTAATCGATCTATGAGATCAAACTAAACTGATACAGCCATAGACAAAATAGATATATCGTGGTAAGCTGTCCACCGTGAACCGACTAGAATATCGGACTTAACCGAGGAAGTCCTAGCTGATGCGGTGGCCGGGGTGACGAGACTTACCCTCTCGCAGGAGGTCGAACTTAACCGATGCAGCCCGGCTCGAGAAGCAAGAACCCGTCGAAGGGGTGGCAATGCGCCGAAATTGTATTGATCTGATTGATGTAGATATATTACAAAGCACCCGGGCATACGTATTAATACCCCGAGTTGATATGAGTCCTTATTGGACACGGTACACGATTTCCTAATTACAAAAGGAAACATTAACAGGACCCGACCGGACACGAGATCAGGCTTCTTAAAGATAAAATATTAATCTTGCCTAATTAATAATCTGCCATACTGCGGTCTTTACGGCTCTTTCCTGGACCCGGTTTCTTCCGAATCAACTTCCGTTAGTTAACTGCAACTTCCTTCTTGACCGAATCTGATACAGAGCCATACCAAATTTTGGCGTTAACACATGCCCCCCAAATTCGGAGTTCTCTATAGGATTTCAAAATTCTTTCAGTTTGGGCCTTCAGATTCCTTCCATTCCGAGGCGGCTCAAAGTAGCCCACTTGCCTTAATTGTTTGAAACAGTGCCAACGGCCTCGATTCCCGCCCGGTCATCATGCCTCTATAAACCGCTTTGTCTCCCTAGCCTTTTTTACGCTTTCACATCACCAGAGCACTACCGCTTCATCTTCCGAGACCTCGACGAACTCCGGTGAACTCAGACGAACCGTCGCAGCTCTCTCCTTCAACCGCTGATTCCCGCTCTTCTTCTTCTTGCGCAATGGCATCAGCATCCGCAGTCCCCGAGGTAATCTTTTTGCCTGATTGTTCCCTGATTTTGTAGCCTAGATGAATCCAATCTACCATGTTCTTCACCTGTTCTTCGTCGTGTTGTTATTTACTGTAGAACCTTAGAAGCCAAGTCCTAATCCCAGCCGCCGATTACCCAAATTTCTTCTATCACGGCCTAATGGGTAGCGAGATCCCACAGATTTCATCAGCACCAAGACCCAACGCATTCCTTTCAAGAACTCCGCCATGTTAGTCAGTGATTGGACTAATAGCTTCAGATCATGGCCGAGCAAGCTTCCTGGGTGGAGGGACTGATATATCAGAGTATCGGCCGCGAAGAGAACCCTCTGGGAAGAATCAAACATCGGCCACTGCATCAACCTTTCTCTAGTAGATATGGAAAGGAACGAACATCTGCTTGCATCGATTTCATATTTCTGGTCAGATGCCCTCAACGCCTTCATGTTCGGGCACGGGCCGATGACCCCCACTTTGATGGATGTGACTATGCTCACCTGCCTCAACACGACGAATTACATCAACCCCTTCAAGCTCCGATTCAAGCCTGCTCATTGGCTTCAGACGAAGAACATTGGTGGCTGGTCCAGGTATATATCAATCCACAACAAAGGAACTGGACCAGTCAACGATCGGGAACATGTCGTCTTTTTGAACTTGTGGCTGGAACGGTTTGTTTTTGGTGGTGCAACCCTCGGCCCAACGACTAACATGTAATGTCTGGTAGAGTGCCTGGCCGATCGGAAACAAATCCCCTTGGGGCAATACCTCCTTGGCGCCACTTATCAGCTGCTACATCAAGTAGCGACCAAGCTATTGGCCGGCCAGCCCATCGGCCATATTGGGGGTCCTTGGTGGTTTGTGCAACTATGGCTCAACGTCTACACCTCCAAGGCCTTTTCTGAGACTTCTTTTCTTAACCAATCCTTTCTAGCCGATCATACAAAAGACCAGGAACCCACTTACCGCCGATGTATCTCCATGGGCGAAGCTGCATCGGCTCTTCCTGGCGGCAAGATAACACCTGTTGGACTCAGTCAATGGTTCAAGGAGTTTTATTACGGCTTCACCAAGGAGGCCACTCTTTGGTTTGCATACAATGATGCATCGTCATTCGAGATGCCTTCCAACTTCAATCCACTCGATGCTCTGGAAGATAATGAGTCGAAGGCTATATTTCTATCGGCCATTACCCCTTGTCTGCTGTCGACTGGCTTTTCTCTGGGCCAATCGCAACCATCATATGAATTCTACCATCCATTGGTCGGCTCCCGTCAGCTTGGTCTTGGTCAACTTCCAATCGGCCTATTCTTCATCGATAAACTTCAGGCCCGGGGCAACATCAACAATGCCCTAGAGTATAATCGGATGCGGACCTTAACAGAATCCCTACCTCTGGGCGCTGCTACCGAGGTGAATGTATGCACTGCCAATACAAAGCTTTTCGCCCGATGGTGGTCAGAATGGAGGAGACATCTATTTCACTTAGCGGCCATCCACTACTGTTCTCGCCTCCACGCCGACTACATCGAATCCGATGAAGAGGTAATACCCATAAGCCTTAATCACCATCTCCGATCATCTCTCATACTTAATTTTGCAGGCTGCCAACGTCGAGCCCCCAACGACAAGCACTAGTGGCCAGCCGATCATGTATCAACCCCCATTGGCCACTCCGAACATAGGGCGCAATGCTCCCTCTCCATCGGCTCTCCTCCAGGCGCCCCGGCCGACAGGACAGAAATGCAAAAAGCTGGCGCATCGCTCTTCTCTCAAGAAGCAGAAAACCAACGCCGATGCCATGGTCACGACGCCACCTACTCCCCAAACAACATCGGCCCCCTCATCTCCTCGGGTATGTGCTAAGTCTTGATATCATTATCTGTTTTCCCATCTTTTTCATCAATTTCATTTTCAGCTCGAGTCATCGGCCCCTGAACCTCAACCTTCTACTGACATCCCTCCAAGCGTCGAACCGATGACTTCTCCAGTCGCTCCACCTTCAGCCCCCAGTCCCCAAACCGTTGAGGCTATTCCTACTACATCGCCTGACATCGGCCGTTCTGAAGAACAACCTACTCATCCGCTTGAAGCCGATGCCACCCAAGCTGCCGATGCCCTTCCTCAGGTAATCTCTCTATATCCATACTTCACTTTTAACTCTTCACTGATTCTTTTACCGACGTCAATTTGCAATCCTTGGCCGATTTGTTCTCCTTTGATATCGGCAAGTACTGGGAGACAGAAGAGGCAACAGCCACCAGCGCGGCAACCAAACCATCCCTCTTAGCCGATGTGCGCAAGTACTTAACGAATATCATTAGTCGACTGGAAAATCCGATCGACGCACTAGTGGAAGACTGCGGGCCGATCCGGGCAAGACTTGCAGATATTGAACATTATTTGCCCGAAGAACTCATCGACGCACTGACTCCCGCGGCATATCTGGAATCTCACAGATTCAGACTCATCAAGCTTAGGCAGCGCATAGCCGATCGTGCTGACCAACAGAAGATAACCCAAGATATCCAAGTCGATCGGCTGTCAGCCCAAACAAAGAAGAAAAAGCTTGATGACATGGTAACTGCCCCTCAAGAGCTCCAATCCAAGTTGGACAAACTGAAGAAAAAGGAGGCCGATTTGCTGGCAGAACTTGAAAAAACTTGTAAGGATCTTGAAACAACAGAAACCCAGCTCATTGGCCTGCCACAAGCTATACAAGATCAGGAGGCTAAGGTTGCAGCAACGATACGTCAAGTCGTTCATCGGTGCAAAAATTTGAAGACCATCCCGGGCTCCGATGAAGACGACATTCGTGCTATCAATGAGATTGACCAGATCTGCTTACGCGCAATCGAAACAATTCAGAACTTTTTGTAAAACCTTGATACTAAAGACTGATGATTTCCAGACGCACCGATTAACTTTTACTGTAATATAATCTAATCGGCTCTGTTGCCTGTTTCTTTCAATTGCCCCTTAGTATTTTTTGTCTATTTGATCTAAAGGCGATATCAATTGATATCGGCTGTCTTTAGGCGATGCAAAAACATCGGCTTTCTGAACCGTTTTAGAAATCGCCTGCACTTAACCGATTTAAGAGTTGATCCAAACACTCGGATAATATCTCTTGAGGTACTTCCCATTAAGTGCTTTAGCAAACTCTGTCCCCTTAAGATCTTCCAATATATAGGCATTGCCAGGTACGCAACGATTAATCTGATAGGGCCCTTCCCAATTAGGTGACCACTTTCCGAATGTACTATCTCTGGACCCAATCGGCAAAATCAACTTCCATACAAGATCTCCCTCAGTAAACGACTTATTCATCACCTTTTTATTATAATGTCTAGCTGCCCTAGCCTTATTTTTCTTGATCCTTTCTAATGCTCTTAACCGATTCTGAGCCAAATCCTCGAGTTCATCTGTCATCAAATTATAATAATCATCGGCTGTCAATTGATTCTGCAAAGAAATTCTCCTAGAGCCGATGTTAGTCTCCCAAGGCAAAACTGCTTCATGTCCATATACTAACTGATAAGGTGGCACCCGAGTAGATCCATGACATGCCATCCGATAAGCCCACAAAGAATCGGCTAATGTAGTATGCCATCGTTGCGGCTGTTCATCAATCTTCCGCTTAATCAACTTGATCAAACTCTTATTAGAAGCTTCCGCCCGTCCATTAGCCTGAGCATAATAAGGCGATGAATTTAATAACTTAATTCCCATACTGGCAGCAAACTGTTGAAACTCATCGGACACGAAAATAGATCCCTGATCGGTAGTTATCGTCTGAGGGATTCCAAACCGATAAATTATGTGCTCCTTTACAAACTCGATCACTTCTTTGGACGTAACTTTCTTCAGAGGAATCGCTTCTACCCACTTTGTAAAATAATCTGTCGCTGCCAATATGAATTTATGTCCCTTACTCGATGGAGGATAAACCTGGCCAATCATGTCAATTCCCCATCCTCTGAACGGCCATGGTTTGATGATAGGATTCATAGCCGATGCTGGTGCTCGCTGTATATTTCCAAATTTCTGACAATCTTGACACCCTTTATAATACTTGAAGCAATCCTCCAACATTGTCGGCCAAAAATACCCTACTCTTCTCAGCAACTACTTCATCTTATGAGCCGATTGATGAGTTCCACAAACACCCTCATGCACTTCGCACATAACCACCTTGGGTTCTTCCAAATCCAGGCATCTCAGCAGAACTCCTTCAAAAGTCCGATAATATAATTCTCCATCAAGCAGCACATATTTAGCAGCTTTATACCGAAGTTTCCTGGAAACCGATTACGACGGATTTTGTAGATAACCAATTATTTCATGTCTCCAATCATCGGCTTTATCCTGAATATCATTATCGGCTATTTCAACCTAACTGTCTATTCAGCCGATAACCAGAAGCAATCTGTGTAAGATCATTAGCTTCTAAATTTCGCTCCCTAGGAATATGATCCATTGATACCATCTTGAAATCCTTCAATAAATCTGTACACTCCTCATAATATAATCTCAAAACATCATCTCTGCACTCATATTCCCCAGACAACTGCTTGATCACCAACAAAGAATCACCAACAATCTCTATGATATCGGCTCCGATCTCTCTTAAAAGTTGAAGTCCTTTCAGCACCGCCTCGTACTCTGCCTGATTATTGGTCCGATAAGGTTTAATTGTAAAAGCAAACTCAAAACTTGCCCCCCGAGGCGATACAATGACCAGTCCAATACCAGATTCATGCTTACAAACCGATCCATCAAAAAACAAAGTCCAAGGGACCGGCTCCACATAATCTTCGTGAACCCCTCTGTGTTGCACAATGAAATCGGCCACCGCCTGTCCTTTGATCGCTTTAGCTGATTCATACCTCAAGTCGAACTCTGCAAGGCAAAACCATTTACCAACTCGCCTTTTAAAACTGGAGCCGACAACATGTATTTCACCACATCGGCTTTACAAACCACCGTGCATTCAGCCGATAGGATATATTGCATTAACTTCGTGCATGAGAAATATAGACAAAGGCATAATTTTTCCACCGCAGGATATCTCGTTTCAGCATCCAAAAGCCTTCTGCTTAGATAGAACACGACTCGCTCCTTTTCTTCAAACTCCTGAATTAAAACAGACCCGATGGATTTCTCATCGGCCGATAAGTATAATTTGAACGGCGCTCCTTTCTGCGGCGGAATCAGAACAGGTGGGGAACTCAAATAATTCTTAATTCCATCGAATGCCTTCTGCTGATCTGGCCCCCACACAAACTCTTGATCGGCTTTCAATTTTAATAACGGAGTAAAAGATTCAATTCTCCCTGACAAATTTGATATAAATCTCCTTACAAAATTAATCTTGCCGATCAATGACTGTAACTCTGTCTTGTTGCTTGGTGGCTCTGTGGTCTTAATGGCTCTGAAGCTCCGTTGACTAACTTCAATTCCTCGCTCCTGAACCATAAAACCCAAAAACTGCCTAGCTGATACACCAAAAGCGCATTTGTTGGGATTCATCCTTAGTCCGTATTTCTTGGCCCTTTCCAGCACTTTCCACAAATCGGCTATATGGCTTCCCTCACTCTTAGACTTAACCACCACATCATCAATGTAAATTTCCACTAGCAAACCGATGAGATCATGAAATATATAATTCATCGCCCTCTGATAAGTCGCACCGGCACTTTTTAACCCAAACGTCATTACTACCCACTCATATAAGCCGATAGCTCCAGGACATCGAAACGCAATCTTATGTATATCTTCTTCAGCCATAAAAATCTGATGGTATCCTGCATTGCCGTCCATGAAGCTAATAATCTTGTGGCCTGATGCTGCATCCACCAAAAAATCTGCTATCGGCATCAGGTACTCATCCTTCGGGGTAGCTTTATTTAAATCCGGAAATCGATACATATCCTCAATTTTCCATTCTTCTTTTCTACCGGGACGATGTTAGAAACCCACTCAGCATATCGGCATGGCCTTATAAACTTGGTCATATAACCTTGTAATCTCTGCTTTGATTGGCTCATATAATTCTACCTTAAACCTTCTTGGAGCCTGTTTGAACGGCCGATATCCTGGTTTAATGGGTAGCGATGTTCAACAATTGATCGGCTTAATCCTGGCATCTCATGATACTCCCAAGCAAAACAATCCCGATACTCCTTCAACAGTGTTATTAATTCTTCTCGAAGTTCAGGGCATAATTTTTTGCTTATGTACGTCGGCCTTGGCTTATCTCCTGGTCCTATGTCGATCTCCTCTAAATCATCGGCCGACGTAAACCCTTGTCCCAGTTTCCCCTCGAAATCTTCAATAGAGCCCATCAGAGTAACAGCTCGGAGCCGACTTGCTGAATCAGCTGTATCCCTTGGCTGGTGACCTTAAGATAATCTCCTTCCCATGTTTTTCCAGACAAGCAATCAACACCATCTGCTTCCCAGACCGGCAAATCAGTCATTGCAATGTTCGTTGACCGATCTGCTAGAACTACCTCAACTTGATCTCCTTGCCATTGTATCAAACATTGATGCATCGTCGAGGGCACGCAACAGTTAACGTGAATCCAATCCCTGCCAAGAAGCAGACTATATGACCCTTTTCCATCGATAATGAAAAACGTGGTAAGCAATGTCTTGTTTCCCACTGTCAACTCCACGTTCAACACGTCTTTCGCCTCTGATGAATTTCCACCGAAGTCTTTTAGCACCATATTTGTCTTGGTCAAGTCTTCAGCAGTTTTCCCCAGTTTTCAAAATGTAGCATAAGGCATCAGATTAACAGCTGCTCCCCCATCAACTAGCATCTTCGTCATCGGCTTCCCATTCACATAGCCCTTGATATATAATGGCTTTAAGTGCCGATGCTCTGATTCCTCAGGTTTATCAAATATAGCCTGATCGGGTTGCAACGTTAGCTGAGCGAAAACTTCTTCATTGCCATCCTCATCCGACGAAAGTGCTTTATACTCCCGAGGCAAAAAGAAAACCATGTTTACTGGAGCCGATGGATTGACTTCATCGTCCTTCCTTTTCACACGCCATACTCGTTTAGTTCTCTTGTGACGATGACCTCTGTTCTTCCTGTTGCTCTCGGTGTCGTAGCCGTTGTGCCCTTCTCTTCTGATTTCTTGTGAATATTCCGCTAGGACACCACTGAGGATTTTGGAGTTGTTTTTCATGTACTTCCTCTTTATTTTCTTCAAAGAATTCTTCGTGAACCGGCCCTAATCGTCTATGTACCGATGCTCGTCTCCTAGGTGGCCGATCCTACGAAAGACTTTCCTGCTGATCCCGCTGAAACCTCAGATTATCGCACTCAGGGCAATCTTCAATTGATGGCAATCTCATCCCTTGATCCCACCAGAATCGGAAGAACGAACAATCCCAATGTGGATTATATCTTTCCCTGTCTGGCTCAATCCACTGTTCTTCGTACTTTGAATATTTTTCTATCATGCCTGATGAAGTAATCCTTGATTTTCTATGATCCACATGCCTTCCTTCATCGGCTTGAGTCCTTGACGACAATCCCGCATAAACCATGTTCATGGGGAACGGGTGTCCGTCGATTTTCATCGGCTTCTTGTCTTCAAACTTGATTCTTCCTTGCTCAATAGCCGATTGAATTTGTTGGCGAAAAACTTTGCACTCGTTGGTGTGATGCGATATCGTATTGTGCCACTTGCAATATCTTTTCTTCTTCAGTTCTTCGGCTGATGGAATTACGTGATTCGGCGGAAGTTGTATCTGCTTCTCTTGTAACAGCAGGTCGAAGATTTTATCGGCTTTATTGACGTCAAAGTCATATCGCTTCTCTTTGCCGATATCCTTAACCCACGGGCATGATACTAATTTTTTGTTCCTAGCCCACTCCGCCAATCCGACTTCAGCATCGGATCCCTTATCGTCTGAGTCCGATGAATAAACCTGTACCTGAGCAACCCTTCTCTGATATTTATCTTTTTTTGCCTCTTGAAATCGGCTTTCATGAGCCGATACCTTCTGTACCAGGTGCGCCAGGGACTCGAACTCCTGTGATGAAAACCTCTCTTTGATTGGTGCTAAGAGACCTTGGAAAGCCAAATCGGCTAGATGTCCATCGCTCAGGTTCAGGCTGTAACATCGGTTTCTAACATCCCGAAATCGCTGAATATATTCCGATACTGTTTCATCTGGTCGTTGCCTAACCGATGTCAAATCTATCAGTCTCATCTCATGGATTCCTGCAAAGAAATATTTGTGAAACTGTTTTTCTAGATCGGCCCATCCCCGAACTGAATTCGGTGGTAATGAAGAGAACCATGTAAAAGCCGACCTAGATAGCGACAAGGGGAAAAACCTAACTCTCAGAGCCTCTTCAGCCGATGCCTCTCCGCACTGTGCCAGGAATCGGCTAATGTGCTCTACTGTAGATGTGTTGTCTTGCCCTGAGAACTTAGAGAAATCCAGGACTCTGTATCGGTGTGGTAATAGAACTCTGTCGAACCACTCAGGATATGGATGCCGATACATAAATGTTTGCTCCTTGGGCTTGATCCCAAACTGTTCCCTTACTATTTCTGCAACCCTTGCCAACAAATCTTCTTCCCTTGGGTTATCCTGTTGATACTGTATCGGGGGAGTTGGTTGCCGATTCTATCTAGGATATTCTCTCTGGTAACTACCTGGATCGGCAATACCACCTGGGTAATTCTGTTGATATCCCCCATAATAAGCAGACCGATGGTATCCAGCAGGAATATCCTGTTGCCCCCCAGCCTGGTTCTGTGTAAACAGGTTTTCTGGTATGTCTCTGTTTATCCCATAAGTAACCTGATTTGGCTCCATCTTTGGCGGGAGATAGACAGGACCTCGAGTAGGCTCTTGAAGAATTGACCCATCCACTGTTTTCTTGATGAGATTATGGAGCGTGTTCACCAGGATCCCGGACTGATTGATGAGCGCATGATGTACTACTTCGTTCACCATCTCCTGTAACGGTTTTACTGGTGGACTTTCAGGTGGTGTGCGGCTCGATTGTCCAACCAAAACTGTTTTCAGAAATTGAGATTTCTGAATCGGCCCTTGTCTTGTCATGCCAAAAGATTCCAAGCAAAGCTTATGAAAATTGGCCATATTCTGTTCGACTTGCTGTTTTTGTTCTTCAGTTAGATCTTCCATAGTGACCGGAATCATATTGTCTTGTTTGATCTCTTTTCCGGCCATGTTGAAATTCCGATTGAGACTTTGTGTTGAAACTTCGTGTCCTACCAGGCGTGCCAAAAACGTGTTGACGCCGAAAACCGCCGGGGGCCGACGACCTGGTTCGGCGTCTATAGACACGCGAAGGCCTGGGATATTTGCTTCACTCCAGTGCAGGTCCAAAAATCTTGAGGTTCGTAGGCGTGCCAGTCAATTTGACCCTACAATTGACAAGGAGAGAAAATGTTAGATCAATGAGCCAATCGGCTGGAAGCCGATCTGGACTCGTCTCATCGGCCGATAACCGATATGAACTGTAGCACTTATACACCGACTGGAAGCCGATGATGGCATGAGCAATAACTAATAATGATAAGCAAATATCGAACTAGCCGATCACCGAAGGGATACTTGAAAATTGGATATAAACTGATAAAATAAATAAACAGAATGCGTACATAAATGGATTTAATAAACTTCAGCCGATAGCAATAGTAATTGCTATGCATCGCTCCAAAGGTGCTGCCCGGGCCCGTGCCCGGGCCCTTGCTCGTGCCCGTGCCCGGATCCTCGCCTGCTGTCCGTGCCCGGGTGCTCGCTTGTACCCGCGCCCGGGTCCTTGCATGCTGTTCGTGCCCGGGTCCTCGTTTGCTGTCCGTGCCCGGGTCCTCGCATGCTGTTCGTGCCCGGATCCTCGCTCGTGCTCACGCCCGAGTCCTCGCCACAGGGAAAAAATCGAGATATGCAATTTCGTGTCGCCCTGACTTGGCAGCGATTTTCTAGACATGTTTGTGACAAATCGGCTGGATATAAAGATAACTTATCGGCTAAACACTCCGATAAAACATCGCATTAAACCTATTGGCTTATTAAGAGTAAAGTTATTACCAATAGTCTAGTAGATCGGACCTAACCGTTGCAGCATAGACTGATGATGATAACAAGACCTCGATGAGCCGATAGATCTAATGCGATCGTGATGTAAAATATGATAACTTATCGGCTATGCATCCCGATAAGACGCTTGCGCAAAAAATATCAACCTAGCAGGAACGATTTATCACTGGCAGTTTAGTAGGTTGGACCCAACCGATGCAGCACAAACTGATGATAAATCGCTCATAGTAAGCCGATACGATCTGCGCACGCGTGATGTGATATACCTAATCGATCTATGAGATCAAACTAAACTGATGCAGCCATAGACAGAATAACTATATCGTGGTAAGCCGTCCACCGTGAACGGACTAGAATATCGGACTTAACCGAGGAAGTCCTAGCCGATGCGGTGGCCGGGGTGACGAGACTTACCCTCTCGCAGGAGTTAGAACTTAACCGATGCAGCCCAGCTGGAGAAGCAAGAACCCATCGAAGGGGTGGCGATGCGTCGAAATTGTATTGATTTGATTGATGTAGATATCTTACAAAGCACCCGGGCATACGTATTTATACCCCGAGTTGACACGAGTCCTTATTGGACACGGTACACGATTTCCTAATTACAAAAGAAAACATTAACAGGACCCGACCGGACACGAGATTAGGTTTCCTAAAGAAAAAATATTAATTTGCCTAATTAATAATCTACCATACTGCGGTCTTCACGGCTCTTTCCTGGATTCGACTTCCTTCTGGATCAACCTCCGTTAGTTAATAGCAACTTTCTCCTTAGCCGAATCTGATACAGAGCCATACCAAATTTTGGCGTTAACAGAAGCATTGCACAACTCTTCTTTATCACAAGAAATAGGAACCAAATCATCGTGTGACAAAGGTAAGTTAACATATGATTCCACTGGAGATTGCTCTAAACTAACATGATTAGTGGACATATATAGCACATCAAAATTGTCCATACCTTGAGTGAATGTAGCACCATTTCTGTTACCTTTGTTCTCATTTTCAAAAACTGTAGGTGCACTCTTAATTAAACCATCTTGAAACATGCATGGATCAACAGGTGAATCTTGTTTCTCTATGTCTTTCTTCCTTTCCTCATTACTTTGGCTCTTCTCAGATACCTGCAAAATGTCAGTGTCCAAAGCAATACATTCGTTTTGCAATAACTCAGGTTTAGGTGAAGGCATCAAAATATTAGTATTATTACATTTATTTCTCAAAACCTCATGGTTTTTAATCTTTTCCCTCTCAAGATCATCTTTCAAAATTTCAGCAGGGGACATAGGTAGCAACTTAAATTTCTTGCCATTATGTGTAAACGTGTACGTGTTGTTTCTACCATGGTGCACAACATCTCTATCATATATCCAAGGTCTACCCAAAAGTAGAAAACATGCTTGCATTGGAACAACATCGAATATGGCACTATCATGATAATTGCCTACGAAAAACTCCACTTTCACAATTTTACTTACCTTCAACTTACCGTAGGAATTGAACCACTGCATGTAATAAGGCTTAGGATGCGGTTGCATCGATAATCCAAGCTTCTCGACCATATCTAAACTTGCCAAGTTGCTACAGCTCTCACTATCAATGATAATACGGCATGCTCTATTGTGAACCATGAACCTTGATTGGAACAAATTGTGGCGTTGATTTTGCTCCGCTTTCTCCATTTGAGAACTTAGCACTCGTTGTACCAAAGCACTCTCATTATCCTGCAAAAGGTTAGTCACAGAAGAAACCTTGATTTGAACAAGGGGTTGCTTCTCTAAATGACACACTTTATTTTTGTATGCAAAATTCTGAGATGGAGAAACAAATTTCTCTCGCATAAGCATTTTCATATCGTTCCAAGTTTGAGGCAATCTATCATGTGAAGACGTTATTAAATCTTGCCACCATATTAAAGCATGAGAAGTCAAGACACTAGCAGCATTCTTAATCTTTTGTTTATCACACATATGGCGTTGAGAAAAAATTTTATCAATCGCAACTTCCCAAGTCGTGTATGCTTCAGCACCAAATCCATTATATGAAGGGGGAGATGACACAGTCTTACCTTCACTTGTCGAAAATGATGTGGCAGCTATGGTAGGGCTCTCATCCAAATTCTTCGTCTCCTTTTCGTCCTTGGTGTGAACTGTCATAGTTAGTGGAAGACAAGAAGAAATAGTAGCTGGCTGCTGATGTCGTCTCAATTGTGCATATTTACTAAGGAGACTTTTTGTGCTCTTAGCTATCGCCTGAAGGTCTTGTTGTAGAGAGTCCATGCTATGTCATCACAATCCTGCCACTGTTAGTAGAAAACAGAAAATAACACAAAAGCTTTATCCCTATCAACTACTAGGTAGTGGATAGTGGAAACACACACTCTCAAGCAACCAAAAGCATCTTATTGAACTTGTGGGTGCCATGGGCCCCGGGTACCTCATGACAAGCATATGGGCCACTCGGATAGAGGATGGGCCTAGCCTTGTAACTAGAGATATAGCTAAATTCGGCAGACTTCGCCTTGTATAGAAAGGAATATACAGTCCTAGTCGGGTGCGTTATATCTCTAAGGGGAGATCTCCTAGTCGTAATCCGATGGGGACTCCTACCTTGTAACCCTGTCCCCTAGTATATAAGGGGAGGCAGGGCGCCCCATGAGGGCAGAAGAGCACTCATAAGCTCAGAGGTGCACACAAGTTCATCAGAACCACCACCGTATATCCTCAAAGGAATACATATAAACTGGACGTAGGGTATTACCTCACATCGAGGGCCTGAACCAGTATAAAATCTCTCTGTGTTCCTTTGCAATCCACCGAGTTTACATCCGCCGACTAGCCCCATATATTTATTGCCGGTGTAAAACATCGACAGAGCTTGTCGGTTGGCCACCTCTTGTTGTTGTAGTCGGCGCGCCTCCTCTTGCTGCTCCTCTTGCAGTCGGCGCACCTCGGAGGGTGGCGTTGAAGCCATGAAGATCTCGCGGGGGAGGAGGAAGCTTGCCAAGGTGGAGTCCGAGTTGATGCTCGAACCACCATCCGACTTAGTGTCGGACTCCGAGTAGTTTATCGGAGTTAGGACGACTCCGACCTCCCTAGATCCAATCTGAAACGGTGCATGACCGTGTCCAAACTGAATCGTTGGAGGTCGGGTCTGCTGTGTAGGTTGTAGATGCACAGCGTCGCCGAGTCCGTAAGGGAGATTGACGATCTCTCCCCCTCTCGGCCTAACCCGCGCTGGCTCAGGGCCTAGCGCGAGTCGGACGCCGAAGGAGAGAGTTGTCCCGATGTCCGGCGATGTGAGGGACTGTCGTAGTAGATCGTCGAAGGAGATGGCGACGTCCCTGGGGCCGACTGGCGCAACGCCGGCTAGCTCCTCAGCTGGCAAGATCGGATCTGCCTTAGCTAAGGAAAGGTTGCCGAGTTGATCGGCGACGAAATCAAGGCTCCCGAAGGTGATGGTGTCTCCATTGGAGAACCTGTCGCCCTTGACTCCGTTGATGGGATCCATCGAATCTGTTGATGAAGAATTCGCCGGGCCCCTACCTGGCGCGCCAACTGTCGATGCTTTGCACCGGCAATAATACTATGGGGCTACTCGGCGACCCGGAATTCGGTGGATTGCAGAGGAACACGGGAAAATTATACTGGTTTAGGCCCTCGATGTGAGGTAATACCCTACGTCCAGTTGAGGTGTTATTCCTCTGAGGTGGTTTTACGATCAATGATCTGGTGTGCCCTCATGGGGCGCCCTGCCTCCCTTTATATACTGGGGGACAGGGGTACATGGTAAGGATCCCAGTCGGATACGACCAAGGGATTTCCTTATTAGAGATAGAATCCTATCCGACTAAGGCCATGTTTCCTTATTGTACAAGACACAGCCTGCCGGGTGCTATCTTATCTCTAATTACATGATCTGGCCCATCCTCTATCCGAGTGGCCCATGTGCTGGTAATGAGGTACCCGGGGCCCATGGCTCCCACATATACCTCAGTGGCGGCGCATAGAAGAAGGGGGTCTGTTAAAGACCGCATCCGATCATATTCTAGGGCGTTGCTGACGTTGCCCCGGGCTTGAAGTTTGTCGATGAAGAATAGGCCGATCGGAAGCTGACCAAGGCCAAACTGACGGGAGCCGACCGATGGATGGTAGAACTCATATGATGGTTGCGATCGGCCCAAAGAAAAGCCAGTTGGCAGCAGATGAGGGGTGATGGCCGATAGGAATATGGCTTTGGACTCATCATTATCCAAAGCATTAAGTGGGTCGAAGTTGGAAGGCATCTCAAATGATGAAGCGTCATTATATGCAAACCAGAGAGTGGCCTCCCTGGTGAAACCATAATAAAACCCCTTGAACCACTGACTGAGTCCAGCGGGGGTTATCTTGCCGCTAGAAAGGGCCGATGCAGCTTCGCCCATGGAAATGCATCGGCGGTAAATGGGATCCTGGTCTTCTGTGTAGTCGGCTGGAAAAGATTGGTTGAGAAGAGAAGTCCCAGAGAAGGCCTTGGAGGTGTAAACATTGAGCCAGAGTTGCACAAACCACCAAGGACCCCCAATATGGCCGACGGGCTGGCCGGCCGATAGCTTGGTTGCCACTTGGTGAAGCAGCTGATAGGTAGCGCCAAGGAGGAATTGCCCTAGGGGGATCTGTTTCCGATCAACCAGGCACTCTGCTAAACATTGCATGTGGACCGTTGGGCCGAGGGTTGCGCCACCGAAAACAAACCGTTCCAGCCATAAGTTCAGAAAAGCAACATGCTCTCAGTCATCGACTGATCCAGTTCCCTTATTATGAATGGATATGTACCTGGACCAGCCGCCAATGTTCTTCGCTTGGAGCCGATGGGCAGGCTTGAATCGAAGCTTGAAGGGGTCGATGTAGCTCGTCATGTCAAGGCAGGTGAGCATGGTCACGTCTAGCAAGGTGGGAGTCATTGGCCCGTGCCCGAACATGAAGGCATTGAGGGCATCGGACCAGAAATATGAGGCCGATGCGAGCAGAGGTTCGTTCCTTTCCATATCGGCCAGGGAGAGATTGATGCAGTGGCCGATATGTGATTCTTCCCAGAGGGTTCTCTTCGCAGCCGATACTCTGGTGTACCAATCTCTCCACCCAGGCAGCTTGCTCGGCCATGACCTGAAGCTATTGGTCCAGTCACTGACTAGCATGGCCGAGTTCTTGAAAGGAATACGCTGGGTCTCGGCGCTTATAAAATCTGTGGGATCTTCGCTACCCATGGGGCCATGATAGAAGAAGTTTGGTTAATCGGTGGCCAGGATCAAGATCTGGTCTCTAAGATGCTACAGTAAACAAGAACATGACGAAGAACAGATGAAGAACATGGCGGATTGGGTGCATCTAGGCTACAAAATCGGGAGAAATAATCGGGCAGGAAGATTACCTCAGGGACTGCGGATGCTGACGCCATCGCGAGAGAGGAAGAAGATGCGGGAATCAACAGCCGAAGAAAAGGGTTGTGACGGTTCGTCTGGGTTCGCTGGAGCTTGTCGAAGTTTTGGGAGATGAAGCGGTGGTGCTCTGGTGATGTGAAAGCATAAAAAAGGGCTAGGGAGACGAAGCATTTTATGGAGATATGATGACCGGGCGGGAATCGAGGCCGTTGGCACTGTTTCAAACAATTATGGCAAGTGGGCTACCTTGGGCCGCCTCGGTATGGAAGAAATCTGGAGGCCCAAAATGAAAGAATTTCGAAGTCCTATAGGAGAACTCCGAAATTGGGGGGCATGTGTTAACGCCAAAATTTGGTAAGGCCCTGTATCAGATTCGGTCTAAAGGAAAATTGCAGTCAACTGGTGGAAATTGATCCAGAAGAGACCGATTCCGGGAGGAAGCCGTGAAGACCGCTGTTTGGCAGTTATTTACTGTATCTATTAATTAGGCAAGTGTTTATCTTTAGGAAACCTGACCTCGTGTCCGGTCAGGCCTTGTTAGCGTTTTCTATTATAATTAGGAAATCATGTACCGTGTCCAATAAGGACTCGTGTAACTCGAGGTATAAATACGTACACCCGGGGACCTTGTAAATCATCACTCGATCAATACAAATTCGGCGCATCGCCACCCTTCCGACGGGATCTTGCTTCTCGAGCCGGGCTGCATCGGTTAGGTCCGACCTCCTGCGAGAGGGTAAGTCTCGTCACCCCGGCTATCTATCGGCTAGGACTTCCTCGGTTAGGTCCGATATTCTAGTCGGTTTATGGTAGTCGGCTTACCACGATATATTTATATTGTCTATGGCTGCATCAGTTCAGTTTGATCTCATAGATTGATTAGGTATATCATATCACGCGTGCGTAGATCGTATCGGCTTACTGGGAGCGGTTTATCATCAGTTTGTGCTGCATCGGTTAGGTCCGACCTATTAAACTGCAAGTGATAAATCGTTCCTGCTAGGTTGATACCTTGTATGCAAGCGTCTTATCGGAGCGTATAGCCGATAAGTTATCATATTTTCACATCACAAACGCATCAGATCTATCGGCCTATCGAGATTTTACTATCATCGTCAGTCTGTGCTGCAACGGTTGGGTCCGATCTACTAGGCTGACGGTAATAACTTTATTCTTAATAAGCCGATGGGCTTTGTGCGGTGTTTTTATCGGAGTGCTTAGCCGATAAGTTATCTCTTAAATATAGCGGATTATACTGCTTGCTTTGTTATACATTCTCGCCTGCATTACTATTACGATCGGCTAAGGGCCAGCCGATTGACTTACTCTGCCAACCCCGGGCACGAGCTCAGTCAAGTTCCCGGGTACAATCAGTGCGCAAGGACCCGGGCACGGGTACAAGCGAGGACCCGAGCACGGGCATGACCTCAGGTAAGAACCCAGGCACAAGCACAGGTAAGAACCCGGGCATGGGTACGAACAGCAAACGAAGATCCTGGGCGCAGACACGAGCAAGAGCCCAGGCACGGGTACGGGCAGTATCTTCACGACGACATCAATAATCTTAATCACGATCGGCTTGAGTTTATTTAATCTATTTGTTTATGCATCCTGCCTATTTACTTTATCAGTTTATAGCCAATTTTCGAGCATCTCTTCAATGATCGGCTAGCTTAATATTCGTTTATTATTATGTTATTGCTCATGCCATCATCGGCTTCCAGTCGATGTATAAGTGCTACAGTGCATATTGGCCATCGGCTGATGAGATGAGTCCAAGCCGGCTTCCAGCCGATTGGCTCACGAATTTAACATCTTTTCTCCTTGTCAATTGCAGGGTCAAATTGACTGGCATGCCTATGAACCTCAAGATTATAGGACTTGCACTGGAGTGAAGCAAATCTCCCAGGCCTTCGCGTGTCTCCCAGACGCCGGACGGCCCCCGGCGGGTTTTCGGCGTCAACAGTCCCTCTGTTGCCCAACCCGACTCCAAGAGAGCGGGGAAGAAGCCGATTTTATATCGGGGTGAGGGGGCCATGACGGCGCGCGCCGTGAGCGGAAGCTTGAAAATAAAGGACGCCGCTGCCGCAACACCCACGCGGTCAAGTCCCAGGTTGAGACCTGCGGGCTTGAGCCCGACGTTGTCGAGCCCAGCCGTGGCGCCACCGAGGGGCCGGCTAGAGCAAATGCCGCCGGGGGCGGAGGCGCCCGAGCCGACCATACCGGAGTCGGGACCGACTCGGGTCGATACGCCACCGCCGATTGTGACGCCAACCGAGCCGACTGCCGGAGCTAGCGCTCCTCCGGGGAGCAGGTCGCCCGGCAAGAAGCTGAAGTTCTCCAAGAGGTGCGCTGCTCTGGGTCTTCTGAAGTCTTCGTGTGTTGAAGCAGTATCGTGATGTCTTGTTTCGTCGTGCAGGAAGCGGGCCGATATCGATCTCAAGGAGGTCGACCCGACCGCTCCACTTGATGAGCCTACCCTAGCCGAGCCAGCGGCCGCGAACACACCTGCTGAGCCGGCAGCCAGCCTGGTCGCTGAGACCGAGGTGGCCCCGACTACAGGGCCGCTGCCGCCACCCGACTGGGAGGTGGCTGCTGAGACTGAGGCCCCAGCTCCTGAGGCACCGCTCATCGCGGAAGCCGCGGACGGAGCCCCTGAGCCGGTCCCGGAGGTCGCAGGGGACGGTGACGCTGAGGCCAGGACCCCATCGCCGTTGTGGTCGTCGTCGTCGTCGTCGCCGTTGCCGCCGCCGCCTGAGATTCCACATCTGCCTCGGATCGAAGCTCCTCCACGCGTGATGCCCTGGACCTTCACATGGACAACTCGCAACGGCACTGCGAAAAGCTTCAGGCTCGATGAAGTCATTGCAAGGAGAGAGCGCGAAAGCCTGCTTCGCGCCGCCATCAGCGGGTCCCAAGGGGTCGCAGTATGATTCTTGTAGTAGAACCTTGGCAATCTTCTTGTTTTGATGTTTGACTCCGTCCTTGATCCGTCTTTTATCCTGAGCAGAAGCTTGTCGACCGCAATGAGGCGATGACGGAAATCCTGGTTGAGGTAGCTCCCCACCTCGTAGAATTGGAGCAGCTCCGGGCATTGAAAGCTGAGATGGAGGAGCGTCATGCGGGGAGGGAGGCCTGGTTGAAGAGCGGCGCCGATCAACTCAGGGCGGAGACATGGGCCCTAGCCAGAAAGATCAGAGGTAAGATCCCCGAGTATATCTTCCCGACCGAACAGTTGATGTATTCATCCAGCCGCGTTGTTCTCGACTGCCCAGTTGTGTCATGACTGCATAGTTGAGCTCTTGGCTAATCTGTGGTGCAGACCTCGAAGCGGAGTTAAACACCCGAACAGAGAGGGAATCGCAGCTGAAGGAGGCCGAAGAAGCCAAGGCCGAGCTTGAGAAGGTCAAGGCCGACCTGACAAAGGCCAACACCGAGCTTGACTGGGAGAAGTCCGAGTTGAAGGGGGCCGTCGTCAAGCTCGGTAAGGAAAAGGCCGAACTGGAGAAGACCGTGGCCGGGTGGGAGGCCGACTACGAAAGTAAGTCCTCAACCCGACTGTGATCTTAGCCAATCCATTAGTTACCTTGTGTGTAGCCGAATTTGACAAGTTTACTTGCCAGCGGATTTGGGCAGACATGAGAACCAATGTCCGGGCCCAGTATCTATTCTACACAGAGGAGATAAGGTTGATCAGGGAGTCACGGGAGGCCCTCGTCGGGTCCGTGAAAGGGCTCCTTGACCTCATAGATCCCCGCCCCGTGGGAACCAGCTGCAGCAGAATCCCCCAGATAGAGGGGCGTCTCGAGGATGCACCGAGTGCCCTGAAAAGGTACTCGGATGAGCGTGTTGTCGCCGGCGTGGCCCAGACCCTGGCGATGACCAAATCCATATACCCCAAGGCGGATATTGAAGCCATCGGGGAGGGGTTTGCCGAAGAGACGACACCAGAGGAGGCGCTGGAGCTGATCGCCCGGGGGAAGCCGACTGCTGAAATAATTACCCGAGACTTGGGTCTGTAAGGGCAACGTGTTATGTAGTCGGGATGTATAAACTGGTGTAAACAGGCATGTGTAAATATGTGTGCAATGCCGCCAAGCTTATTATCCGGTTGTCATTAGCGTTACTTGACCGTGTGGTATGCACCGAGTTAGTCTGTCAGAACTTAATAAAAGCGTTCAAAGTAAGAGGCTATACTCGGGCAAACGTGATAGTCATAGTAAGGCTTCATAACCGAAGATAAGCTCGTATGTTATTGACAGGACACACATATTCATGCAGCCCCCGACTCACTACTCAGTTGATACAAGCGGCGTAGTGAGTCAGAAGAATTGTACACATGAAAAATATAGAACTCAGGTATAGAAAGGACGTAGCTGTTCTATGTTCCATGAGTTGCTGATGAGAACGCCGTCTTCAGTCTTCAGTCGGTAGGCGCCTGGCCGCGTGACCTCGGCTATAATGAACGGCCCTTCCCATATTGGGGATAACTTATGCCTGTCTTTTGTGGTTTGTATTTTCCTCAGAACGAGATCCCCGACCAAAAAGGCGCGGCCACGGACATTGCGATTGTGGTAGCAACGTAGGCCTTGGAGATACCTTGCCGACTGGATTGTTGCAGTGTCTCTTGCTTCTTCCAGCTGATCTAGTTCAACCAGTCAGGTATTGTTGGAGTCATCTTCTGAGTAAGCCCGGACTCGTGGGGAGCCGAACTGCAACTCGGTAGGTAGCATGGCCTCGGCACCATAGACCAGAAAGAAAGGGGATTGCCCTGTTGCCCGACTAACCGTGGTTCTGAGAGACCAGAGAACGGATGGGAGTTCTTGTACCCACCGGCCCGCATATGGTTGTAGTCGGTCGAATATCCTGGCCTTGATGCCTTGTAAGACCATATCGTTGGCTCGTTCAACCTGGCCGTTGCTCCGCGGGTGTGCCACAGATGCATAGCAGATCTTGATGCCGAATTCATCGCAGAAATCTTGGAATACACCCGCCGCAAACTGAGTACCGTTGTCGGTGATGATACGGTTAGGAACTCCGAACCGGTATAATATACTCATGATGAAGTCCTTTGCTCGTGCCACTGTAATTGTTGCAACGGGTTTAGCCTCAATCCACTTGGTGAACTTATCCACCGCGACGAATAAATGTGTAAACCCTCCTGGCGCTTTCTTGAAAGGCCCGACCATGTCGAGCCCCCATACTGCAAATGGCCAGGAAATGGGGATAGTTTGGAGTTCCTGGGCTGGAAGATTTGTTTGTCTTGCGTAGAACTAGCAACCCTCACACTTGCGAATGATGTCTTTGGCGTCTGTTACTGCTGTGGGCCAGAAAAATCCCTACCGGTAAGCCTTTCCAACTAACGTCCTGGATGCGGCATGGTTGCCACATATGCCCGAGTGGATCGAGTGCAGAATCTGCTTGCCCTCTGCGGTGGTGACGCAGCGCATGAGGACACTGGATGCGCTCCTTCGGTACAGGTCTTCCCCGACTAGTAGGAAGCTTTTGCTTCGACGCTTTATCTGCTCGGCTTGACTGCGATCTTCTGGGAGTTCGTCGTCCATGAGAAATTTGACAACAGGAGTCCTCCAGTCTTGACATATGTGCAGCACTTCCTTTGTGGTCGGGGTAGGCTCGCCTCCCGACTGCTCCGGTGCCGGTTTCTTCTTGACTGATGGCTCCATAAGTTGCTCGACAAAGATTCCAGTTGGAACTGCTTCTCTCTTGGATCCCATGTTTGCCAGCTCATCTGCTGCGTCGTTGTATTGGCGCAGGACATGTGTGATTTCCAGCCCGTCGAACTTGTTCTCCAGCTTGCGGACCTCCTGATAGTATGCCGCCATGGTATCGTCGAGACAGGTCCAGTCTTTCATGACTTGGTTTACCACGAGTTGAGAATCTCCGCGCACAACCAGTCGACGTATGCCGAGTGATATAGCAATGCGGAGCCCGTGAACAAGTGCCTCGTACTCGGCGACGTTGTGGGAAGCCGGGAAGTGGATTTGTAGAATGTACTTCAGTTTTTCGCCAGTGGGGGACGTCAATATGACTCCGGCCCCGGCGCCGCCGATCCGTAGAGAACCGTCGAAGTACATTGTCCAGTACTCTAGCTTTGCTGTTGGTGTAGGCAGTTGGACTTCTGTCCACTCGGCCACGAAGTTGGCTAGAGCTTGAGACTTGATTGCTGTCCGTGGCTAAAAGGTGATGTCGAACGCCATCAACTCGAGTGCCCATTTAGCGATTCGGCCGGTGGCCTCGTGATTATGCAGGACATCCCCGAGTGGAAATGCTGTGACCACTGTGACTTGGTGTGCTTGGAAATAATGCACCAGCTTCCGGACTGTGATGAGTAGGCCATATAGCAGCTTCTGGACCTACGGATATCTCGTTTTGGAGTCAGCAAGGACCTCGCTGACGAAGTAGACTGGCCGTTGTATTTTTTGAATATGACCCTGTTCGGATCGCTCAACCACCAGCACCATGCTGACTACCTGTGTTGTTGCCGCCAGATATAGCATTAGCGGTTCCTAGGGCAGAGGTGACGCCAACACGGGGGGTGATGTGAGGAATTGTTTGAAGTCTTCGAAGGCTCATTGGGCTTCCAGAGTCCATTGGAAATTGTCGGTCTTTTTGAGTAGCTTGAAGAAGGGCATGCCCCGTTCGCCCAGTCGGGAGATAAACCGGCTGAGTGCCGCCATGTAGCCTGTCAGCTTCTGGACGTCTTTGAGGTTAGTCGGGGGTGCCATGTGCCTGATGGCGTTGACTTTCTCCAGGTTGGCCTCGATGCCACGATGCGAGACGATGAAGCCGAGTAACTTTCCGGATGGCACACCAAAGGCGCATTTTTCCGGGTTCAACTTCATCTTGAATCTTCGAAGATTTTGGAAGGTTTCTTCCAAGTCAGCGATGAGGTCTTGTTTGGACTTGGTCTTGATCACCACATCGTCGATGTAGGCTTCCACGTTGCGCCCGATCTGAGTATGTAGACACCGCTGAATAGCCCTTTGATAGGTTGCGCCCGCGTTCTTCAGACCGAACGGCATTGTGATATAGCAATACGCTCCAAACGGTGTGATGAAAGATGTCTTTAAACAGTCTTCCTCCCTCAGGCTGATTTGATGGTATCCCGAGTAACAGTCGAGAAAGCTGAGTAGGTCGCACCCTGCCGTGGAATCAACCACCTGATCTATCCGAGGAAGACCAAATGGGTCCTTGGGGCACGCTTTGTTGAGGTCGGTGTAGTCGACGCACATGCACCATTTACCGTTTTTCTTCTGGACCAGAACTGGGTTTGCCAGCCAGTCCGGGTGGTAGACCTCCTTGATGAACCCGGCTGCGAGGAGCTTGGTAATTTCCTCCCGGATAGCATCTTTGCGGTCTTGAGCGAAGCGCCACAGCCGTTGCTTGATTGGCTTGGCGTCTGTCTTCACGTTTAGGGCGTGCTCGATCACCTCCCTTGGTACACCCGGCATGTCGGACGGTTTCCACGCGAAGATATCCTTGTTGGCTTGGAGGAAGGTGACGAGCGCGTCTTCCTATTTGGGGTCGAGTCCGGTCCCGACTAGAGCAGTCTTCGAGGGGTCAGAAGGGTCCAGGGGGATCTTCTTCGTGTCAGAGTCCGCTGAAATTCCCGACTTCACTGCTTTTTTCGCCGGAACTTGATCTTGCTCGACTTCTGTTGTGACAGCTTGCCGGATACTATCACGCCCGACTGCCGCCTCTTGTGACTGGGCCAGTTCGTAGCTTTCCTTGTCGCAGGTGAAGGCTTGCTTGACGTCGCTGAGCAGAGAGAGGACTCCTGCTGGTCCAGGCATCTTCAGCACCATGTATGTATAGTGTGGTATCGCCATAAATTTGGCGAGTGTCGGTCGTCCGAGTATCGTGTGGTACGCAGTCTCGAAGTCGGCGACCTCGAAGCAGATAGTTTCTGTGCGGAAATTATCCCGCGTGCTAAAGGTTACCAGCAAAGTTATCTACCCGAGTGGGGTTGATGACAGGCCGGGAATTATCCTGTGGAAGGGCACAGTGCTCGGCTGTAGTTCTGAACGAGGAATTTTCATCTCGTCCAAAGTCTTGGCGAACAGGATGTTGAGCGTGCTGCCTCCGTCGATGAGGGTTTTCTTCAGCCTGATGTTTCTGACGACCGGGTCCAGGACGAGTGGATAGCGTCCTGGGTGGGAAACCCGATCTAGGTGATCTGCGTGAATGAAGGTGATGGCCATCTCTGACCAGCGCAGGTATTGGGGGGTGTCAGCCGTGGAGACCGTGTTGATGTCGCGCGCTGAAAGCTTCTGTTTGCGGTTGGACTTGTACGCGAGTGGCCCCCCGAAGTTATGGTTGAGCTCGGCTTGAGGATCTTGGAAATCATCAGCCGGACCCGAGTCTGGCTTGTCTTTGTCCTTGTCGGCGCCAGACGATGAAGTCTGCTCGGAGGCAAACTTTTTGAGCATATAGTAGTCTTTGGCCGCGTGCTTTCCCTTGGGATGAAAGGGGCATGGCCCACTCATGACTTTTTGGTAGTCATTGTTCCGCTGGGGCCACGACCAACTGCGCTCCATGTTGGCCACCTCGTTGTCCAACTTCCGTTTACGGCTGCCGGACTTGTTTTGAGATGGCTCGTTGTCGGCTTTCGCCTTCTGTTCTTTTTGTTGGGGCTCCTTCTCGTCGAGGGCCTCGGTGACTGCTTCGGCCGAGTCGGCGTATTTATTGGCCATGTCGAAGAGCGCCCGGACTGTGGATGGTGGTTTCCGAGTGAATTTTGCAATAAGCGGAGAGTCTTTTACCCCTTTGCGAAAGGCGGCGATGACGGCTTCGTCTTTGACAGTTGGAATTTGGTTGCGCTTCTCGGAAAACCTTTTGATGAATTCGCGCAAAGACTCGTTTTTCTTCTGGTGCAGTTGATAAAGATCATGCTCCGAAGCGAGTCTGTCGTAGGTCCCCTGGAAATTAGCGATGAACCGCTCCCTGAGTTGTCCCCAGGAACCGATCGACCGCCTCGGGAGGCCTGTCAGCCATGTCCTCGCCGAGTCGACTAGCGTGACTGGGAGGTAGTTAGCCATGACTTTGCTGTCGCCCCCAGCGGCTCGAACTGCCAGGGTGTAAACGGTAAGCCAGGACTCTGGGTTTGTCTTGCCGTCGTACTTTTCGATCCTGGTGGGCTTAAAGCCAGTCGGCCACAAGACGTCTTGTAGCTCCCGAGTGAAGGCTGGGATGCCTTTGTCTTCGTGAGGGCTCCGACTCCGATCTTGGTGATGTAGTCGCTCGTGGTGGATGCCGAAGCGCTCGTTTTCGTCTTCCAATCGGCGGTGTTCATCTTCTTCGCGTTCTTCGCGTCGGGCGTTTATGGTGTGATGAAGGTCTCGGTGCAGTCGCACTCGGAGGTCTTGATTGGGTCGGCGATCGTACTAGCGACGCCGCCGGTTGTCATTATTGGTATTGCCGAGCGTTGTTTGCCGGGACTCTTCGTGTTGCCGACTGGAGCCGGCCGCCCAGCGTCGTGTTGATGCAGATGAGCCTGCCGCCGAAGAACCCGACCGGTTGGTCGGTATAGCTGTGTCGCCCGACTGCTGTTGCTGCTGACAGGCAGCAGCTGTGATCATCGCCATGATCTTAGTGATAGTCGGGGTGGCCTGGTGATCAGCCCCGAGCTGGAGTGTGTCCAGCAGAGTTGCTGCGGCCACAACGTTCTGTTGTGGCGTGACAAAAACGTCGTGGTCGCCGATCTTGGTTTGGAGGATCTGTTGCTGAGCGACTCGCCCAACCTGGCGCAGCTCGTTATTGCGGGCTTCGCGGTTGGCCTCCTCTTGTTGTAATCGGCGCACCTCCTCTTGTCGCTCCTCTTGTAGTCGGCGTACCTCGGAAGGTGGTGTTGAAGCCATGAAGATCTCGCAGGAGAGGGGGAAGCTTGCCGAATTAAAGTCCGAGCTGGTGCTTGAACCGCTATCCGACTTAGTGTCGGACTCCGAGTAATTTATCGGAGTGAGAACGACTCCGACCTCTCTAGATCCAATCTAAAACGGCGCTTGGCCGTGTCCAAACTGAATTGCTAGGGATCGGGTCTGCTGCACGGGGTTTTGATGCGCAGCGTCGCCGGAGCTGTGAGGGAGATTAACGACCTCTCCCCTTCTCGGCCCATCCCGGGCTGGCTCAAGGCCTAGCGCAAGTCGGACACCGAAGGAGAGGGTTGTCCCTATGCTCGGCGATGTAAAGGACTGCCGCAGAAAATCGTCGAAGGGGACGGCGGTGTCCCGGGTGCCGACTAGCGCAACATCGGCTGGTTCCTCGGTTGGCAAGATTGGATCTGTCTCAACCAATGTGAGATCGCCGAGTTGATTGGCGATGAAGTCTAAGCTCCCGAAGGTAATTGCGTCTCTGGGGGAGAACTTGTAGCTATCGACTCCGTTGATTGAATCCATCGAATCTTCAGATGAGAAATTCGCCGGGCCCCTACCTGGCGCGCCAACTGTCGATGCTTTGCACCAGCAATAGAACTATGGGGCTACTCGGCGAGGGTGAATTCGGTGGACTGCAGAGGAATACAAGAGAATTATATTGGTTCAGGCCCTCAAGGTGAGGTAATACCCTACGTCCAGTTGAGGTGTTATTCCTCTGAGATGTATGGAGATCGATGATCTGGTTGTTCTTGTTGTGCTTGCCCTGAGGGGCGCCCTGCCTCCCTTTATATACTAGGGGACAGGGGTACAGGATAAGGATCTCAGTCGGATACGACCAAGGGATTTCCTTCTTAGAGATAGAGTCCTATCCGACTAAGACTATGTTTCCTTATTATACAAGGTACAGCCTACCGGGTGCTATCTTATCTCTAATTACATGGTTCGGCCCATCCTCTATCCGAGTGGCCCATGTACTGGTAATGAGGTACCTGGGGCCCATGGCCTCCACAACTCTCTTCACTAAGAAATTAAAAAATGATCTATTTCTGTGCCAAATTTATGTCAATGACATAATATTTGGCTCTATTAATCCATCTTTTAGTAAAGAGTTTAGCAAGATTATGACTAGGAGGTTCGAGATGTCGATGATGGGGGAGCTCACTTTCTTCCTCGGGCTTCAAGTCAAGCAACAAAAGGAAGGAAACTTAATCTCACAATCGAAGTATCTCAAGGACATCCTCAAGAAGTTCAAGATGGAGGGAGCCAAGCCCATTAAGACTCCAATGCCAACAAATGGGCATCTCCACCTCGACAACAACAGCAAACCAGTGAATCAAAAGGTACATCGCTCCATGATTGGATCTCTTCTTTACCTTTGTGCATTTAGACCAGATATTGTGCTTAGTGTGTGCATGTGTGCTCACTTTCAAGTGGCACCTAAAGAATGTCATATTGTTGCCGTTAAGAGAATTCTACAATATTTGGTGCACACTCCTAATTCGGCCTATGGTATCCTAAGGGTTGTGATTTTGAGCTAATTGGATATTCCGATTCCGATTATGCCAGGTGTAAGGTTGACCGCAAGAGCACAATGAGGACTTATCAATTTCTTGGACGGTCTCTAATTTCTTGGTCCTCTAAGAAGCAAAACTGCATTGCCCTATTGACCGCGGAGGCGGAATACATAGCCGCCGGATCGTGTTGTGCTCAACTCTTTTGAATGAAACAAACCCTCCAAGACCATGGCTATACAATGACCAAAATCCCACTCCTTTGTGACAATGAGAGTGCCATCAAAATAGCTAACAATCCCATCCAACACTTAAGAACCAAACACATTGACATAAGACATCACTTCTTGAGAGACCACGAAGCCAAAGGAG
Organism: Oryza meyeriana var. granulata; assembly: GCA_003991445.1. NCBI lineage: Eukaryota > Viridiplantae > Streptophyta > Magnoliopsida > Poales > Poaceae > Oryza > Oryza meyeriana. The sequence goes on from RYFJ01000252.1 coordinate 357,195, forward strand.
ATATCACCATTACCCATGTGAGAATCGAGCACCAACTTGCCGATATCTTCACCAAGTGCTTAGATGAGAAGAGGTTTTGCGAGCTTAGGAGTGAGCTCAATATCCTAGATTCTCGAAACATTGTATGACTAAATGCTTGACTAATCAGTAGTCAAGTATGAGTCATAAGAATGTCAATCAAAGTGAGCTTCTGTGTTTTTGAGACCTCTTCTTGTGTAGAAAATGGTCTTAACACTAGGAACGGAGCTCCAACATTCCCCCTATCTCTTAAAAACTTATTTTCTCAAAATATTTGTGAAAAGCCTTGTGTGCTAGTTTTTATTGCGAAAATTTGGTTCTTTTCCTTGTTTATCTGCTTTGTGACCTTTGTTATGTACTGATTGATTGCTGATGGTCACATGTGGGTCAACGAAAAATCATGTCCACTTCCTTTGTGCAAAATGCCTTTGTTTCCACCCTTCCAAAAATTTCTGGTCGGAGGCTCCGGCCACAGGCCCGGGGGCTCCGACCTATTAATCCCAGTTCAAAAACCGAGCCGGAGGCTCCGGCTCCCCAACTTGGAGACTCTGGCTGGCTAACAATTTTTCTTCCTCTGTGCGGGGCTGAGCGTCTTTCTCTCTCCTCACTTCTTCTCCACTCAGCCCTAACTCACTCTCACTCCCTCTTGTGGTGATTTTTCATTTCCACCGTCAAAAACCTTCGGGCATCCACGTTTCCCTCCTCTTGGGTGGTCGAAGACTCCATCTCGTCGACGTTTTTACGCATCCTCATCTCAACGTATTGGTTTCAATCTCATTTCTTAGGTTTTTCCTCTTTTTGCCCCGATCTCAAAATTTGTGAACCTAGGACCAGTTCCCCTTGGTTAGAAACCTTCCTGCACACCCCTAGATCATTGATCTATAATCTTGCATCAAATACATTGGCTAGTGTTGCAGATCAAAATTCCAACCGTGTGCTAGTCGGAGGATCCGGCCCTGAATGCCAGAGGTTCTGACCAGCACTCTCGGCCTGGCCGGAGGCTCCGACCCTATGGTTGGACCCTCCAACTTGGTTTTTCTGCTAGCCCATTGTAGCCTTGTTTCTCCCGAGAAAACCTTTAACTCAATTCCTTTTATGGTTCCTGGTTGTATTTTAGTGTCAATGGCTAGAGAGAAATGTCAGAAGGTAAGACAAGACATTTCCACCTCCGGCACACAAAGTGATCAGGATTTACCTCCTGCTCCTCCTCCTCGGAGAGCCGACAAAGGACAGGCACTGGCTCGAGCTGGCAGCAGTAAGAGGGCAGCTACACAACCTCTCAATACTTGACAGACCTGCAACTCTGCATTGGTCTTTAGGGATCCCGATGCACCTCCACCTCCAAGGCACGATGGTGCTCGCAGTGGTGGTGCTCACAGTACAGGTAGTGGGAAATTCGATGACCTAATCCGGGTCATCAAGCACAGGGCAGTCAGCACTACTCCCTTTGGCCACATTGCAAGACAACACTTTGACTATCTCCACGATGTGGCAAGGGGAGGCAAAGACAGGAAGCAGAACTCAGATACTCTTCCTCAGGAATTGTCAGACCCCCGCTTTGTCACTGCTGTCCAGGTGGATTGGTACAACTCAGTCTTCATGAATTGTTCCAAGCCTATAATAGAGATGAAGTATATTGACTGGGAGTATATGCAGCAACAGAAGGGCCAGATCTTCAAGGATATGATCAAGCTCTGTTTGGACAAGGACATTGGAGGGATTATGGGCTTGCAGTATGATTGGAGTGAGGAGGTCGTCGGTTAGTTCTATGCCATAGTATTCTTTAAAGAAAGTCCCCGGCATGAGCTTCAGATAAGATGGTGGACTTAAGGAGTGGAGTACACTGTCACCATCTCTTAGTTTGCAGCCATTTTGGGGTTGGATGCAGATGATCTCAACAAGCCAAACCTACACAGTGAGAAGACTCTCCCCATTCAGCGGACCATGTTTCTCTACACCGATGGGACTCCTAGAAACTGCATGGGGACCACCAAGGGGCCGCTTTCCCCTTACAAGATTCTTCTGAACATGATTAGGGCCACTCTCTCTCCCAAAGCTAGCGATGCCACTGCTCTCCTAGCTCGCCACTACACCTTGCTTGCCAGATTGAGGAGAAATCAGCCGCCAATCAGTGCGATGAAGTATATCTGGTTTGAGATCTTCCACATTGTGATAAAGCCAAAGAGAGGATGTGCTTATGCTCTATATATCATGAAGATGATTGAGGGGGTATCCGGGCTAGTATTTGAGAAGGAGGTGAAGCACAAGTCTTATTGTCCACCAGCTCCTCCTGTAGTGAAGTTTCCTTCAGCCTCCTCATGGTCTAGTTCATCGTCCTAGAGTTCCAAGTCACCTATCAAGAAGGCACTCAAGGCTATCTTCAACATCTGCACCAAGAATGCCTTGAAGATCAAGAAGATGCAGTGCCGACAGAAGGAGATGATGAGGGATGTCGGCAAGACTGTCTCTGATGACTCTAAGGATGAGGTGTTTGAGGATCTCTTTGCTACCTATGAGTCTGCTCAGCACATTGCTAGTGGCATAGGTCCTTCCACTGCTAGAGCGTTTGGCGATTCCGAGTCAGAGGCAGATTCTGATGAGGACACTGAGGAGGATTCCTATCATGATGAGGATGATGGGAAGGATGAGGAGGAGGATGATGATGAGGATGATGAGATTGTGGCAGAGGTTCCATCTTTTCAGCCAGTGTACGACATTCATCCCATTGTCGAGAGGGATATTACGCCACCAGTGGAGACAAAGAGATCATCCTTTCTGATGATGAGACCGGCACTGCAGGTAGTCCAGCGTCCGGCGACACTGAGATCATCCCTTCCGATGACAACTGAGTCCCTTCCTCCCCTGTCTTTCCTCTCTTTTTGGTGCCTTGCTGCCAATGGGGGAAAAAGTTCAGAATGAAGGGGCCTCTTTTCACCATTTTTGATTATTGTTGCAGTATGGTTGGAGGTTCCGGCCCTAGTAGCCAGGAGCTCTGACCCTCCTCCTGTGTTAGGTCTCCTAGTCTTCCTATTCCTTTGTGGACATGTATTGACTATATGCTGGGATGTAATGACTGTTTAATTATTGTTCTAAGTTAATTTCAGTCCTTAGATCTATTTATGTGATGCCTTATGATGTGATGTGATGTTTTTTCCTTTTTTGCGTGCTTGCCATGTCATATGCATTTTATATATACTGTTCATCATGTCACACTTTGCCCCACGGATGAAAAGAGATGAATGAGGCTTTCCATGCTCTACCCATACCAAATATGCATATGATTCACTCTCACTCTTATATGCATATTTCTAGGGGGAACCAAATTCACCTCCTTTCATTCAAAATCGAATTTATATATTCATTATGTTGTAAGCTTTAACTGTGTTGTCATCGATCACCAAAAAGGGGAAGATTGAAAGTGCATCTAGCCCCTAAGTGAGTTTTGGTGGATTAATGACAAAACGGTTAAGGGACTAATGAGTTTATCAAGAAATGACCAGAGATTAGTCCTAGGTTGCTTGGTATGGTGCATGGAGACCCCCACAGAAACATGATGCAAAACGGCGAAGCGACTCAGAGTTTATTTTAATTTCTTTTGAAATTTCTTTTGAGTCATAGGAAAGCCGTACTATCAAGAGGGGTTGCAAACAGTGTTCCAAGACCACTCAAGTGCTTAAGATCCAAATAGCTAAGAGCATATCACTTTGGCACAACACGTACACTTGGGTTGGGGTAGTTTTAGTGTCAGGGTCGGAGGTTACTACCCCTGGGACGGAGGCTCCGACCAACCTTTTCAGCCTGCGGCTAAGTGTTGGCCGGAGGTTCCTACCCCTGGGGTCAGAACCTCCTGGGAAAAATCTGTGAGTAACGGCTAAGTGACGTATGCCAATGCCTATAAAACCCAAACCTTGTTTATAGCCATTGGTTGGCCATTCCACTTCTATCCCGCTGTCTCCTAGTCTCTCCTAAGGTCCTTTGAGCTCTCCCAACTAGTTCTAGTGCCACCTTTGTGATTCTTGTGAGGATCTAGTGGGAATTTGAGTGATTTTTCTTGAGAGAAGGCTAGGAGGATGTTGTGCACTTGAGGATAGACGTGGATCAGCTGGTTGGGGCTTATTTCTCTTGGAGGAAAACCTCCTAGACGGTTAGGTGTTGCCCACAAGCCTTCTCAAGTTGTGGATTGTCCCGGGAAGAGTTTGTGAAGGTCAACCTCACCTCTGCAAGGAAAAGAGGTAAATTCTAGTGGATACCAAGTTGATCTTCGTGGTCGCTTGGTGAAGCAACGGGTCAATCGAGACCCGGCTCTCCGGTGCTCCTCAACAGAGATGTAGGATCTTTTTGATCCGAACTTGGGAAAAAATCTTTGTCTCCCTTGTGCTTGTCCGTTTATTGTATTATTTCGTCTCTGATCTTGCCTGCATCTATTCATCGCATATTTGTTTGCACTAGAATTGCTCCCTGTCATTTTATCCCTTTCTAAAGTGTCTTGTTATAATCAGTACCACAGGGTCGAAACCTCCGGCGTTCTAGATTGGAGCTTCCGACTAGCCCTCTCGGCCAGCTCGAGAGAGCCGGTCAGAGCTTCCTACCATTTGGGTTGGAGGTTCCTACCAGAATTTTACTGCTGTTTTTCGGGAATTTTTCAGGAACCCATATTCACCCCCCTCTAGACGACATCAACGGGCTTTTAGATGTTGTCACACCTCATTTCTTCTTGGCCATCTTCAGAGTACAAGTTTACCCGAGGTGAGCCCAAAGTGAGGAGGACAGCCTCGGTTGCATACGCAAGGAAGAACGGCATCTCCCCGATGGTGTGGCTAAGCATGGTGCTGTTGGCCCACAGCACGGCTAGCAGCTCGTCGATCCAACTAGTCCCATGTTTCTTGAGCTCATTGTATGTTCTAGTCTTGAGCCCCTTCAAGATTTCGGCGTTAGCTTGCTCCGCCTGTCCGTTACTCTTCGAGTGAGGCAGGGGACATGAAGCAAAGCTTGATCCTGACGTCCTCACTGTAGTCCCCAAAGAGGTCGTTGGTGAATTGTGCGTCGTTATCAGTGATGATGTTGTTGGGGATGCTGAAATGACTGGTGATGACATGTATGAACTTGAGCGCCGAGTACTTGTCGATTTTGATGACTGGTAACGCCTCCGGCCACTTGGTGAACTTGTCAAGGGCGACATAGAGGTACTCATAGTCTCCGGGAGCTCAGGGGAATGGGCCTAAGATGTCCAGCCCCTAGACGGCGAAAGGCCAAGAAAGAGGGGTGGTTTGGAGAGCCTAAGCTGGCTGGTGAACCTTCTTTGCATGGAACTGGCACGCCTTGTAGCAACGAACCAGCTCCGATGCATCCTGGAAGGTTGTCGGCTAGTAGAAGCCCTGCCGAAAGGCTTTCCCAACCAGCATGCAAAACGATGCATGGCTACCGCACTTGCCCTCCTCTTCCCGCGTGATACATTTCAAGAGGACACCATTTGAGCCATGTCGGTACAGGTCCCCATCCACCAAGACGTAGCGCTTCGACTAACATGCAATCCTCTGTGCACTGGCATCGTCATTGGGAAGGTAATTTTCTTTCAGGTACCCTCCGATCTCGTTGATTCACGAGGGCTCTTGAGTACTCCCAGCAAGCACAGCGCGCTCGTCGTTGTCACGCCCGAAATTTCCGTCCAAAATTCCAAACGCTTACATATTTATTTAACCCTCGTCCAGGAATCAGCCGAGGCACACAATAACAAAGTCGATAACAAAGTACAAGTCTTTAACTAATAAAGTGATGAATGTATAATTATTACAGAGGCAGATGGAGCCTCTCAACCAAATAAAGTTCTAAGCAACGGAAATAACTAGCGAAGGCGACGACTCCAAACTCCACAGGCAAACTTGACCCGAACCCGGCCTAGTCCTCCATATCTTCACCATCACTGTAGAACTCCTCTTTTGATGATTAGATATTACAAGGTGAGTACATGGAATACTCAACAAGTCACACAGCAAATATGCAAATGCACGGAATAACAAAGGAATGGCATATAGGGCTAAATTGCATAAATAGCATTTAAATAAACATATAATAGAGTAATAAAACATTAGAACAATTAAGCAGTATTAAATCAACACTGTATAGCCCACCTGGCCACACAGGCCCAAACCATTCCACTTTGGATTCTCACACCACATTTAAACCATTAAATAATAGATGGGACTAATCACGAAAAAATCATTAGGCTCGCCCATCACCGTGGGCACGGCTATTCGAATAATTTTACTCTGGCCAGAGGTGTACAACTTTACCCACAAGACACAACCCCATGACATGTCACCATGCGCTTTGGCATCACCACAATACCTCAGAAAGGAGTTGTGACAGGACTCTTCGCATAACACGCCCAATAGAATGACCACCGACAAGGTCCCTAGTAGAGGTGTGGAGGCCATGGGCCCCGGGTACCTCATCACAAGCATATGGACCACTCGGACAGAGGATGGGCCGAGACTTGTAATTAGAGATATAGTAGCACCCGGCAGACTTTGCCTTGTACAAAAAGGAATATACAGTCCTAGTTGGGTAAGATGTATCTCTAAGAAGGAAATCCCTTGGCCGTGTCTGGCTGGGATTCCTACCTTGTACCCCTGTTCCCCAGTATATAAGGGAAGGCAGGGCACCCCATGAGGGCAGAAGATCATTGATCGACACAAATCCTCAAAGGAATACCACCACAATTGGACGTAGGGTATTACCTCACATCGAGGGCCTAAACCAGTATAAAATCTCTTTGTGTTCCTTTGCAATCCACCGAGTTTCCATCCACCGAGTAGCCCCATATTCATATTGCCGGTGTAAAACATCGACAGTTGGCGCACTAGGTAGGGGCTTTGGCGAGATCTACATCTACAAGCTCGATGGATCCAGCAACCGGAGTCAACAGCGGCAAATTCTCCCCTGGAGATACAATCTCATTCGGAAGCCTCAACTTCGTCGCCGACATGTTCAGCAATCTCACCTTGGCCGACGCAGACCTGATCCAACCGACCGAGGAATCAGCCGACTCCGCGCCAGTCGGTCCACATGATGCTGCAGCGACCATCATCGACTTGCTGCGGGAATCTTCCACTTGCCCCGGTCTTGGGACAACTCTTCCTTTCAGTGTTCGACTCGGACTCGGTCTTAAGCCGGCCGAGATCGGGCTAAAGAAGGAGGAGATCGTCAATCTCCCGTTCAGACTCAGCGACGCCGCGGATATCTTTGAACAACATCCGACGTGGCAACCTGATTCCCTGGAGTTCGACTCGGATACGGCCCAGAGCCGCTCAAGATTGGATCTAGGGAGGTCGGAGTTATAATCACCCCCATCAATTATTCCAAATTCGACTCTCAGTCGGATTCCGACTCTCAGTCGGACAGTAGCTCGGCAAGCTTCTCTCCGCCACGAGAAATCTTCATGGCATCTAAAGGCTCTACTCCTACTCAGGAATTACGCCGACTACGTGAACAACAAGATGAGGAGGCCCGCCGACTGCGACAACAACAACAGGAGGCCAAACGTGATGCCCGCAACGACGAGCTATGCAGCGCCAGGCGAACTGCTCAACAACAAGTCCTCCAAACTCGACTCGGCGACCACGACGTCTTCGTCACGCCTCAACAGAATGTCGTGGCCGCTGTAACTCTGCTGGACACGCTCCAGTTTGGGCCTGATTATCCGGCCACCCCGACTATAGCAAGGATAAAAGCCATGATCATTGTTGCTGCATGCCAGCAGCGCCAACAGTCGGGCAACACTCTCATACCGACCAATAGGTCGGCTTCTCCAGCAGCGATCTCATCTGCCTCAATACGACGCTGAGCGGCCGACTCTAGTCGGTTGCACACGGAGTCACGTCACACGTTACTCGGCAACCACAATAATACCCGGCGGCGCCGACATTCAGACAACCGCCGGGACCACCAGGATCTCTGAGGCCAACTACGGTGTGACCTTTGGTAGGACATCAATGCTCGGCGCCGCGAACAAGAGGAAGACGGGCGACGCCGACTGGAAGACGAGAACAAGCACTTCGGCCTCCACCACAAGCAGTTTTGCCGCCGTTTTTGGAGCCGAAGCCCTCATGAAGATGAAGGAGTACCGGCTTTCACCCAGGAGCTACAACAGGTCGACTGGCCGTCGGGTTTCAAGCCTACAGGAATCGAAAAATACGACGGCAAGACCAACCTCGAGTCTTGGCTCACAGTCTACACTCTAGCGATCCGAGCAGCCGGAGGAGATCACAAAGCCATGGCTAACTACCTCCCAGTCGCTCTAACCGACTTGGCGAGAACATGGCTAACGGGACTTCCCAAGCAATCAATCGGCTCCTGGGGAGAACTCCGGGAACGCTTCATCACCAACTTTCAGGGAACATACGAGAGGCCATCTTCCGAGTACGACCTATATCAGTTGCATCAAAGGAAGAACGAGTCTCTTCGTGACTTCATCAAGAGGTTTTCTGAGAAGAAGAACTAATCCCGAAGATCAAGGACGAGGTCGTCATCTCCGCCTTTTGAAAAGGAGTCAAAGACACCTCGTTCATCGCCAAATTCACTCGGAAGCCTCCCAACTCTGTCAAAGCTCTATTCGACATGGCAAACAAGTACGCCGACTCGGTCGACGTTGTCGCTAAGGCCATCGATGATGAAAAGGCATCCTGACAGAAGAAGCGGAAGGACACCGACGACGCGGTCCCGACTAAAGCTGGGAATCAAAAACGCAAGTTAGACGGCTTCATTGTGGCAGTCAGTCACAACCGTCTTCGACCTTCAACAATTGGAGATTATCAGAACAACAAGTGACACGCTCGGGGGCTCAAAAGCCCAAACGCAAGAATGGCATCCCCACTCCCAAATACCGAATAGCTAAGTCGCTTTCTGATAAATATTTCATTCGGCCTCGCCAATGCCGCAGCCGCTTACACCTAATAGGTGTATAAGCTGCACTTTTTTTTTCTGTTTTTGCTCTTAAATGATTGCAAAAGTACTCGAGCAGCATAAATCCTAATCCGTGAAACTTTGCTCCATGAAAGACGAACTCAAGTCACCCAAAACGCGTGTCTGGGAAAGAGCCATGAACCAACTCCCGATGCTAGGGGGCTATGACTAGTCGGGCAGAGTGCTTAAATGTAAGGGGTTAACTACTTGGGGAAATTAATATCAAAAAGAGGAAGAACATGTATTTACATATATTGTAAAATACATTTTATTCGGGTGATTGTTTTCATCATCAGATGCTACTCATCCGATATGTTTATAATGCAGGGCCAGCTCCGGATACGCGTGACAGGAACTCAGGGCTGCGAGCCTATCTCCTACGCTCGGGGGCTAGACAAGTCTGCCAAGATACGCTCGGAATGCTCCATGAGGGCTACTGACCGAGTACTTGCACCAGTCGGGACGTCATCTTCCCCGGGTTCGCTCCACGTGAGCTAACAACAGATTTCCGGTGCTAGTCGGAATTCGCTTACCACTCGGCTAGGTAGGGTATGCCGAATCCTATGTTAATGCTATGTTCGGGTACTGTATTTGGTCACCACTCCGCTGGGTGAGGTACGCCCCATGAGGGTCGCTAGCCGAATCCTATGCTAATGCAAGGTTCGGGTACCTTATTCGGCTAATAACCAGCCTCCAGCGTTAGTCGGGGCTCGGGTAGCACTCGGTTGGGTAGGGTATGCCCCATGAGGGTCGCCAGCCAAATCCTATGCTAATACAAGGTTCGGGTACCTTATTCAGCTAACAACCGACCTTCGGCGCCAGTCGGGGCTCGGGTACAACTCCGCTGAGTTGGGTACACCCCACGAGGGTCGCTAGTCGAATCCTACGAGATTCGGGTACCTTATTTGGCCATAACTCTGTTGGGTAGGGTACGCCCCATGAGGGTCGCCAGCCGAATCCTATGCTAATGCAAGGTTCAGGTACCTTATCCGGCTTTACCGAAGTCAGAGAAGACCTATGTCGTCAAAGCGCATCTGGAGTTCTCATGCACTACGTCACACCTGGGGAGGGCAAGCAGATTCTGCAATATACCTACTCAGGCATCTGTGGCAACCAGGCTGCATCCAGAGCATAAGTCAGAAAGGCTTGTAGACAAGGATTCCTCTGGCTGATTGCGGTTATCGACGCTGAAATACTCATCCTGACATGCGAGGGATGCCAATTTTATAGAGCTACGCTGGGTAGGTCGGTTTAGGCCGGCTTATTTAGTAGTAGACTACCAAGATATGAGTTTCTACAGTAGCACGCTCAATATGGGCCACTCGCAGGCTAGGTTAAAATCGCAGTGCTGATGCTACCAATAGGAACCGATGAGGTAAACAGATATGCTTCATGAAGGCCTAATTGCTAAACACATGTGTTTGGGTATCTGTCTTATCCACCAGGAATCGAGGATATATCCTTATAAGGATCACAAGCTGGTCTTCATTAAAATTGAGGATGTAGGTATCTTTCTCGAGTACACCTAACCACGCAATGGATTTAATTTCATAAAGTGGTACTCGGCCTACATGCTTGGCCAACAGTTGCCATGAGCAACATTATTCCAGCCGACATAACGCTGAAGAGTCTAACTTTTGAGTAGTGCACTACTCGGGAGAGACTATAAACCTTCTTTCCAGCTGACATGACGCTGAGGAGTCTAACTTCCGAGTGGGACGCCACTCGGGAAAGACTATAAACCCCCTTTCCAGCTAACATGAAGCTGAAGAGTCCCATATACGAGTGGCATGCTACTCGGCAAGACTATAAATCATATTCCGGTTGACATGATACTAAAGAGTCTCATATACCAGTAGTATACTACTCGGGAAAGATTACAAGGTTAAATATCTTTGACTTTATGTTTAATTGTCTTCACAATTAAGCACAAAGTCGGGGGCTGCACCTAATAGGTGCGCTTATTCGGTGCACACTATTCATACATCTACATGAAGCCCTTCATAGCCTCGCTGCCAGCTGACATGAAGCAAGACTCGGGAAGAAGAAGCACTCAGACAAAGAGTACTCGGGAGCAATGCACTTGGGCAATCTTCACTGTGGAGGATGAGCACTCGGCATTAGCTGTGACTCAACTATGAAGGTCTGAGGGGCTACTGTGGAGGCCATGGGCCCTGGGTACATCATCACAAGCATATGGGCCACTCGGACAGAGGATGGGCCGAGACTTGTAATTAGAGATATAGTAGCACCCAACAAACTTTGCCTTGTACAAAAAGGAATATACAGTCCTAGTCGGGTAAGATGTATCTCTAAGAAGGAAATCCCTTGGCCGTGTCCGGCTGGGATTCCTACCTTGTACTCCTGTTCCCCAGTATATAAGGGGAGGCAGGGCACCCCATGAGGGCAGAAGATCATTGATCGACACAAATCCTCAAAGGAATACCACCACAACTGGACGTAGGGTATTACCTCACATCGAGGGCCTAAACCAGTATAAAATCTCTTTGTGTTTCTTTGCAATCCACCGAGTTTCCATCCGCCGAGTAGCCCCATATTCATATTGCCGGTGTAAAACATTGACAAGAGGTGGCCCAACCTCTAGGCTAGAGAAACTCTTGGCTCCCAAACATAGACTTATTGGCACTGCCATAGTGGATTTATTGACACTACCACCTATCAACTAACATCCTGCTGGGATGTGCTACACTACAGGTCCAGCTGTTGCCCATGCTAGCTTGTGGTTAGTATGGTAAATGTTTTAGAATAGTAGCTCATGAACCGGTCCTTAATTGTCATGAGCTCCGCTAGCAACACAACCAACATGGTGCTCACAACTCACCATTTAGTCATGTTTTAGTTACCCATTAAAATTAACTTTACATGACCTCTGTTGTGAATGGAACCATTATTTCATGTGAATCCATATTTGATTAACCACCTTTAAGTTATTCTATAATTTCTAAGTAGGGCTAAGCAAACCTAGAATTATTCTAGCTAACCAATAACTTAAGCTAGCTAGTCATATTAATCCCATAGATACAAAGGCAGGTAACCAAAGCAGTAGGGCTATAAACAAGGATCAGGGTTTCCTCTTCCCGATGACATTATAAAATAAATGCATGTTTGAATAAAAACAGGGATTTAAATTATAGGTTCAACATGCTCAAAGGGTTGTGGATCTGTGTGACTTGCCTTGCTGCTCTGCAAAGTCTTCCGAACCCTCCTCAGTGTAAACTGACTCTTCCGAAACGTTGGAAACTATAGACAAATAACAAAATAAGCAAAAAAGTACATATGCACATAGCAATAGCACATGTGGGTATTTTTAATAGATAGATCTTGATTTTTAAAGAATTTAGAGACTTGAACATCCTCAATCTGAGTTCGTATGAATTAGTTATGATTTTTAGAAGTTTGAATCGATTAAAACCTTTTACAAAAATTATTAAAACAATAATGATGCAATAATGAATTAATTTTGAAAGAGAAAAAGGGATTTATTGCATCATCGAGATCGGGCCTACCATAGACCGAGTCCATGGGATCAGTGCACGAGATCTGACAGCTAGGATTAAATGGATCTAGATCTAACGGCTCAGATGGATCCCGATCTCTCCGCACAGATGAGCGACACATGGCGCACATCTAGCGGTCACGGGGGACGGGGCGTCAGCGTGGCTGCTGATGGGGCAACGATGTGGCTGACCGGCAATGGCAACGGCAGCGGCTCAGGTGGCGAGGCTCGCCGGTGATCCGGGGCACGGCGGTGGCTGCGGTTTGCACTAGAAGGGACTGCTTGACGAGGTGAACTCACCCCTCGATCACACGGCCATGAACAGTGATGAATTGACCACTGGCAATGAGAAAAGGCAGTGGCGACCTTTAGGTCCTTGGCAACGGCAGCGCTCCGGCAGGGGAGGGTGGCTACGGGGTGGCGGACAAGGTGCAGCTCCTCCCGGAGAGCACGACGGTGGCGACGGCTAGGGAAGGCGATGACCCGAGCGGTGGCGCGGCACGGCTGGACTCGACAGTGGCGGCGTCGGAGGGATCTACTAGCGGCTAGAGTGCTACTTGGGGCTAAAAGCTAGGGCAAGAGCGACGGCGCACAGAGGGGAGGGCAGGGGTACTTATAGGGCCTCGGATTGGGAGAGGCCAAAGCGGACACGGCGGCGGCATGGTTAGGCAATGGCGGGACTCTGAGAGAAGCTCGAGTTCAGGCCCGATTCCTAACCGATTCGTTTTGGGTTTTGAGGGGAAAAGCGGCGGAAATCGAGTGAAGGATTTCCCCTCAACAAATTTGAGGAGAGGATAAGTGGGGTGGCCAGATTTCTCGCGGGAAGGAGGCGGCATGCTCGGGCTCGGTCGTCGTCCTCCTTGGTCCGGCCCGAGGAGGATGACAACCCTGATAGGTGGGGTCCACCTATTGGTAGGAAAAAAAGAAAAGAAAGAGAGAGGGAGCGATGGGCCGGTAGCTGGGCTACAGTCTGGGGAGGAGAGAAGGGGTGAGCTGGGCCGAATTCGGCCCACAGCCCTAGGGAGGATTTTTTAAAGCTTTTCCTTTTTATTTATTCTCTAGATTGGTTTTCCATTTACTAAAAATACTTCCTTAGCTCAAATAATTCCTAGAAAATTCCAGAGACTACAAGAATTAAAGAAATATTTAATAGAATTTTATCTGGCCCATTTTTATATTGGAATTTATTAGGGATTTTATTAACCTCTTCTTTAAGCTTTTAAATAATTTCTAAAAATTATATTTTCACATGTATTAATTATTAAAATGGTTTTTAGGGTGTGACAGGTGGCCCCTTGACGGGTTCCCCCATTGAAAGGGTCGCCCTGGTCACCCCGCCTAGGCACGAGGCTTCCCCCTCGTCTTGGTTGGCAGCCCAGACAGATGGCTGTGTGAGCCTTTCTTCAAAGGTTCCAGGTAGGACCGGTGCATGAGATGACACCAGCTGTGAGAGCTTGTCAACGAGCATGTTATCGTGGTGGGGTACATGATGTAGCTCTAGGCCGTCGAAGTGCCACTCCATTTCTCTGACCTCGTCCACATATGCTACCATTTGTGGATCTATATATTGGTACTCCTTCATGACCTGATTGACGACCAGCTTGGAGTCGCCCTTAACGAGCAGGCGGCGGATCCCGAGGCCCGTAGTAGCTTAGAGACCGGCGAGCAGGCCCTCGTACTCCGCCATGTTGTTGGTGGCACAGAAATGAAGTTGAATGACGTACCAGAGTATTTCACCCGTAGGAGAGGTTAGCACCACTTCAACCCCCGCACCCTGAAGTGTGAGGGAACTGTCGAAGTTCATCACCCAATGCCTGGTCCATTACCCGTGGTCCCCATCGTCGGGGTTCGTGGACAAGTGTTCTTCATCAAAATTGGGCACCGAAGTCCACTTAGCCATGAAATCGGCCAAGGCTTGGCTCTTGATGGCGTCACGACCCATGAAGTGCAAGTCGAACTCTGCGAGCTCAATCGCCCACTTGCCGACACGCCCGGTGCCCTCTTGGTTGTAGAGGATCTAGCCTAGGGGGTACGAGGTTACCACCGAGACCTTGTGCTCCTGGAAGTAATGGTGAAGTTTTCTCGACGCAATCAACACGGCATACAACATATTTTGGGCCTGCGGGTATCGAGTTTTGGCATCCCGCAGGACCTCGCTGATGAAGTAGATAGGGCGCTGTGCCTTGCGGCCTTGTTTGGCCCTGACCTCTCCTGCCTGCTCGGGACCGGCTGGGAGCTCGGACCCATCTGACTACTTGGGAACAGGTGCCACCCGTTGCCTGGGCGCCGGGTTCCTGAGCTTGCCCTCCAGCCCGGATTGTGTCCTGGGGTGCACCTAGAGCTCAGACCCAGTGCCGAGCACAACTTCTTCAAGGTCGCGCTCAACCACCAGCGTTGCGCTCACAACTTGTGGCATGGTAGCAATGTACAGCAACAACGGCTCATCTTGCATCGGTGCCACAAGGACGGGCGGTGAGGTAAGGTACTGCTTGAGGTCTTGCAAGGCCTGCTCGGCCTCGGGCGTCCAATCGAAACGCCCGATTTTCTTTAGCAACTTGAAGAGAGGGAGGCCCTGCTCACAGAGCTTGGAGATGAATCGCCCCAAGGCTGCCCTGCAATCCGTGAGGTGCTAGACGTCTTTGAGATGCATGGGGGTAAGCATCTGCTCGATGGCCTGGATCTTCTCGGGGTTGGCCTCGATACTCCGATTGGAGATGACAAACCCGAGGAGTTTGCCTGCGGGCACCCCGAAGACGCACTTCTTGTGGATCAGCTTCATGCGTGTGGTGTAGAGGTTGTCGAATGTCTCCGCCAAGTCCTCGAGCAGCATGGCTCGGTCATGCGACTTCACCACCAGGTCGTCGACGTAGGCCTCCACATTGTGACCTAGCTATGATTTAAGAGTGATGCACATCGAACGCTGGTACGTAGGACCAGCGTTCTTCAACCCAAAAAGCATACACACATAGCAATAAGTCCCCACAGGGGTTATAAAGGAAGCTTTTTCCTCATCCTCCCGAGCCAGGCAAATCTGATGGTAGCCAGAGTATGCATCTAGAAAGCACAAAAGGTTGCACCCTGCAGTGGAGTCGACAATCTGATCTATGCGTGGCAAGAGGAAGGGATCCTTGGGGCATGTCTTGTTGAGGTCAATGTAGTCGACGCATATATTTACTTTACTTGATTAATTTTCTTTGCAATTTAATATAAATTCTAGAAAATCCATTATTAATTAATTAATTTAATTCCCAGAAAATTGGGCTGTGACAAACTACCCCTCTTACAAAGAATCTCGTCCTGAGATTCGGTACGACTAGAAAGGAAAAGGCATAGATAAACTAAGGGCTATCTTATTCCATAACTTTCCATATACATTCTAAGGCTAGGAACTACTGCTCATCTGATCCAGCTGGCTCATCTGCATCACTTGGGGATGTAACCGGCACTGCATTGGCTCCGGTGATGATGATGTTGTTGACACGTCCCTGTGGCTGGTGGTGCTTCGGTTTCGGACACTATTTTGCAAAGTGGCCTGGCTCAAAATAGTTGTAGCATAAAAACATCTTTTTCCCATTGTTGTCCTGTTGGGACTGGTGAGGCTGAACTAGTGCAAGTTGAGATCCTTGAGCGTTGTCCACCTCATTGCTCCTGTTTTCTTGATCGTGACCATTGGGGTTGGCTTCCAGGGAGGCTTGCGGTGCCGAGGACGATCCACCAATTTGAAACAGTAGGATCCGCTATCTCTGGTTGTTGCTTTGGAGTCCCTTATAAGTAGTCATTTGCCTCTTGCGGTTCTCTATCCTATTCTTCTTATCTTCCCAGCGAATTGCTTTGTCTACTAGCTTCTGAAAATCGTCATAGTCCCTAGAGATCAACTAAACTGACAGCTCATCATTCAAACCTTCTAGGAACTTCTCCTGCTTTTCTTCATTAGTACGCACATCTTCCAGAGCATAATGTGCCAAGTGGTTGAACTCATGAAGAAACTCCGTCATAGTACGGTTTCCTCGCTTGAGAGTACGAAACTCCCGCTTCTTCAAAGCAACTACTCTGGTAGGAACGTGAGCCCTTCTGAAACCATCATTGAACTCTACCTAGGTAATCTGCTGACCTTCTACTCTGTTCACCCTGAAATGACCCCACCATTCTGAAGTAGGTCCATGAAGCTGGTGTGAGGCAAAGGTGACCATCTCCGGATCCGTACATTGAAGTAGGTCTAGCTTCTTATCGATAGCATACAACAAGTCGCTAGCTTCCACTGGGTTAGTAGTGCTTGAAAACATAGGTGGCCTTACACAAAGAAACTCAGACAACTTGGAGTGGGGTAGAGGAGTTGGTGCTTGGTTATGAGCTTGGTTGTTATGCATCCGTTGCATCATCAAGGCCATTAACTGGTTTTGGTTGGCTAAGACTTGAGCAAGTGTGGGGTTCTCCGGCATGTTAGGGATATGGTTGGCTGCTCCATCGTTCTGTGAGTTGGAACCACCACCGGCATTGTTGTTGTTCTCTACATAACTTCCATTGTGTTGACCATTTGTTATAGGTGCCAAAGAGCAAGAAGGAAGGGGGTTACACTATAGAGAGGACCTTAACCATGTTTTACTACTAATGTGATGTGAGTAAGTAGTTACAGTTCAGGTTGATTAAGCAAACAACCTATTATGATTACATCCCTAGATGTAGACCATACCTACACACAAGCAAACAACAAACGTGCTACTACTAATGTCACTACTCTTTAGGTTACTTCGGGGAAAGGGTTTGGATTAGGATGGGTTCCTTGCGCGAAGTCTTCATTCTTCGCTGACGGCATGATGACTATGGTCCGAGAATCTTCCTTGCTGCTATCCGATGCTTGAAACGACTTCAATATGTTGACACCATCGACAACATCTAGCATCTTCATTGTTGTAACCACTAGGTTTAACAACTAAACTAGTTGAAGGAGGAAGGGAGGATAGATAAAAAATTTGCAAAGAATTCTGTAGATGAGAGGAGAATTTTTCACAAACAAGTTTTTCAAAAATGATGTCCTTAAGGTCTGACCATTTGGCTTATCCTACAGTCGAAATGGCTTTGATACCAACTTGTCACGCCCGGAAATTCACTATAAATTTTCAAAGCTAATTTGTGCATTAAACCCTCGTACAGGAATCAGCCGAGGTACATAAATCGATAATTTGATAAACATAATCAAAACAAAATAACATTAAATACTTACAAACATAACCAAAACAAGATCGTCCAAGATGGTGTTGTATGGGAGCTTATAGGTCGCCACGTCAAACATGGTGCACTCGGTCTAGAAGTTTTCCCGGTCCCCAAACGTGACAGCAACCAGGTGTGCCCAAGGGGCCAGGCATGCCCTAGGGTGACGGCAGCGAAGGCTTGAGGTGCTTCTCCATGACCTTGAGCTTGTCGTAGACCTCAGGAGACATGATGTTTAGGCCCACGCCCCCATCGATGTAACACCTTGAAAATTCTAAGAACAAAAATCAATAAAATTTTGAACTTTTTAAAACTTTTGCATCATGCTGGATGTTATGATTCTCGATGTTTTGTATCGGCAATAATTATATGGGGCTATTCGTCGGACCTAAACTCGATGGATTCGAAAGGACACATGAGATTTATACTGGTTCAGGCCCTCAATGTGAGGTAATACCCTACTTCCAGTTGTGGTGTATTGCTTTCGCAGTATGTGGAATCATTTGCCCCAGGGGTCTCCCTACCCCTCCTTATATAGTGGAGGGATGAGGATTACAGGGTAGGAAACCCAGTCAGATACGACCAAAGGCTTTCCTTATCAGTACATAGAGTATCCGGCTAGGACTATATCCCTCTCCTTGTCATGAAAGGTAATATGAAGCCGAGTCTTACTCTATCTCCAATTATAGGGACCGGCCTACCCTCTGTCTGAGTGGCTGTAACTGCCTTCCTTGAGGTACCCGGGGCCCATGGCCTCCACAATGATTGCTATTACTTGCCGAAACCGTAAATTGTCACAATGGAATTTAAATTGAAGTCCTACATTTAAGTCAAGAATCATAATATACAAGAATATTGCATCTATTTCATAATTATAAAAACACATGAATGCCATCCAAACAATGACAAGATAATTTTTGTTTGTCATCATATAAAGATACAATCAAATATTAAAGTCCATGTTGAAAGCCTAATTTTGACTCCCATAAATATGACAACAGAAATGGCAATCCAAGTTAAATTGGAGGAATCCGAATCATGATCATATGTTCTCAAATTAAAGTTGAATAAACTAAATGCATAAGATTCATCCATATATAATACATGGTCATGCAAACAAATCTAGCCAATATGTTAAAGGTCCCTATAATGGTCCTCCTGGAATATTTAAACCAATGTCCAAATATTCAACTTAATTTTGAATTACAAAAAGAGGATTTATTGGGAATTATCCCAAGAATAAACTGATCATTCATTTGAGAAAGAAATCCACAATTCAAATTTAAATATTTGAAATCTCAATTCTTTCTCTTCCCATTCCAAGTTGTAATGCCCAGAAATTCACCACCGAAATTCTGAACGTTCATGTGTATTAAATCCCTGTCCAGGAAAGCCAGGGTACACAAAACCAAGTTGCCATACAGAGTGCGTCTTACAAACAGAGTAAAATTATATTACATAAATGCAGTGGAAAAGGTAAATTTAAGTCTATAAACATCTAGTCTATAAACATTTGGCCAAGCAGCAGCATCCATCCCACAAACACCTTGACGGCGGAGCCAGCCTATTCCTCAGGACGATCCTCGTCAGACGCGTACTCCACAACTGAGGGGGGGAAAAGGGAGCAAGGCTGAGTACCACCCACAGTACTCAACATATCACATCCACAATTATGCATATGCACGGGAAGCAAAGATAGGCTAGGGATTGGTTTGTGTAAAAGCAGTTACAAACAGTAGTAGTTCACAAACAGTCAAAGGTTGATTAATTGAACAATATTAATTCTCCATTGATTAACGTTACACCACGTTAACCAGGCCCAACCATCCCCTACCGATTAACGTTACACCACGTTAACCAGACTCCACCGATTAACGTTACACCACGTTAACCGGGCTCCACCGATTAACGTTACACCACGTTAACCGGACTCCACCGATTAACGTTACACCATGTTAACCGGCCTCCACACCATCCACCTGAACCATAACAGTTCCATTAAGCCAAATTAATTAACTAAAGGTGAGACTAATCACAGTGAGTCTTGACCAACGTGCCCATAACCGCGGG
Source organism: Oryza meyeriana var. granulata (assembly GCA_003991445.1). Lineage (NCBI taxonomy): Eukaryota > Viridiplantae > Streptophyta > Magnoliopsida > Poales > Poaceae > Oryza > Oryza meyeriana. Next base: position 376,969 of record RYFJ01000252.1, read on the forward strand.
CGCGGTTATTCAAATAGATTTAACTCTGATCAAAGATGTACAACTTTACCCACAAGACACAGCCTCACACACGTTTTCATGCGCCGTTGCATCACCACGATACCCCGTAAGAGGCTGTGACAAGACCGCTCATGCAACCTCTCCCAAACCATCCACACCACGCTGAGGTTGCACCTGCCAACAGGACACCCCATATTGGCTAGGCTACCCCCCTTGCGCCACGATGGATCTGGAAGCCGATCAACCCTACCCTGGGCCGACCCAACTCCATCACGCCCACCCTCTTCTTCAGTGCCTAGGAGAGGGAGAAACGCTACAAGGCCAGCCATTACCCACGCTGGCTTGTGGAAAGTACGAGTAATTGCCCAAGGGGTTTTCACGAACCGGTCCTTAATTGCCATGGGTGCGACCAGCAGAACCATACACCCACAACCCACCATTTAGGTCCAATTTTAGTAATTTAACATTAACCTATCCAAAGCTCTATTTTTCCGATATTGAGTCGAATCAAATAAGATAATATTTAATTCCTAGGCGAGCTATGTTGCTAAGCATGGCTAAGCATCCTAGGAATAATAATCTAATCATGTTGTTACCTAGGTGACAAGGATTTAGGTTTCAAAATTAAGGCACAGTCCTATCATTATAAAGGTTATAACCCCTCCACATGAAATAATGAAATAATGCAGTTTATTTAAGTAAACAAAGCATTTGAGCAAAAAACGGATACAAAATGGTCAAGATTACAGTACGACTTGCCTTGCTCCAGCTCGACGTACTCAGCTACGACCTCGTAGTACACTAGAGAATCAACGGCGTCGGATTGTATAACAGGAAATACACAAACAATTAAAAACAGTACATGTGGGCAACCAAACATGAGCTGAAAATTTTTTTTAGTGAATTCTTGGTAATTTTCTGGATTTAATGAAATTTGAATGGACTTAATCGGAGCTTGTATGAATTAGCTATGAATTGTTGAAGTTTTACTGTGTTTTCCAATAAAAATTTAATTACTAAACAATTTATTGCGCAATTAATTGATTTAATGCGTCACTGGACCGGGAAGCCAGCGCCGATAGGCGGGCCCCACCGGTCAGTGGCGTGGAGGAGGGCGGCGCACGGTGGACCGAGTCCACCGCGGCCTAGTGGGAAGCGGCCACGCGATGGGGAGGCGCGCGCCCGCGGGGAGGCCACGCGGCCGGTCCAGATCTGCCCTGGGCAAATCGGACGGCCCAGGAAGAATGGGGCTCGCCCCCGCCGACGCAGCCGCTGTGGGCACCCCGAAAGTGCATTATGGAGAGTAATTATTATGACAACGCGAAATATCTAGATGGATAGGGTTTCGAATAAAAACCAAATAAGTACAGTAACCATCCATCCTCATCGCAGCCTTGCCATAATCTTTACCCACTCACAATACAAATCCAACGCGCCGAATTCAGAAATAAAGAGATATTTGGAGAGTTGATTCACCAGTCCCAAACGGCGAAGTGTGCCCGTCAAACCACACGAAGGTGGCGACCAAACACGATACACACTTCTGGGGACATGGTCTACGGTTGAACCAACATCCATGCATCTCATCATTTCTAAATTCATACTCATGTTCAGCTAGTCCCCAGGAAAGCGACTAACTTCACACTTTCATCGCAAGCAATTGATAAACATCACAAGTAATCTAAATATGGATAAACGAGCAGCAGAGTTATATATATTACATAGAGGGCTCACACCCTAATTCATCACAAAGTAACCCAAAAGATAGCAGTGAAAAAATATAAACATAAAAGATAAAACCAGTGGTACCAAACCAAACCACAGGGCAACCGACTGGGGATAGAACTTAACTTCAACTACACATTATCCTCGCCACCCTCGGCGGAATAACAGTAGACTACACCAATGTCGTCATTGTCCTCACCTGAAAGATGCAGCGTGAGTACACAAGTACTCAGCTAGACTTATACAATAATAATAGAACAAAGGAGTAATGCTAGTCTCTACATCAAGGAGTATGGCTATATCAATCTAATTTTGCATAAAGCTGATTTTATTGAGCAAGTAATACATTTAAAACATAAGCATTTGTAAAATAGCTCAATCTGAAAATTTATGACAGCAAGCTTATAGTTCTGAAATGGGAGTAAAAATGAGCACAATCCCATGCTCTAACATCAACAATGGGCCACCATTGCCCAAAATAATTATGCTACACAAGCATACCATTTTTCATGACTAAACCAAGTCATATTTAACATCAAAGCCCTTTTTTTTATAAACCCATCCATCCATGACTATCCTAAGTCATGGTATCACCACAATAATCCCAAGTTGGATGCTAACATAGACTGACTAACACATCAAGCGGTCGTCCTGTAACCGTGGACACGGCTATTCGAATAGTTCTTACTCTGATCAGAGGTATACATCTTTACCCACACGATGTGATAGAAGCCAAATGGCTACACTCTAGTTTGATCCGTACCTGCCGGTACCCACACTCTACACATTGAGTGCGGACTAGAGGTCACAACACAACCTTTTGCACGCTTAACCCCAACCACCTAAACCACGTCTGGGTCCCCGACGACTTAGTCGTGCGTGTGTGGTGACTAAGGCGGGCTCACCATTGCGGGAGGCACCTCCGGCCAAAACCAGGCGCGCTCGAGGCCCTCCAAAGGAAATCCCTCCTCACGACTGACGGACAGGCATAGATGGCCACAGCCTCCCGTGCTACTGAGTTAAGCCGTCCCATTCCCGGCGTGAGGAAGTACGTAGGGTGCTTGCATAGACGTCAACATGTTCGGTCCTTAATGACCCAGACGGAGCTACGTGCATCGGGGAAACACCATTCCGTCATCGCCCTATCATCCGTCCAAGTCAAACATATTATTAATTATGAATCAAAAGTTATTCTTTTCAGATTTTAACCCATCCATTCGTATTAAACTAATTTTGAACCGATAGCTCCATCTATCGGATTTTTCTAAATCTAGAATTAACCATGGCTAAGCATTCGGTAAAATAAAAGTATCCTAAAGTCCTTAACCAGGGGTGACAAGGTAAAAGTATGGTATCAACAATCAAGGAAAGGAAATGCATACAATTAGGTAATATTGACTCTACCCATTTTTCCATTTTAAATAGACCGAAACATGCATATAGATATTGCTTTCGCAAACAAAACAATTTATTGAAAATATAGGTTCAATATACTTAGATGCTTGCTCTAGAAGCTTGCCTTGCTGCAGAGAAGGTTCACACTCAACCTCTGGATTAGTTTCCTCATACTCTGAAACCTTCGAATCTATCGATAAAAAGCGAATATGCAAATAAGAAGCAATTAAACATGTTTATGCAGAAATAATCAATTAATTATGAGATAAAAACAGTAGGTAGGGCATGTCCTAACAAGATTTTAGGAGAAAGAACCAAGTCATTTGCATCTCTGGATTGGGAGATACAAAAATAACAAGGTAGAAGGGCTGAAAATGGCAGTTTTGTAATTATTTATATTGTAACCTTAAGTTAATATATTTAACTGATATTTTCTATTAATATTTTGTAACATACCAGAATTTCGACTTTCGAAATTCTAACCAAAACAAATTAACAAAAGACCTCGAGAGTAAAATCCTATAGTTTCCAAACTAGGGAGCAACGATAAGAGATTTTGACTAAGATAAAATACCTTAGGAGTGCATAAAGATTTTAGGAGTTAACTCACAAGAAACAGAAAACGTAATATGACTAACTATGTATAGATAAAAGTTTGATATAAAAATATGGAGATAAATAAAGCAATTACCATTTCTTGTGCATACCTTTTTCTGGATTGTTTTTGGATCTTACATTGCACTTTCATAATAGGATGCATATATATTTGTATAGCCTAAATAATTTCTAAGGAGAATAGGTCTAACGTAAAATCATAGAAAAATTCCTGTAACCACTATCCCACAAAATTAATCCACTGTAAATTTTCTATAACCTTATCACTTCAATTGGTACTTCAATAAAATCTCTCAAATCAGCTAGACTAGGAAGCTAGCTAAAGATGAATAGGTATACTTCTAAAATTCACCAAATGAAAATGAAGAATAATTGGACAGAGCTCTCTTTCCAAAGTGTGTGCCAACAAGAACCCTACCACCAGTAATTTTGGTTTAATTTATCTCCCAAAGAAAACACATCAAATGATAAGATCAAGGCACTGGAGAAATAAATGAAACTTCAGAAAAACTGGATCCACAACCCTATTTTGCGAATCCACCAAAAATAAACCAGATCACTTCTAGCAACAAAATTTGGTCAGCAAGTTAATCACATTCTTCTCTATCTCCATTAATTTTTACCAAATTTTATGAATTCAATAAGTGTCTCAAATAAATACTCTTAATTCAGCAATACAGAAAAACTTGCACCTGCAGACAGCCTACTTGACACTTTTGCCAGAATTAATCCATCGATCACATTCTCACCAAATCTTACCGGAACCTGGATTATATTGTGAACCAATTACAGTAAAAATTCCAGTACAATCTTCACAAAACTTGAACATGAAATAATAGGACAAAGCTCACTGACTCAGACTAGTGCACAGCAGAAAATGCTTTTTGGCCGAACTTTGCCACTTTCTCCAGAGAAATCCACAAGTCCCACAACTCTGAATTTTGGCACAGAGCTAGCCAATACCATCTACTGCCCACAGTAATTTTTCCTAGATTTATACCCCTTGGTAACTTAGTAAAACACCTGAGTAAAGACTGCATGTTTTGGACAGCTCACAAAACAGTCTCTAGAGTGTTCTCCTCTCTCAAGTCACTGACTAGTGGGACCTACAGGACCCTGGCCCACCTGTAAGCCTCAGCCTTTCATGAGACGGTGTGCTTCACCAAGGAATTCACCCACACCTCTCTCATCTTCCTAGAACATCACTACTTGGACCCACAAGTCATAGAGGAAATCTAGCCAAATATGTGTAGAAAAGTGCTATCTTACATGTGGGACCCACCAAGGGTACTGTAGAGATGGATACAACTCAGCTGTTGCACGGCAGACGTGTCCTCCTCTCCTTCTTCCCTCTCACTCTCTCTGCCTACTGATTCAGCCAGCCCAGCTCCATTCCTTGAGAGCATCGACATTTTCACCTCAGAACGCATCAACAGAGTCTCTCACCTCTCCTCTCCACGTTCCTACTGGATAAACCCACGGATTCCCCAAGGATCACCGCCAGCAGCCTCACTTTTCTCTCAGCTGGCAGTGTTCGATCGGTCCCGAGCCAACGCCGGTGAGCTCCATCCTTTCTAAGTCTCGGGAACATGATCTACACCTTCTAATGGTTCCATTTTCGCACTTTACAGCCCTAGGTTCGTCGGTTGAAATTGCCCTGGCGCCGCCGTGCTCTGTCTCTGTCCCCCGCCGGCGTCGCTTCGCCGTTTCGGCCAGCACAGGAGGTTTCTGACCGAGCCAGCTCGCCAGTGTCATCGCCTTACTCCCAGAAGACAACCCGCAGAAGGAATCGGGAGATGATGCAGTGAAGCTTGAGATCGAGGCCATCTTCTTCCTCTCCAGCCAAGTCGCCGCCGCCGTCGATTCCTCACTCCCCGGTGAGAGTTAGATCGATTCATCGCACGAGTAGCTACCTTAGGACTCACAGGACGTCGTGCACCCTTTTGCTTGGCAGCTCGTTGACCGGAGGATGCTATCGACGAAGATCCACTGCGTTCCACCGCCGCCGGCCTGCCTTCGACGTTGCTGCTGCTACGCTGACTTCGCCTGCCTCGCCAGACGCCACGGTGAAAACCCTTACACCTAGTAATAGCTCATGCATGCATGTGCACGGCCAAATCGAGCCCAAACCAAAGCCGGCATCATCAGCCCGAAAATAGCCGCCGCTGGAGCCCGCCGCCGGCGAGATTCCGATCACCCGAGATGGCAAGAAGACCACCCACAGCTTCGTCACAGTCTTCCCCACCTTTTCTCTTTTGGTCACTACCCGAGCCGAGCCACCATTCGCCGCCGCTGCCACGGAAAAGCGCACTGTCTGCGCCTCCTCTGTTTCGCCTGGCTGGACGGTCCGAACTGCAATCAGACGGTCCGTTCTATTGTTTCAGCGCACGCCGCCCTGCCCTGTCTCTTTGACACGTGGGCCCATCCTTTATAAAATCCAGAAACTAAAAGAGATGAATAAATGCTTTTCTATTACATTGATAATGGATTTAACTTTGGAAAATCATATAAAATTCATTACAACTCCAAATTAAGTAAAACCAGTTTTTCTGGTTCTGTAATTTTATTCTCTAAAATCTGGTAAAATAAAAAGTAGCACTTTCTGTACAGAAAATCTGCCAAAAATTATAATAGTAAATAAAGGGTGAAAATGGGACCTTTTAACTAGAAAATTCATAAGAAATCCATTATAACTCAGAAAAATGTCAAACCAATTTTATAATTCTCATAAAAATGTATACTTTCCATTTATGAACTCAGACTACACAAACTTAGGCCACACATAATCAGTACATTTTATACTACTAAAAAGGACACATAAAAATCGTAAAAATCATATCTCACAAATGGCAAGTGTAAAGATAAAAATAAGTTCACCAGAGAGTATATAAAACCAGTACCTAGTCGTTGTATAAATCTCACACATATCAGAATAACTTCAACTTTGACCTTAAATCGTATAAGGACGTATTTTCGTATAGAACTCGTAAAATTCATAACTCTCAAACAGAACGTGACAAAATAGAAATTCCTTCACCTAAATTCACTTTAGACCAGTAGCAACCTAAGGCATAAATATCATGCATATTAGAGCATTTCATATTTTCTGCATTATTTGCTATTTATTCGATCGTACGTTATTTTCTCTCTAGAGAACGAATTCGATATCGGTGAAGGAGTGAAATAGTTGGAGTCCGAGTACTCAAGAGTAAGGCAAGTTTTCTCCCCACCTCCTTGAACAAATTGAATCCTATATTTTGGGGAATGAAATGTGTTGTTTGTAAAATTGCATGCGTATTTGTGAATACCAGTATTTGAATTGTGGTAAATGGTAGTTATAACCTATTAGTTGCATGATCCACCTTAGAACATTGTGTTCCTTGCTGTTTGTAACCTTAGGCTTGATTAAAGTACTTGGTTTGTACCCATGGGGATCTATATTAAGTTAATACACTTGCTTATGCTTAGCCATGCTTAGTAACGTGCTAAATATTAGAGTGATCACTATATACATTTGAAAATGGGAATTTTATGACTTCTGGACAGAGGTAAAGCCTCTGATTATTTGTGAACTAAAATGATGAAAAACCTGATTTAGACTTGGGCGGCAAGTGGTGTGCATATGGAGTAGTTGCACACCGATAGGGGGAGTGTTCGCCCGGGTCAGTTAAGGACTGAACTCAGTGCCATATTCTCATGTTAAACAGTACAACCACATGTGCCAGTTATGGGATGGTCATAGTGGATTAAGTTACTTGATGTTTAGCCTTGCATTTTGGTAGGCAGAGTAGTATGGGCAGCGGTCTACGAATGTACTGTAGGGCTGTTCAGCGGAGCTACCTATGTCAACCATGAGGGACTGTGATCACCTCATGGCATAGGCGTTTAAGTTGGTCCAGTACAACGTTGTGTGCCTCGTGGGGAGTCAGGAAGGCTGCCGCCACGGCGCTGGGTTTAAGGCGTGGGCCCGCCACCCACGGCATCGGGATAGCGCCCCGGTGTGGAGTAACACACCTCGTGCTGGTGCAAGGCTAAATGTTAGGTAATGTAAAAGCTGTGTTGTGACCTCTAGACCGCATTCAACGTGAAGAGTGTGGTGGTACCGACGGGTACCGGACAAACTAGAGTGTAGCCGTTGGGCTTCTATCACATCATGTGGGTAACGATGTACAAACTCTGCAGAGTCAAAACTAATCGGTTAGCCGTGCTCACGGTCATGAGCGGCATGGTTGTGCTCATTGAGTATAGATTTATGTTTCTAAAATGCTTTATGAAATTGGGATGAGGATTGGTGATTTATGAGAACTATTATGCTTATTACAAAGCTTATGGTGTCTTGTTGCCGAGGAGGGCACAAGCAGGAAAATCATTATGTTGATATTATGTTGATCACTTCACTACTTATTATATTTATTTAAATGCTTTCTAAATTACCGTTGCAAAATGATTGTGAACTAAAATTAGCTTTATGCAAAACTGAACGCACAAATAGCCTTTCCTTGATTTAGAACTTGCATGTATTATAGGATTGACATTGCCAGTACATTATTTCGGTAATGTACTGACTCTTGCTTGTATTTCCGTTTATTACCTTGTTGTAGGTTGAGTGCTACGGGATTCCGTTGCTTCTTCAGGATTGATTCTTTAAGGGGTGTACCCCTAGTCGGATTGCCCGTGGTATGGGTAGACAAGCTTCCGCTGAATCATATTATTTGGTCATTTGACCTATGTAACTTACTTACTTGTACAACCACTTATTGCATACCATTGCTAGAGATGAAAGTGTGGACTAGCAATTTTCCTGGGGCTAGTCTGCATGAGTATAGACTTAGAACAGTTGAGATACATGGAGAATAGTTCAACCGTAGACCATGTCCTCAGAGATATGTATCGTGTTTGGTCGCTGCCTTCGTGTGGTTTGACGGGCATATCTCGCCGTGTGGACTGGTGTAACTATTCTTCCAAATATCTCTTGTGTTCTTAGTCTGACGTTCGGTTGTTTTGCATTATATTTGGTGATTTGTGTGACAAGGCTGCGATGAGGTTGGATGGTTACAGTTTTATTTGGTTTTTATTCGAGATCCCATCCAACTAGATATTTCGCGTTGTCGTACCAATTACCTCTTATAGTGCAGAATAATCGGGTGCCCACATATTTCAACAAGGCAAGCATTTTTATATAAAATAGCATAACCTACTGGTTCTAGCAAAATTTGGTTCACTGAAATTTAATTTAAAATGATTTAGTTGTGAATTTTATAAGTTTATCAAAAAGAAGGATTAGAAATTACTTAGGCCTATTTTGGGAAGGTAGATTTGTCAAATACAAATTGTCCACAGTAAGGTTGCAATTTTCTGAGTTAAACAAAAGTGGTTTCACATTTTTAGCAATTAGGATGAATTTTCTAGAAATTCATAAACTTCTAGGTTATAAAGAGGTATATAAAAGATATTTCTATTTTTAGAGAAAAATCCTACACAGAAGTTCTCACTTTTTATTTTACAAAATTAAAGAGAACATTTTTATGAATCCATAGAAATTTGGTTCACCTCAAAAGGAGTTATAATGGATTTTATAGAAATATTTCAATTTCTTAAGCACAAAATAGGTTATTTTTGCTTCATATTATTTTATGGATATTTTCTGTATAGAAGTGGTATTATTTTATCTCACAGCATTAAAGTTCACCAAATTACAGAACTAACAAAATTGGTTTCACTCAAAAAGGAGTTAAAAGGCAAAGTTATGGATTTCTAAAGTTTGCATATTTTTCTGTTGTAAAATAAATCGGTTGTCTTTTCTTTTCTTTTTCTTATTTCTCTCCAGCCTGGCCCACACGCTAGTGAGACAGAGCAGAGGAGGCATGGGGCTGGCTTGCCGCCGGTTCTGTTCGCTGGCGCCGGCGGCGAACGGCGGCTTGGATGATGTTGCGGCCAACGGAGAAAAGGAAGAGGAAGACGAGGCAAACACATCGGTGGTCTTCTCATCACCGTCGGTGGCCGGAATCGATGGTGAAGGCGGCGCAGGCGGTGGAGTACTTCGGGATGGTGATGCCGATCGAGCTACGGTCGGTTCCTAGCCATACTAATGCATATATGTGCGTCTACTAGGCGTCTGGGTTCTCACCGTGTGGTTTGACGAGGCTGGCGAGGTCTTGTCGGTGGCGGCGGTGCACAAATTGGTTTGGCGGCGGCAGAAAGTAGTGCGACGTCGACGGTGGCTTGATCCAGTGCCTGATCTGTAAAGAGGAGGTGTGCACGAGGTTGGGAACTCCCTAAGGACGATTCTTGCAAGAGGAATTTGGCTGGGGCTCACCAGATGGCTCGGAATCGAGTATGGCGGCAGGCGACCGGCGACGGGGAAGACAAGCCCGATCTCAAGCTTCAAGGCACCACGGCTTGATTCCTTCGAGTAGCGGGCTCCTGGAAGCGAGGCGACGACGTTGGCACAGTGGCTCAGTCAGACTTGCTCCGAGGCGACCGGAACAGCGAGGCGACGCCGGCGGCGGTCCTGCGGGACAGAGATAGAGCACGGCAGTGCCACGGCGACTTCGGCCAGCAGACCTAGGGTTGTGCAATACGAAAATGGAACGATTAGGAGGTGCTCATCATGTTCCTGTGGTTGGGAAAGGATGGAGCTCACCAGAGCAAGCTCGAGCTCAACCGAACACCTTCGACAGAGGAGCAGATAGGCTTGCCGGCGGTGTTCTTTGGGGATTCCGTGGGTTTCTCTGGTGGGAACATGGAGAGGATGGAGAATGGGTTCTGCTGGTGAAGTTTGAGGCGAAATGGTCAATGCTCCCTAGTGCTGTGCTCTTCTCTATACCTCTGTGAGCTGTGAGGGAGAAGAACAAGATGCTGGCACGTGTGACATGCAACTGCTGAGCTGCTCCAGTTCCACAGTGGTCCAAGGTGGGTCCCACATGTAAGACAACCTTTTTCACACACTCTTGGCTAGGTTTAGTCTATGTTTTGTGGGTCCAAGTAGTGGAAACCTAGGAAAGAGAGAGGAGTATGGGTAGGAATGTTGGTGAATTACGCTGTCCTATGCTGTGCTATGGCTTACAGGTGGGCCATGGTCCTGTGGGGTCCACCTGGAAGTGATAAATGAGAGGAGAATTCTCTAGAGACTAAGTGTTGTGAGCTGTATGGACAGCTGTCTTGCATCTGTGATTTCAGTAGGTTAATAAGGGATATGAATTATGGGAAAATTATTGGAGGCAGAGAAAGATGTGTTCAACCTTCTGACCAAATTTCAGGGTCAGAAGTGGTCTGGTTAATCCTTGGTGAAATTGCAAAGTAGGCATACTGGTCCAGTTTTTCTGCAGTGTAGTTTATGTCCCTAGGGCTTTGCTCTTATTATTTTATGTGCCTTCTTTGGGAATTAAATTGAGCCAAAATTACTGGTGATAGGTTTCTTTTTGACACACCTGTTGATAGAATTGCAATGCCTAATTAATCATCATTTCTATTTGGTGAAATTTAGAAGTATACTTATTCATTTCAGCTAGCTTCCTAGTTTTGCTGATTTGAGGGATTTCATTGAAGAATTTATTGAAGCGATAAAATCATGTAAAATTTACAGTGGGTTAAGTATGTGGGATAGTGTTCACAGGAATTTTTCCATGATTTTATGTGCAACCAAACATCTTTAGAAAATCCTTAGACTATACAAATGCATAGGTCAAGGAAAAAGGACACAGGCTGAAACTTGTTTGAATTTTTAAGGGGTCTGAACTAATGAAATAAATTCTGGAAAAATTATATTGGTTCATGATAAATAAGCTAGTATTTGAATAAATTATTTCCCCCATATGCTTCTGTTCAATTTGATGCACTTTTAGGAGTTGGTCTAATTTTGCCAATTAGGGTTTAATATTGCCAACTTAAATTTCCATGAAGTGAAAATGCAAGAATTTAATTTGTGCACTCTAATGACAGTAGGTCATAACCCCAATTACCTGGAATTAGATTTAGAGCTGTGACAGCCGCGCCGCGGCAAGGCGAGCGGCCCGATGGTCGCTGCCGGCGACCATCTGGCCCTCGGAGGATGGCGGCAAGTCGTGGTACGAAGCGAGGGAGACGAGGGAGAGCTCACCAAGGGGTTTTGACGGCCGGAAGATGGTGAACGGCGGCGAGCAGAGGTATAGGCGGCGGTGGAAGTACGGGATGACGACGGAAACAGCGCTCCGGCGAGGATTTCCGGCGACGGAGGAGCGGCCAAGGATGAGGAGGTCCTAGCGAAGGTGTGGGAACCAATTAGGTGTTAGGTTATGCGGATGCTACGCTAGCCAGAAAACAAAATTTTCGACCCCATAAACCAGGAACTACTGCTAGTTATAGATCACAGGATTACCACTAGACGCGCAGGTGCAGTGGAATCGACTCGATGTAGTCGTACGCGTCGCAGCAGTGCCGTGCAGTTGCGAGGTCGTCCGTCCGTCCCTCCCTCTCGTGCGGTTCGTCCTTGTGCTCCAGATGCAACACCTCTGAGGTATCCACATGTACGGGGAGGAAGCGTCACGCCTCCGGACTGCTAGGTCCACGAGGTGCAACAGGGCGCGGGCGTGGGAGCGGCAGCGGCTGCCAAATGGCGTGGATTAACCTAGCCCCGTCGCCCACCCCTTGTATTTATAGGCGTCCTAATGAACTCCCGAGTTGGAGGCCCATTAGTGACCCTAAACCTTGTCTAATTCGGGTCCAACCCAAATTAGGTTTCCAGCCCCTTAAGCGTGCGACCCTATGGGTTCACGTACGCATAGACATGGCCCGAGTACTCCTACTCGACCAATAGTTGACAGCGGCCTCTAGCAAGGCGTGTCAACTCCTACGCATACGCAAAGATCATATCAGACGAACCACCACAAACCACATACTTGTTATTCCCTTGCCTCATGATATTTGGATCAACTCTTAGGTTAACACTTAACCCAAGCACGGCCATGCATTTCTTGATCTAATCATTAGAGTGATCCAGTGATATCTCTCTCACATAGAGAGGAGCAAATTCCTTCTTAATTGTTTATGTCTCACAGCATGTTTCCCGACAAACCCGAAAACCACCTTTATAACTACCCTGTTACGGAGTAGCGTTTGATAGTCCCTGAGTAGGTCGTTTCACATCTTGAATACATACAACAATCTCAGGTCTAAGGACATAACGTACATGATGTGAATAGAGATAATTACAATTTCTCATGTTAGGTCAGTCCAGCTCCATGTCACACATGTGCCCACATTATTAGTTTGACATCTCCATGTCTATGACTTGTGAAACATAGTCATCAACTAATACATGTGCTGATCTAATATTCATGTGTGTCCTCACATAAACTCCGATCAGGGACAACTTTAGAATAACCATACAAGTAAAAGAGTTTCACAAACAATTCACATAATTGCCAATCGATACAAGTTGTCTTTAATGGATATTCAATGAACTCATAATATATCATGGATACAATCACAATATCATCATCTCTATGATTACCTCTAGGGCATATTCCCAACATTAGGGCCAAAAATAGCCGAAGAGATTGATGAGAAAACACGACCGCCAACCGGCGGAAAGGCTTACCGAGGAGGGCAACGGCGAGATCGGGCCTCCGGTGGCGTAGGGGCTCGCGGATGCGGTGGCTGGACTTTGCACGAGTGCGGCAGAGGTAGCGGTGGCGAGCTCGAGGTCTGGTGGTGGCTACAGCGGCGGCAGCAGACGACCGGAGACGGCGAAGCGCGGCGGCATCTCTGGTTTGCACGGCACGGGGCATTAGAGAGCTCAGGAGGCATCGGGGATTGAGGGGAAAGGAAAAGGAGAGAACGGCGAGGGTTTTTATGCGGTCGGCCGGGAGAGATCGTGGCTGAATGGCTCCGAATCCTTACTGGATTGAGGGCAGCGGTGGCGGGGTCGTGCGCACGATTCGCGTATGAGAGGGGCAACTGCACCGGAGAATGCGGGAGAGTGGGTGTGGACCGAGTCTGCCCTCGTTTGAACCAGAGCGGGCGCATGTGGAGACGGGATGCGGCGCCGATCGGACGGCGGAGGGGAAAATTTTCCCCTCCACCCGATCCGGACGGAGGTAGGGGATCGATCCGACAAGCGGGCTCGGCCTGTCAACGGGGCGACGTGCGAGCGAGCGGGCGAAGCGGCCTGACGAGCGGGGCCCACAGCACAGTGACAGGGAGAGCGGGACGGCGGCCGACAGATGGGCCCGAGGTGTGGCGCGACGCGCGCGGGCCGTGCAGAGGCTGGCGGCACAATGCTGGGCCATGGCCCAGCAGAAAGGAAATTAGGAGAAAAAGGAAGAAAAAGAAAGAAAAGAAAAGAAAGGAATTTCCAGGGTTAATTTAATTCCGATATTCGTTTTTGATTTATTAAAAATAGTTCCTGTGCTCTGAAAATTCCACTAAAAATCTAGTTAATATATTTTGGCAAGAGGAATATAAGAAAAATATTCCCAACCATAATAATTTATTAATTTGCATTTCTCACAATTAATTAATTTTTGTGACCATTTTTAAATTTATTTTTCTTGGACATTTTCTCTAGTATTATTTTTTTGTGTGGCTAAAATTAGGGTGTGACACAAGTGATCCAGCCATTCGCATAAACCTCTCTTTAAATTCTTTTTCCTATTCAAATGAAATTAAGTTCAATCTATGCCAAATAAAATTGTCATACAAATAAATTAAGCCAACTTATAATTACCCGTATAATGGTTCTTTGGGATATTTAAATAAATATTAAAATATTGCATCAAGTATCCAAATACATAAAATCATATAATAGGAATCAACCCAATTTAAATTGAAAATATTTCATGTGTGAGAAAGATCAACAAATCAAATTCAAATAATTATTTGAATTCCCAAAATAAAATTCCAAGTTACAGCACCACATTTTCTATCAAACTCAAATTCAAGTGCCAGCCGCCACCTTGCATCCCAGCCTTTCTCCTCTTCTGTACTGAATTTCTCCTGTTAAACCCCAAAAATCAGGAGCCTCACTGTTCATTGACCGCCAGGTGTTCGACCGAGTCCTCGCCCAAGCCGAACACCCAGCAGCCACAGCCCTGCCGCAGTCGCCATCCTCTCGGCCCAGCCGCACGCGCATCCCCGTCCTCAGCGTCGCGTCGCCCGCACCGCAACGTGGCGGCATCCGCGAAAACCGGCGAGGCGCCGTCGTATCCCCTCTTTCCGCTGACACGCCATCACATCGCCGGGATATCCGCGCCATCTCTCCCGGTTTCCCGCCGGGAATTCCGCCGAGCGCCGTTGCCTCCCCGCTCCTCCGCTGCATCTGTCGCCTCCCAGGAAATCTGAATGCCAATTCACCCGTATCCCGGCATCCACGCTGCACCGTCGTCGCATCCCGGGAAAACATGCCGCGCAGCCGTCTTGTCCCCGTTTTCCCGCGCGCACAGCCACCCCAGGATACCCGCAGCGCCATTAATCCCAAATCCTGCAGCCGCCGGATCCCCGGAGTCTCTGCTTCGCGTCGCCATTAACAGCCTCGTCGGCCTCGCCGCCTACCTAGTCCGCAGCTAGCCGCCGCTGGCGCCAACTTAACGCGAGCTGGCGAGCTTATCCCCTCGTGCCAGCTTCCTTGCAAGCCAATCCCTCCCTCCACCTATAAAAGGCACCTCGAGCCCGCCATCCCGATGCCAAAAACCTTTTGTCGAACACCTTGTGTGCATACCCGTGTCGCGGGTAGAAGCTGTAGCCGGAGCTGCAAACCAGTGGAGTCCTCGTTCCCGAAGCCCATGGGCCCGACACCGTCAAGAAGGAGGATCGAGGAGCCGCGGCGAGGCTAGAACATTTCGTCGAGCAGTTGGTGTGCGCGCCGGCGTCGTCGTCTCTGCATCACCCTCGTCTCCTCCTCTGCTTCACCATCACCACCACCGCGAATGGCCACTCCTCGTCGCTTCGCCCTCCCACAGTGAGCCATTGTGCCCTGAGCTTTGTATCCTTCCATAGAAGCTATAGCCCCACCCAATTCGGTCGATTTGAGCCGTAGCCGCCGGTCCTCGAGCTCCTTTTTTTTCCGCCATGGTGGCTGCCGTGGTCATGCCATCCCGGAGGCTCTCGCTCCTATCTTGTTAGTAAAATCGAATGCCTAGGCACTGTGCAACCTCTTGCGCTCAACATATTAGCCGGAGACTAGCGCCATCGCCCTGTCATCTCGCAGCCAAGCTCGGCCATGGCGCGGCCTCGTCGGGCCGGCCGCCTGTGCGCCGCTGCCGCTCGCCGGTGCTCGCCGGAGCCCCACCGCCCCTCCCGCAGCCGACGCCGAGCCGCCCTCGCCCCATCGCATCTAGCTTGCCTCTGCGACGTCTGGAGGTTGAAGACGATCTCCTCTCTCAGCCTCTGACAAGCCGGGTCCCACATATCAGTGTGATAAACTTTTCCCTTTAGAAAATAATTTGGCCGGGAACTAAAGAAACAGCCGTCCCCACCTATCAGTCTCTGACAACGGTTGTGGGCCGGGCCGAACAGCTGTCTAGCCACGCAACAGTAGATTTTCACGATTATTCGAATTAATTCAAAATTTGAATTTTTAGAGAGCCATATCTTTCAAACCATAGCTCCGATTTGGGTGAAAATTGAACGTAAATTCATAAAATTTCCAATGGTATATAATTCATAACTTAAATCACATATATTTTATATTCATGAATTAAATATTCATCCGATGGTTAAATAATAATTATTCCATAAGGTGTTAATAAATAAATCATATCTGTGCAGTAAACTAGTTTTAGATATATTTGTATCTAACACATTTTATCAATATAGAAGCCATGTGAACCAAGAGAAAGTGTTATTTCAAATTAATTCAAGCATAGAAAATTCCCTAGTGCCATTAATATTTTATACCCATATATAATTAAAGTCCATAAATGTAAAATATCCTAATAATTCTTTGGCCTTATAATTGAGATATAAAAAATATTAATGCACCAAGATTATGCCTAACCTTGCGTATTGGAATAAAAGGATTACATAACTATTATATCTAGATCATATAACCCAATGATTAATGAAATGTCCCATTGAATAAGATGACCATACAAACTCCTAATTTTCAGTAAATGACAAATCCTTAATGTATATATTCCTCAACTTATATATACACAACACCCCAATTAAAGTTGCACAATAAATCTATAATCTACTCTTCTCCATATTAGGCTAAGGATCAATTTGACAACAGGGAAACTAGGGTAAAAAAATTAATAAACCATGGTATCATATAATTTTGGATCATCTATTAATTTAAGATCATTTATCACGCCATGTGATAATACTTGAACTAAAATAAATATAACCATAGGTTAACCTAAAGAGCATGATAAGTCATTTGACCTCATATAATAACCAATGAAGTTCCACATCATAGTCACATAAATAATAAGCCAGTTGGTAAACAACAAAGGATATTTGAATCCCCTAATGACAAATCGCCAAACATTTGTAATGCCTTGTTTGATCATGAACCTTCCTATTAGATCCGCCTTTTAGTTATCATATACATGCCTAGATAAATCCTTGAGTCAATATATACCCTTAGCGCATAACCTTTATTTTTGGGTTAGAAGTTAGTTTAACCATGATCTTCCTAGTAGCTAAAAACAAAACATTGGTTATCTAGATACATCCTTGCATTCCACTAGTTAGCCTAGCTAAGCCACCATGAAAGCTAGAAATATTGGGCCTTTGATTATAAGCTTCTTTGCTCCCTTGATGCTTAACCTATAAGCAACATTAGCTCCCGAGCTACCCCAAACTCCCTTGCCTATATAGGAGTAGAAGCCAATATTTGAGACCTCTTGGCATCTTAAGGATCATTAGCCTTAGAAGTGTATGAACAATCCCTAGGTTCGTTTCCAACATTTATATGTTGTTTGATTGCTTTTGGATGTTATTTGAATATTGGTTTTCCCGCGCTCTATAAAATCCGTTTGTGTTAGTCGAGAGGCAACGTGTGCAGCTTCCAGGAGGTGAAGGTTGATCAAGATTCGTTATGAAGAATAAGGACTATCTTGAGCAGGCAAGTCACCACTTCCCCGTTGAGCATATTGATCCCATTTGTGAAATTGTTTTGTTTACAAATAAAGTTGCATGCAATGATGAATATCCCAATTGATATTATGCCATGCCTTTGATTATTGTTGCCATGCTCCCTTGTACCCCTTTATTACGTATGAGTCCCTAGTCAAATATGACAATGCTTAGTTGTGCTTATTTAGATGCATACTATACTCATGCTTTATCAAATGCTCTATGCTTGGGCAATCACCTAGGGAGGTTGATTGAAATTCGACATGTGGAGACATGAGCGCCACATTGCTATGTCATCAATGGAAAGGATTTGTGAAATAAAATCTCAACTAAATGTTTTCGACCGGGGCGGCAAGGTGGAATTGGGTGGTATTCGGGAAAGGTTAGGGCCGCCCTAGTCAATTAAGGACCGAGCCATGAAGCTATGCATAAAACGAACCGAGTATGACTGTACTTCTCGCATGGGTATAAACCTAGCAAAGTAAATAGCTGAGTAGAGGCAGTACCCAAGACGTGGTGGTTTTACTTATGTGTGATAGGTGGGAAACCTACTCGGTGGATAACCATCGGTGGGTAACCTCAATTAAACTTGACTTAATTACAACTTAACAAATGTGTGTGTTTTTCCCTCCCGGGAATGCCAGAATCCTCTCACTGCTAAAAACTGTGTATGCCTAGAGTGCATGAGGGCTAAAGTTTATGGAGCGGGTACTACCAAAGTAAGGTTATTAAAATGTTTTGCCGTAACGTGTCTCATTCGTTGGGACTAGGCTCATTCGTTGGGCAAGTTACGGAGTACGGGTAAAGTGTGCATCCACTACAGTGTGAATAAACCAATCTATTCGAATAGCCGTGCTTGTAGTTAATTGAGCATCGGGACATGTTATACACTTGGCTAGACTCAAATATTTAAAATAATGATGGGGGAAATGCATGTGGTTTTGGACTGGAAAAGTCAATTCCTGAGAGGTGGGAAGGGATGAATACCTAAAAATCATGACGACACAGTGGTGGGAAGCCATCTTGTATAATTCTGATGGTCGACAGAACCTCCGCTAATTAATGAATTATGGAACCTAAAACTTGATCAGTTGATGCTAGGTCACAGGCTTGTGAAAACTATTTATAAAGTTAGCTTTATGCAAAGGAACCCTGCCACACCTTGATATACCCTGTGCATTACTGCATTTTTGTGTGGTGGCTTGTTGAGTACTATTGTACTTATTGTTGCTCTCTATATAATTTTAGCAAAGTGATTGAAGAGAAGCCCTTGTTGGTACGCTTGCGTACCTAATAGGATGATCGGAGTGTTGTTCCATATCTAGGTCTCGTTCCCCAGTCGACTGCTTGTGGCATGTCAACCGGGCCCTATTATTATCTCGTTTCCACTGCAATTCTCTGTTAAGTGCTGGTCTAACCGGCTTCATTGTAAGTAGTTATTTCTCTAGCCTTATTTCATTCGTGATATGTTCTGAACCAGCAATGTATGTGTGTACCAACTACTGATCTAGGGATTGGTACTAATAAGCACAGAGGGTTACCGATTTCCAAAATCGGGGGCCGACAATCGATGAGGATGCGGCCCACCATGATGTTGCAGATGGTGGGAGCGACAATGAGTGTCAAGCGCCTGTCCCCGATAGCGCTCTCGGGGTGGTTGGCCTAGTTGAAGGTGATTTGGGCCTTGGACCACTTGGGCCGCCTAGCGGTCTCCGTGCTCGGGGTGGTGGAGAGCAGCTCACGCTGCATCGCCTTGAAGCTGTGACATGATAAGTGAGTATAGGGGCCACCCTCGAGGGTAGCGACCATGTGCTTGGGCTCCTAGAACCCGAGGTCAGGGTTCATGTCATCATTGTTGTCCTAGCACTGGAGTTCATTGGCAAACTTCTTTTGGCGCTTGGCAAGGTTCTTCACTGCTCGGCACTGGGTGAGGTCGTGCCAGTCGGTCTCGTGGACCGAACACCACTTGTCAGGCTACTTCTCAGTCGGCGCAGGGACGGTCTTCTTCTTCATGCTGCTGCAGTTGAGGGTCCCCACAGGTCCAGCCCTCCTCTCTCAGTTGAGGGAGCTGCACAACGACCTGCAGGCCTCGCAGCCATTCATCACTCAGCCCCGGTGCGTCTGGCTTGTCGCTGCGGTGTCGAAACCGACGGCGGGGTCGACTTGGACGCCGACTTGGAGATGGTGCGAGAGCTGGCAGCCGTATCCTGGCGGTGCACCGTGCCGACAAGGTCGGTGATCTCCTTCAACCAACGGCCCTTCGGGGTCTCCCCGGTGTCCCGAAGAGGAGGATGACGGAGGATCGCCTATGCAGCTAGCAAGGCGCTCCTCGGGCTTGTTGTGCCAAAGTCCAGCCGGTGACGGGCTGTCGTGCGGTACGCACACTCCCATCGCATGTTGGAGAAGGCGGCAGGGCCACTAGGGCCCTCACCACCTCCCTCAGCATGCGAAGGTGCCGAGTTTGCCTGCCCCGTGTGGGGGCAATGATGCGGTGCCAGCCGGGGATGGTCCTGTCGTGCTAGCAGGTGCTATGGAGGTAGAGTTGGGTGCTGCCCAGCAGCTGCAAACTCCTCCCCTCCGTCCTCGGAGTCGGACTAATGGCGGTGTTGCCCATCGGCCATCCTGCTCCTTCAAGGTGGGAAAACAACAAGAAATCAAATCAAATGCAGCGTCCTCCTACCTGGCACGCCAGCTGTCGGTGTATAAACACCGTATGCATGGATCCTGCGGGACCCCCCTTTGTGATTTCGGTCGGAGGGTGAATGCATTTGACTTGTTGTAGGTTGATCAACAAGTAAATGAAGCAAGGGGTTTTTACAGGTTCAGGTCGCATGGTGGCATAATACCCAATTCTTGTTGTGTTCTTGGTTTCTTGGTGACTTATGAGATATGTTTAGAGGACTTGGGCTCTCAGAGTTTTTGGATTCAATTCTCCTTTCCCTTGGCCTGGGCTCTCCCCTTATAGCTCTTAGGGGAATACCACAGTTGCCGGACTATAGAAGGAGGGAAAGCTATTAGAGAATTAGGTATGATAGGTCTTGCCTGTCCTCTGACCGGTGGGCCAGGTTGCCGTGTTCCCGTGGGCCCCCTCGAGGCCAGTCTAGTTAGAGGGGGCAGTAGCACGCCACGCGCCTAGGAGTGGCCGTCGAGCGCCTGCTAGGGTAGATTGGGCTCGCCACACTAGCCGTGGGCCCTTCCTGTCAGCCTTCCATAGAGACAAGTAAAAACGCCGGGCCTAGGCAGGTTGCACGGTAGTCCACCACGCTGCCTGCCGGCCCACACCTCCTGTCAGGCAAATGTTATGATGGCGCACGGCGAGGGGTGCAGAACTGTCTTGTCCCCTATGTCTCACGCCCGATACATAAACGTCCTGTCACCCTTAATTGGTAAGGCACACAAGGACTAAAGCGAGGCGGGACGCTCTGTCGCGTCGCCATTAATGCCCCTGCCCCTGTGCTAACCTCAAGCTGCTCGGGGAGGTCGAGCTTAGGGGACGGAGCGAGGTGGTACCCTGGGGATGGCCTCCGTGACCACAACCCCGAGGCCTACCCCGACCTCGGCCCTCGTAGCCACGAGCTCGGGCCCTTACTTCCATACACCTGGAGGGACCCCAGGTGTCGCCTCGTAGCAGTTGTGAGCCGTGTGTGTGGCGCTTGGGCCGCCACGGGCCGCCAGTGGTAGGAACCCTGGATCCCACGTCACCGACAGTATTCTCCTCCATGATCCGATCTCACAACCTTAATTTTTTGCATTGTACTGATTTTCCACTTCAACCTTAAATATCTTAAATTTCTCAAGTGATTCGAAACGATCGCTTATGGGGTAAACATAACCATAACGGAAAAAGATCATTTGTGAATGTAATGCACGAGTCAAAACCATCCACTGATGTCACTGGGAACGGTCCACAAATATCAATAAATATTAGTGTGAGTGATTTCTAAAGGACCTGAACTCCTAGTGGCTCCCTTCTTAATTGTCTTAGCAAATTTTCCTTTAATACAGTGTAAACACTGATCTGAATCTAAAATATCTAAGGGGAGGAGTATTTCTTCCTTAATGAGATGTTCCATTCTCTTCCTAGAAATGTGGCCTAAACAACAATGCCACAATTTCGATGATGTCTCTATCTTATCATTACAGGCATTCACAACATACATTACAGAATCATCCAGAGATAATCGATAGAGCTTGTCTTGCACGAAGGCCAGACCAATAACCTTATTATTAAACCAAACATAGCATACTCTCTCACTAAAATGACAGTCATAGCGAGCAGCTGTCAATACAAACTGAAAGAAGGTTCCTCTTAACAGAGAAAGCAAATAAAACATCTAATAAAAGAATATCGAAGCCGCTTGGAAGTCTATGAGTGTGATTTGTCCAATGGCTCTAACTTCGATCTCTACTCCATAAGCTACTCTTAGGGTTCACTCCCCTCTTCTTAGCATCTGGATGGTACTGAAATCCTGCAATGAATTTGCACCGTGCACAGGAACACTTGAGTCAATCCACCAAGTATCTTGGGGAAATTCAACATAAAGAGATTAATCAACATTAGAAATTATGTCGGCTTCATGCGTACCATGCTTGGCTAACCACGCCTTAAACTTAGTGCAACTCTTCTGCCAGTGTCCTTCCTTTTTGCAAAATTTGTAAATGTTGTTTCCTAGCACATAGGCACTAGTCAAGGCCTGACCGTGAGGGTTTGAAGAGCTGGCCTTGCTCCCTCCTTGCTATTGGGGGGTGTCTAGCTTGCTCTTCTTGGAGTTGGAGCCCTCTCCTTGATAGAACTTTCTTTTACCCTTATCCTTAGAGGAACTGAGCAGGTTAAGCTGATTCTTAAGTTTTTGTTTTTCAGCTTTCTAACGCTTTTCTTCCTCAACTGAGTGAGAGATCAACTCCTCTATGGTCCATTTGTCCTTCTGAGTGTTGTAGTGGATCTTAAACGGATCAAAATCTGAGTTAAGAGAGTTTATGATAAAGTGGACAAGGAAACCATCTGATATGGACATATCCATCTGTTTTAATAAATATGCCATGTGGTTCATCTCTAAAATGTGTTTTCTGATGCTTTTATTGCCATCATACTGGAAGAGACCATTTCATTATAAGTGTACTGGCATAAGTCTTAGATGAGGACTTAAAATTTTCCTCAATATTTTTCAAGTACTTCTTAACGTCTTGAGAGTCTTTAATTCTTTCCTTGATTGATGGAGAGATGTTGCTCTTGACGTACATGAGTGACATCTGGTTGGATTTCTCCCAAGCGATCAGTTTTTCGTCATATGCCAACTTGACATCTCCATAGTCTTCTGAATCTTTCGAGGACACCTTAGGAGCGTTCTCTTTGATTGCCAGATCATAGTCCAGCATACCTAACTTTATGAGCACCACATTTTTCCACCTAGTGAAATTTGTTCCATCAAGTGGCTTAATAGGACTGAGTTGTCCCATAGTTGAAAAATAATTAAATAACCATTAATATCAATATGCAATTAATTTATGTTGGTATAATTAATCACGTGCTAATTAACTGAGTTTCTAAATCAAGTCACCGTTGGGCAAAAAAGATTTAGAAATAAAATAATAGACACTGGAATTTTTCCTAAATTTATCTTGAAATTTTCCTTAATTATATCAGCGTTGGGCAGAAAATAATCAAGGAATTAATTTTCATAATAATTTTGACATGAATTTATAAATAACATTGGTCAAAATATAAATCCACTTCACTGAATTATCTAGTTAAATTTCTCATTGGTTCCATTTAACTAGAAAAAACTTAATTTTTTTGTAGAAATAATGCCCACCATAATTTTTAGCAATTTTAAATAGCCAAGAAGGTATTGGAACTGATTTTTGAGTATTGAAAAACTAAATAAATCACTAAAATTGAATAATTCAGCCCATAAAACCATGGCCAGCCCACTGCCAGAGCAAGACTGGCACTGTGCAGCCTGTAGGCGCACTCGCTCTCACGCGGCGGCCCAACCGATAGCGTCGGCCTGCTATGGAGCGCATTGCCCATTTTACTTCCAGTCAGCCTAGGATGCTATGGCGGCCTGGTCTGACTGCTCGTCCCAGTCGACAGCGATCGCGAGCATGCGGCCCATGACAGCACGACACGAAGATGATCTCGACAGTCGAGAATGATCAGCAATCAAGATTTACCCCGAATCGACTTACGCGGTGTCCGTAGGATCCTACATGGATGGCCAAGATCTAACCAGATCAATTAAATCAATGGTGGCCGAGTGAGAGAACCCTAACCCTAATTCCTTTTTGTCTCCTTCTTGGCCTGATCCTCTTTCGCTTCTCTCCGGCAAGCAGTGAGTGATAGCGGCGGTGTGACGAGATGGCGGGACTCTGTCACACTCTGAAAATCGTCCTAATTAAAAATTATTATGGGTAAATGGGAATACAATAAATCACTAGAAAAGTTGTTTATGGAAGTGTTTGAATAAAATCTTAAATTTCCAATATTGAAAATTTCCAAGTTAAAACCTATTTAATACTTGGTTGCTTTTGTATTCCATGGGGTTGATTGGAATATGTTTAAGCATTTAGGTATTTATAATAATGGACTTTCTTTTGTTTCATGGTGGTTTTTTGCTTCTAGTAAATTCCCCATGGTTTAATAAACTCTTTGAAATTTTTTCCAATTTTTCGGAGCTCCAGAATTAATTTTAACATTTACAAACATCATTTCAGTAATCAATTAAATGAAAAACAAATTCCATGTTCCTCTCCCAATCGCGGGTCGTTCCTGGTCCTATCCTCTGGTACCTCTTCTTTCGACTCGAACTCGAGTTTCCCTCTTCTTTGATTGTGTGGTGCTGTTTTTGAATCTCTGAGATCCCTCAAATCCCTAAATCCTCGAAAGTCTGATTCCGGAAAACCCTTTTATATGTCCTCAACTCCAAATTCCCAGATATCCTCAAAATCCCCGACTCTCGAAAATATTCTCAATATTCTGAATCCCCCTAATATTCCCATCTTCCAATTCCCACAAAATCTTCTCCATTTTCGAATTCCAAAAAGATTCCTATATTTTGGATGTTTAATTATTCCTCAAATATCCCAAATCCTTTGATTTTACCAATTTTCACATATTATTCTCCGATATATCCAATTCCTTTTTGAAATATCCATTTCTTTTTAATTAAATCCCCGTTGTTTCCACAGAGTCCAATTTCCGATGAAATAAATTGCATTCCCCAAATATTCTAATTTTTCTGAATTTTCAGATTCCATAAAATACTCTTGTGTTTCCGATTCCCAAAATTACTCCAATATTCCATATGGCAATATTCTAAATATTCCTTAAATTCCCTGAATTTCCAAAATCCCCAAATTTTCCACATTTGGGAAATTTCTAGAAAAATCCCCTCTCTCTTTTCTTTTCCCCTTCCACTTTTCCCTTTTCTCCTTTTTCTTTTTCTCCCGTATTTCCTTTCCTCCTTCCTTCCTTCTTCTTTCTTCCTCCTCTCTTTCTTTGGCCTAGAGGCCGAGCCAGCCAAGCCCACGCCGCCCTGGCACCTTCCTCCTCAGCCTCAGCTTGGCCCGGCCCCGCACTGCCCCGGCCTAGCCTGCACTGCCACGCTGCGTCGCCCCCTCACGAAACCGCTGCTGCTGAATCTGATTGCCATCATCACCGCCTTATCCCCTACTCTCCTCTATAAATATCACCTCCCCGGCCTCTTTCTTCCTCCTTGGAAGCCCTAGCCCTGCTGCCAGCCACCGCCTTAGCTACTTCAAGCCGAGCCTCCACCGCCGCTTGGCTCCTCTTTGCCGCCGACACTAGGTGCCCAAGTTGTCGCCGCGGTCATCGTCGTCGCACTTCCTATGATTTGCCGTTGCTGGTAAGCCACGGCCAAAGCCGCCCCCCTGCTCGCCGCCATCATCATCTACCCTAGACATCAGCGCCTTGATCTCTCCTCTCCAATCCGTTGGCCGCCGCCTTTCTTGAGCTCGGCGCGCCACTGACAGCCGTTGCCATCACGTCGCCATTGTCGACCTGCTCTATGCCGCCTCAGTGGCCGCCGTTCATCACCATCGTGCTGTTGAATACCTTCTCGACTGCATGGCATCGTGCCATGGATGGGCGAGTGCTCGCCTAGCCCTCCCGCGCCACTGACAGTGGGCCCCGCCAGTAGCCCTCTCCTCTATGACCGCCAAGAGGGCCCCACACACAGATCCCTGAGCCATCTCAGCTGTTCATCGTCTTCGATTAAATCCGAGCCCTCCGATCTTCATTAAACCCCCAAATAGATGTCAGCCATTTGATCCTTCCTGATCTAATCCGAACTGTTGGATCTTCATAAACCATCGTCCTGCCACATCAGCCCTAGATCCGCCACGTCGGTGTTAATGCCAAAATTTGGCACGGCTCGTATCAGACTCTGTTAAGGAAATATCAGCCAATGGAAGCTAATCTGGAAGGGACCGAGCTTGAGAAGGAATCGTGAAGACCGCAGTATGGCAGTTAATTACCTTATCTATTAATTAGGTAGTTTTGATAATTTTTAGGAAACCTGATCTCGTATCTGATCGGGGCTTGTTAGTTTTCCTTTTCTAGTTAGGAAAGTCCTGTTCCGTGTCCTATAAGGACTGTAATAACTCGGGGTATATATACGTATGCTCGGGTACCTTGTAAATCATCTCTCGATCAATTAAACATCGGCGCATCGCCACCCTTTCGACGGGTTCTTGCTTCTCGAGCGGGGCTGCATCGGTTAGGTCTGAACTCCTGCGAGAGGGTAAGACTCGTCACCCCTTACCCAGGTGTATCTGCTCTGTCTACGGCTGCATCGGTTCGGTCCGACCTCTTAGGCCGATCAGGTATACCACATCACGTGTGCGTAGATCTTATCAGTTTATTGGGGGCGATTTATCATCAGTTCGTGTTGCATCGGTTGGGTCCGACCTACTGAACTGCCAGCGATAAATCGTTCCTGCTAGGTTGATGGTTTTTGCGCAAGCGTCTTATCGGAATGTATAGCCGATAAGTTATCTTATTACATCACAGTTGCATTAGGTCTATCGGCTTGTTGAGGTTCCTTTACTATTATCGATCTGTGCTGCATCAGTTAGGTCTGAACTACTAGATCGATAATAATAGATTTATCCTTGTCGAGCCGATCGGTGTATATGCGACGTTCTATCGGAGTGCTTAGCCGATAGGTTATCTTTTATAAAGCCGACTGTATTATCCTTTCTGTTTTGGTCATCTATATTATCATCGGTTTTCTAGCCGATGCACATGTGTTTCCTCGGCAGTCGGCTAGCTTACTATTATGCTTATCTATTTTATCATCGGCTTCTAGCCGATGCACATATTATACTGACAGTTTATCTATTTGTTTATAGCGTTATCGGTTTCCTAGCCGATACACAGGTGCTATCGGCTATCGGCTACGAGGAGCCTATATCAGTCTGTATCGGCTGATAGCCGATGTGCAGTTGCTGCTGGCAGTCGGACGCGAGCACGAGCGAAGACTCGGACACGGGCAAGGATCCGACTACGAGCACGAGACCCGGGCACAAGTACAGGCGGGGGCCCGGACACGAGCATAGTGGCGATCGGCTGGAAGGAATCCGTATCAGCTTGCTGGCCGATTGGATCAGTAATCTAATTTCTTCATCTCCTTGTCAATTGCTGGGTCAAATTGACTGGCACGCCCGCGAACCTCAAGACTTTAGGACCTGCATTGGAGCTAAGCAGATCTCCCAGGCCTTCGCGTGTCTCTAGGCGTCGAACCAGATCGTCAGCAAGCTTTTTGGCACACCCGGCGGTTTTCGGCGTCAACACGTTTTTGGCACGCCTGGTGGGACCCGATCTTCATATCATCACAATATATCCTATCGGCTGAATCAACACGTTTTTGACCCAGTGGGACCAGAACTTCAACATGGCTGGAAAGGAGGTCAGCACAAATAATGTGATCTTAGTCACAATGGAAGATTTGACCGAAGAACAAAGACAACAAGTGGAGCAAAACATTGCTGAATTTTAGAAGCTTTGTCTGGAATCCTTCGGTATGACAGATCAAGGGTCGATTCAAAAGTCCCAATTTCCAAAGCCTGTTCTAATTGGGGAATCGAGCCATACATCGCCTTCAAGTTCACAGAAGCAACTTCAAGACATGGTTAATGAAGCAGTTCATCGCGCATTGACCGATCAATCTGGGATATTGGTGAACACATTACAGAGCTTGATCATGAAGGCGGTGGAGCCGATTCAGCTGGCTGGGGGGCAACAAGATGGAATTCCTCAAGGATATCATCAAACTGCGTACTATGGGGGGCATCAACAGAGTTATCCAGGAGCTGTCCCTGAGTATAATTATCAGAGAGAATATCAGAGGCAGAATTGGCTACCAACTCCACCTCTGCATTATCACGTCGAAAATCCAAGAGAAGAAGATTTGACAGCAAGAATCACAGAGGTGATGAGAGAACAATTCGGTTTAAGACCGAAGGAGGAAACATTTATGTATCGGCATCCATATCCAGATTGGTTTGATAGAGTTCCGTTGTCACACCGATACAGAGTACCAGACTTCTCTAAATTCTCAGGGCAAGATGATGTATCTACAGTGGAACATGTCAGCAGATTCTTGGCTCAATGTGGAGAGGCATCGGCTGTAGAAGCTTTGAGAGTTAGACTCTTCCCGTTATCATTATCCGGATCGGCCTTTACATGGTTTTCTTCATTGCCACCTAACTCAGTTCGAGGTTGGGCCGATCTGGAAAAGCAATTCCACAAGTATTTCTTTATGGGAAGTCAGGAGATGAGTTTGATAGACTTAACATCGGTAATACAGAAGCCGGAGGAATCAGTCGCAGAATATATCCAGTGGTTTCGTAATGTTAGAAGCCGATGTTATAGTTTAAGTCTGGATGATGCACAGCTGGCCGAGTTAGCATTCCAAGGTTTGTTGGCTCCGATTAAGGAAAGATTTTCATCAGAAGACTTTGAGAGCCTAGCACACCTAGTACAGAAGGTATCGGTTCATGAAAGCCGATTTCAAGAGGCCAGGAAAGAATGATGAGGCCCAAACAGAAGAATTTCGAAGTTTGACAACAAACTCCGAAATTGGGGGGCATGTGTTAACGCCAAAATTTGGCACGGCTCGTATCAGACTCGGTTAAGGAAATATCAGCCAATGGAAGCTAATCTGGAAGGCACCGAGCTTGAGAAGGAATCGTGAAGACCGCAGTATGGCAGTTAATTACCTTATCTATTAATTAGGTAGTTTTGATAATTTTTAGGAAACCTGATCTCGTATCTGATCGGGGCTTGTTAGTTTTTCTTTTCTAGTTAGGAAAGTCCTGTTCCGTGTCCTATAAGGACTGTAATAACTCGGGGTATATATACATATGCCCGGGTACCTTGTAAATCATCCACACAGATCAATTAAACTTCGGCGCATCGCCACCCTTTCGACGGGTTCTTGCTTCTCGAGCGGGGTTGCATCGGTTAGGTCCGAACTCCTGCGAGAGGGTAAGACTCGTCACCCCTTACCCAGGTGTATCTGCCCTATCTACGGCTGCATCGGTTCGGTCCGACCTCTTAGGCCGATCAGGTATACCACATCACGTGTGCGTAGATCTTATCAGTTTATTGGGGGCGATTTATCATCAGTTCGTGCTGCATCGGTTGGGTCCGACCTACTGAACTGCCAGCGATAAATCGTTCCTGCTAGGTTGATGGTTTTTGCGCAAGCGTCTTATCGGAATGTATAGCCGATAAGTTATCTTATTACATCATAGTTGCATTAGGTCTATCGGCTTGTTGAGGTTCCTTTACTATTATCTATCTGTGCTGCATCAGTTAGGTCTGAACTACTAGATCGATAATAATAGATTTATCCTTGTCGAGCCGATCGGTGTATATGCGACGTTCTATCGGAGTGCTTAGCCGATAGGTTATCTTTTATAAAGCCGACTGTATTATCCTTACTGTTTTGGTCATCTATATTATCATCGGTTTTCTAGCCGATGCACATGTGTTTCCTCGGCAGTCGGCTAGCTTACTATTATGCCTATCTATTTTATCATCGGCTTCTAGCCGATGCACGTATTATACTGACAGCTTATCTATTTGTTTATAGCGTTATCGGTTTCCTAGCCGATACACAGGTGCTATCGGCTATCGGCTACGAGGAGCCTATATCAGTCCGTATCGGCCGATAGCCGATGTGCAGTTGCTGCTGGCAGTCGGACGCGAGCACGAGCGAAGACTCGGACACAAGCAAGGATCCGACTACGAGCACGAGACCCGGGCACAAGTACAGGCGGGGGCCCGGACACGAGCATAGCGGCGATCGGCTGGAAGGAATCCGTATCGGCTTGCTGGCCGATTGGATCAGTAATCTAATTTCTTCATCTCCTTGTCAATTGCTGGGTCAAATTGACTGGCACGCCCACGAACCTCAAGACTTTAGGACCTGCACTGGAGCTAAGCAGATCTCCCAGGCCTTCGCGTGTCTCTAGGCGTCGAACCAGATCGTCAGCAAGCTTTTTGGCACACCCGGCGGTTTTCGGCGTCAACAGTCGGCGTCCACTTCAGCTGCCACCTCGTCCTTTTTGCCCACGTGTTGCCACATGGCAGCCACATCACCTGAGTCCACCAGCTTCTCTTCCCTCAGTCCATAGACACATTCCACCATGAGCGGTCTCACTGTAGTGGACCCCACATGTCAGCCATTTCCCAAATAATTATTTTAATTCGAAAATCCAGGGAATATTTCAAGAATATTCCTTTTCCAATTTCTTTTTGGATTTTCTCTATATTCAAGCTTCCAAAGGCCGTATCTTTTCCATCCGAACTCCGATTCGACCCGTTCTTCTTCCTAAGTTCATCTAAAATCATGATCTATATGTTTATGTACTTTTTATGTACTATTTATTTGGAGTTTCTTAGTGTTTTTCCTCATTTTCCGTGTAGACGTGTAATTTCTGCCATTTCAAAAGAGCACGAAGTTTGAGAAAGTGTTCGGAAGATCAAGTGAAGACGGATATTTATTATTAATACAATATTCTTTGCTTATGGCCATTTTGCTATTGATACCTTTACCTTGATGCCTTGGGTATTTAATATGGACTAGCTGGATGTTTAAACTAATGATCTAGCTAGATTATTTAGGTTTTGCTTAGCCATGCCTAGAAACTTTGGCATCATTTTATGTGGGGAACTATTCATTCACCAATGGTTAATGGCTATCTTTTCATTATAGTTGGTCATGGTTGGTTAATTAAATGTGCCAACTAAAACTTGAGTAATGGTGGGCTATGAGCACATGGAAGGATGATGTTGCTAGTGGTGCTCATGACAATTAAGAACAGGTTCACGAGCTACTGTTGCGAAGCACTACCCGTACTAACCACAAGTTAGAATGGGTAATGGCTTGACTGTATGTGTGGCATGTTCAACAGAAGGCACCAGGGTGTGTTTGTGGCTATTGTAAGTCCACACATGGCAGTTGGTAAGTCCATGAGTTCGGGCATCGGGCCGTCTCGCGGGAAGGCACTTGATCACCCCTACCGGAGACTGGAGGCTTGGCAGGAGGCACTTTTGTTGGGTGGGTTACATGAAAGGTCTTATCATGGTTTCCCTCTTTGTAGTACCATGGTGGTATTTCCAGGCATGGTGACATGTGTGAATCGTGTCTTGTGGGAAAATTGGTACACCTATGGCTAGAGTAAAATTGTTTGAATAGTCGTGCCCGCGGTTATGGGCGGTCTAGCAATGTTTTTTATGATTAGTCCCACACTACTCATTAATGGTAATAATTAATGGAAACTTGATAGCTCCAGGTTGGAGGGTTTTGGTTTGGGCCTGAACTGTGGGCACCCCGGAAGTGCATTATGAAGAGTAACTATTATGGCAACGCGAACTATCTAGATGGATGGGGTCTCGAATAAAAACCAAATAAGTACGGTAACCATCCATCCTCATTGCAGACTTGCCATAATCTTTACCCACTCACAATACAAGTCCAAAATACCGAGAAGTGTACAAAAGAGATAATCATAAGGATAGCTTGCCAGTCCTCCCCGTCATACGCTCGTCAAACCACTCGATGGTGGCGACCAAACACGATACGTACCCCAGAGGACTCGAACCACAATAGCTATCCCCCAACCATCTCAATTATACACAACTCATACTCATGTTCAGCTAGTCCCCAGGAAAGCGACTAACCTCACACTTTCATCGCAAGCAATTGATAAACATCACAAGTACTCTAAATATGGATGAACAAGCAGCAGAGTTATAAATATTACATAGAGGGTTCACACCCTAATTCATCACAAAGTGACACAAAAGATTTGCAGCGGAAATAAACACAAAACAAAAACCAGTGGTGCCAAAACCCATACCACAGGGCAACCGACTGGGGATAGAGCTCAACTTCAACTACACATTATCCTCGCCACCCTCGGCGGGATAACAGTAGATCACACCATCTTCGTCGGTAACCTCACCTGAAAAGATGCAACGTGAGTACGAATGGTACTCCGCAAGACTTACACAATAATAGTAGTACAAAGGAAGCATGCTGGTTTCTACATCAAGGAAGAAGACTATATTGACTTGATTTTGCACAAAGCTGATTTTATTGAGCAAGTAATACTTGAAACTATAAGCATTTTGTGAAATAACTCAATCTGAAATTTTAAGACAGCAAGTATATGGTTCTGAAAATGGAACATAAATGAGCATAAACCATGCTTTAAGCATCATCCATGGGCCACCCTTGCCCAAGCAATTGTGCTACACTAGCACACCATGTTTCATGACTAAAGCCAAGTCATATTTAATAATAAAACCTTTCATATAAATCCATTACTCATTAATCATCAAAAATTCCCTTGCATAGACCCATCCATCCATGACTATCCTAAGTCATGGTAACTGCATAATCCAAGTTGGATGCTAACATGACTGAGGAACACATCAAGCGGTCGTCCGTAACCGTGGACACGGCTATTCGAATAGTTCTTACTCTGATCAGAGGTGTACATCTTTACCCACACGATGTGATAGAAGCCAAACGGCAACACTCTACTTTGATCTGTACCCGTCGGTACCCACACTCTACACATTGAGTGCGGACTAGAGGTCACAACAGAACCTTTTGCACGCATAGCCCCGACCACCTAAACCACGTCTGGGCCCCCGACGACTTAGCCGCGTGTGTGCATGGCAGCTAAGGCAGGCTCACCGTCGCGGGAGGCACCTCCGGCCATATGGATTCACCAAGTGCAGGCCCGCTCTGCGTACTCGCACTGAGGTCCTCCAAAGGTCTCCCCTCACGACTGACGGACGGGCGTAGATGGTCGCAGCCTCCCGTGCTACTGAGTTAAGCCGTCCCACTCCCGGCGTGTGGAAGTACGTAAGGTGCTTGAATAGACGTCAACATGTTCGGTCCTTAACGACCTAGACGGAGCTACGTGCATCGGGGAAACACCATCCCTTCATCGCCCTATCATCTGTCCAAGTCAAACATATTCTCAAATATTAATTAGAAGTTATTCTTGTCAGATTTTAACCCATCTATTCGCATTCAACTAATTTTGAACCGATAGTTCCATCTATCGGATTTTGCTAAGTCTAGAATAAGCATGGCTAAGCATTCGGTAAAATAAAAGTATCCCAAAGTCCTTAACCAGTGGTGACAATGTATAAACATGGCATCAATAACCAAGGAATGGAAATGCATACAATTGGGTAATATTGACTCTACCCGTTTTCCCATTTTAAATAGACTGAAGCATGCATATAGATATTGTTTTCACAAACAAATCCATTTATTGAAAACATAGGTTCAATATTCTTAGACGCTTGCCTTGCTGCAGCGATAAGTCACACTCAAGCTCTGGGTTAATCTCCACGTACTCCGTATCCTCAGAATCTATCGATAAGAAGCAATATGCAAATAAGAAGCAATTAAACATGTCTATGCAACATGATCAATTAATTATGAGATAATTATAGAAGGTAGGGCATGTCCTAATAAGATTTTAGGAGAAAGAACCAAGTCATTTGCATCTCTGGATTGGGAGATACAAAAATGACAAGGTGGAAGGGCTGAAAACGGCAAAAGCCGAAACTATAGGAAAACTCTAAGTGGAAAATATGTGCTTGCCTTCTCTGGTAGGATTTTATGAGTGTGAGCATTTTTATGTGAAAATACATATCTTCCTGGTTCCGACAAAATTTGGTTTACTGAAATCCGATTTAAAATGATTTAGATATGAATTTTACAAGTTTAACAAAAAGAAAGGTTAGAAAATTACTTAGGCCTATTTTGGGAGGTATTTTTATCAAATACAACTTTTCCACAGTAAGTTTACAATTTTCTGAGTTTAACAGAAGTGGTTTCACATTTTTAGCAAATAGGATGAATTTTATGGGAATATTTCAAGTTATTATGCCCAAAATAAGTCAATTTTGTTTCATATTATTTTATGGATATTTTCTGTACAGAAGTTGTCATATTTTATTTTACAGTAATAAAGTTCACAAATTTACAGAGCTAACAAAATTGGTTTCACTCAATTTGGAGTCAAAATGGAGAAGTTATGGATTTGCAAAGTTTAGCCATTTTTCTGTTGTAAGATAAACCTTTTAATTACTTTTCCTATTTCTTTCTTCTTTCTTCTTTTCTGATTTCCCTTACAGCCCGGGCCCGCAGGCCAGCGAGACAACGCAGAGCAGGGGCGCGGGACAACGGATCGGACTGTCCGTTCCAGGAGTGGATGGTCCGGCCTGGCGAACAGAGGAGGACTGAGCCGGCGAGCTTCTTCGCGGCGGCGACGGCGATGGCAGCGTCGGCTGTAGTCGGGCCCAAAATATAAAAGGTAGAGAAGTTCACGGCGGAGCTAAGGGTGGTCTTCTTGATACCTCGGGTGACCGAAATCCTACCGGCGGCGAGGATATGCGGCGGATGTTCTCGGGACACTGAGGCAAATCGCCTTACGGGCTTAAACCGGTCCAGCCAGTGCATGCATAAGCATCTAAGGAGTACTGGAAAGCTCACCGAAGGTCACGCCGGTCCTGGCGAAGCTGGAACAGCAATGGCGACGGCGAATGAGGTCCAGCGGCGGCGAACTCCTTTGGTTTCACATCGGCGGCCTTCTCCCGGGGTTCTGCAGTCGGGGTGAGGTGTCTAACAAGTTAGAGACTTCCTAGGGATGGCTCCTGTGCAATGAATGGAACTGAGGACTACCAGAGAGAAAGGAATCGACGGCGGCGACAGTTGGCCGGACTTGGGGAAGATGACCTTGATCTCGAGCTTCACTACATCTTTTCCTGATTCCTTCTGCCGGTGGTCTTCTAGAAGTGAGGCGATGAGGTTGGCGCAAGGGCTCGGTCGGTGGTGTACTATATCGGCCGGAACGACCGTGATGTCCTGGCGGCGGCGCTGCAGAGTAGAGAGTGAAACATGGCGGCCTCGACCGGCGGTCTAGGGCAGCCAAGAACAAAAATGGATCGGTCAGAAGGTATAGATCATGTTCCCGAAGCTTAGAAAGGGTGGAGCTCACCGGAGCAACCTCGAGCTCAACCGAACACCTTCGGCAGAGGGAAGAATAAGCTTGACGGCGGTGATCTTTGGGAATTCTGTGGATTTCTCCGGTGGGAGCGTGAAGAGGAAGGGGGAGAGGTTCTACTGGCGGAGTTTGAGTCGAAATGGTCGATGCTCCATGGAGGAGCTCATCTAGGTCACTCTGTGTGTGCTGTGGGAGAGGAGAACGAGAGGAAGACATGTCTGCCATGCAATGCTGAGTCGTCTCCACTGTGGTCAAGGAGGGTCCCACATGTCAGGAAACAGTGTTCTACACATCTTTGGCTAGATTCACTCTATGGCTTGTGGGCCCTTGTAGTTAAAACCTATGGAGAAGAGAGGAGTATGGGTGAAATTCCTGGTGCATCACACTGTCACATGCTGCTATGAGGCTGACAAGTGGGCCAGGTCTTGTGGGGTCCACCTGGAAGTGAGAAATGAGAGAAGAAAGCTCTAGAGACTAAGTGTTGTGAGCTGTAGGGACAACTGTCTTGCATCTGTGATTTCAGCAGGTTAATAAGGGATATAAATTATGGGAAAAATACTGGAGGTAGAGAAAGATGTGTGTAACCTGCTGACCAAAATTCGTGGTTAGAAGAGGTCTGGTTCATCTCTGGTGAAAACGCAAAGTAGGCACACTGATCCAGTTTTGCTGCAGTTTCACTTGTTTCTCCAGTGCCTTAATCTTATCATTTTATGTGTTTTCTTTGGGAGATAAATTAAACCAAAATTCCTGGTAGTGGGGTTCATGTTGGCTCCCACTTTGGCAAAAGGGCTCTGTCTAATTAGTCTTCATTTTCATTTGGTGAATTTCAGAAGTGAACCAATTTATTTCAGCTAGCTTCCTAGCTTTGCTGATTTGAGGGATTTTGTTGAAGCTTTTATTGAAGTGATAAAATTATGAAATTTTTACAGGGGCTTACTCACATCATCTGACATATTTAGGAATTTTTTCTAGGATTTTTAGATATACAGAACTTGGAAAGCAACAACTAGTACAAGGCAAAGGATTAGCTAGGGCTTAACACTAACTACCTTAATTTAGATTTTGGGGCTGTGACATGAACTGCATTAGAGTGCTGTTCGGTGATTGATTTAATATTGATATTAATTAAATTATACTTTTTTCAATGTTTTTAAATGTAAATGTTTTAAATATTGTTTATGCAAAAGAGCAATACTATGCATTTTTCCTTGGAATCCTGTTGCATTATTTTGCATTCCTGTGTGGCTTGTTAAGTACGGTGGGTGGTACTCAGCCTTGCAATATTACCATTATCAGAGTGAAGATTTGCGAGGAAAGAGAAGATTTTGGTGTTTGGCTTATACCTCAGTTGAGCTGCCTGTGGACTTGGTGCTGAAGCTTCTCAAGGATTTCTGTTCCGCTGCTATTTTCTTTTGTGTGAGGACTAAGTGCCTCTGTTATAAGTATTTATCGTTATTTCGTTTTGGTTATATTTATCAAATTGTCGATTTGTGTACCTTGGCTAATTCCTGGATGAGGATTTAAAGCACAAATTAGCTTTGAAAACTTTGGTGAATTTTTGAGCATGACAGACTCCAGCGAGACTGTGATGCGCGTGGGTCAATGCCACACGGGTCCGGTCTAAGGTTGAGGCGATGCGCGCCAAAGGAGTTGAGGCCGGCACGGTCGTGAGGAGGGATGACGGTGAAGCTGAGACACCAAGATGGAGCGGAGCGGCCAACGGTGCTGGCGCACGAGTCGATGTCGGCACAGCTAAGGCCAACCCCAGGTTCCCCTCGTGTGGGTCGCTGCCACGTGAGGCCTGATAGCAATGCTCCCACACGGGTCGATGTCACACGGGGCTCTAAGGACGGCGACACCCCAAAAACCGGT
Source organism: Oryza meyeriana var. granulata (assembly GCA_003991445.1). NCBI lineage: Eukaryota > Viridiplantae > Streptophyta > Magnoliopsida > Poales > Poaceae > Oryza > Oryza meyeriana. The sequence continues at coordinate 414,199 of RYFJ01000252.1, forward strand.
AAGCTTATTCTTCCCGATTTTAGTCCATGCCGAATTCTGCACTGATTTGGAATTTAGGGTTTCTCTGAATTGGGGATTTTCCATCTTAGGGTTTCTGAGTGGGGAAAATTTGGGAATTTCAATCTCTTTTATCCCAATTCTTCTCCTCTGTGTTTGAATTTTCTTCCAAAATCGATGGCATTACAGCCGGTATGATGGGATTATGTGGCTATGCATTTGCTCTTATACCACAATGTTAAAACTTATACTGATACATGGTTTGCCTAGCCTAACACAATCACTCTAATGCGGAATTTCAATGATCACTGACCAGTTTGAGATGCCATCGAGTCTTCTTGCTCTTCTGGTTTTCCCTTCTCTCTTGATGCTTTGGAATCATTGGCTTCTAGGTTTAGAAGTGCAAAACCCTACCTGCGCTAAAATTGATCAGGCACTTAGGGTTTAGAATTGTCAATAGAAGAGTTAGGCATCTCGTTCCTTCTCTTATATAGGCGTTGGTGGGGCTCGGGGCTAAACCAATTTTATCTCTAATCGATTTGTTACTGGTCACAACAAACCTCTGATTTACCTCTAATTTTCTTTCTTTGCACGGGAGGGAAACCATTGGTAGTCTATCTCCCCATAATTTGGCATCATACCAAAACAATCAACCAACAGACGCCTCCGTCGCACCTGCCTCCTAACCACATCAGATTCCACGCCCTGTTACCCACACCGGCACATTGCCCTCCTCTCCCATGACCAAGGCGGCACCCTCGCCACCCCTGCCACAGCCACCGGCCACCGCCAAGCCACCGCCGCTCTGACAATCCCTCTAGGTCCTCTATCGGAGTTCGGGACTCGCTGGAGTTCATCCGAGCTTATCAGAGACGAAGATGAAGCACGAATCTTGGAGAAGATCTATTGGCGAAAAACATGTCACACCACACACGTGAGCACCTTGTGTGCAACCCGCAGCAGCACCTGGAGACGCGCTGTGGGTGCCATGGGCCCCGGGTACCTCATGACAAGCATATGGGCCACTCGGACAGAGGATGGGCCTAGCCTTATAATTAGAGATATAGCTAGATTCGGCAGACTTTGCCTTGTATAGAAAGGAATATACAGTCCTAGTCGGGTGCGTTATATCTCTAAGGGGAGATCTCCTAGTCGTAATCCGATGGGGACTCCTACCTTGTGACCCTGTCCCCCAGTATATAAGGGGAGGCAGGGTGCCCCATGAGGGCAGGTGCACACAAGTTCATCAGAACTACCACCGTATATCCTCAAAGGAATACATACAAACTGGACGTAGGGTATTACCTCACATCAAGGGCCTGAACCAGTATAAAATCTTCCTGTGTTCCTTTGCAATCCACCAAGTTTCCATTCGCCGACTAGCCCCATATATTTATTGCCGGTGTAAAACATCGACAGTTGGCGCGCCAGGTAGGGGCTTCGGCGCGATCTACATCTACAAGCTCGATGGATCCAACAACCGAAGTCGTCGGCGGCAAACTCTCCCCCGGAGATACAATCGCGTTCAGAAGCCTCGACTTCGTCGCCGACCAGATTGGCAATCTCACCCAGGCCGACACGGACCCGATCCAACCGGCCGAGGAACCAGCTGACTCCGCGCCAGTCGGCCCACACGACGTTGCGGCAACCGTCACCGACATGCTACGGCGATCTCCAATACGCCTGAGTCCAGGGACAACTCTTCCTTCCAGTGTTCGACTCGGACTCGGTTCTGAGCCGGCCGAGATCGGGCCGAGAAGGGAAGAGATCGTCAACTTCCCGTTCGGACTCGGCGACGCCGCGGATATCTACAATCTACATCCGACGCGGCAAACCCGATCCCCTGGAGTTCGACTCGGATACGGCTCCGAGCCGCTCGAGATCGGATCTAGGGAGGTCGGAGTTACACCCATCCCCATCAACCATCCCGACTTCGACTCGCAGTCGGACTACGACTCCCAGTCGGATTCCGACTCCAAGTCGGACGGCAGTTCGGCAAGCTTCTCCCCGCCACGAGAAATCTTCATGGCATCCAAAGGCTCTACTCCTACTCAGGAATCACGCCGACTACGCAAGCAACAAGAGGAGGAGGCCCGCCGACTGCGAGAACAATAGGAGGAAGAACCAAGACGCCTGCACGCCCGCAACGACGGCCTACGCAGGGCTGGGCGAACAGCTCAGCAACAAACCCTCCAAACAAAAGTCGGCGACCACGACGTCTTTGTCACACCACAACAGAACATCGTGGCCGCCGCAACCCTACTGGACACGGTCCAACTTGGGCCTGATCACCAGGCCACCCCGACGATCGCAAGGATAAAAGCCATGCTTACCGCTGCTGCATGCCAGCAGCACCAACAGTCGGGCAACATACTCATACCGACCAGTCGGCCGGCTTCCCCAGCGGCAGTCTCGTCCCCCTCAAAGCGACACCGAGCGGCCGGCTCTAGTCGGCTGCACACGGGGTCGCGCCAAACGTTACTCAGGACCCCCAACAACAATTGGCGGCTCCGAGGCCAACCACGGCATAACCTTCAGCAAGACACCAATGCTCGGCACCGCGAACAAGAAGATGAAGAGCAACGCCGACTGGAAGACAGGAACGAGTGCTTCGGCTTCCACCACGAGAGGTTTCACCGCCGTAGTCGGGGTCGGAGTCCTCATGAAGATGAAGTACCGGCCTTCACCCAGGAGCTACAACAGGTCAACTGGCCGTCGGGTTTCAAGCCTACAGGCATCGACAAATACAACGGCAAGACCGATCCCGAGTCCTGGCTCACGGTCTACACTCTGGCGATCCGAGCAGCTGGAGGAAATCACAAAGTCATGGCTAACTACCTCCCGGTTGCTTTAGCCGACTCAGCGAGGACATGGCTAACAGGACTTCCCAAGCAATCAATCAGCTCCTGGGGAGAACTCCGAGAACGCTTCATCGCCAACTTCCAGGGGACATACGAGAGGCCATCTTCCGCGTACGACTTATATCAGTTGCATCAAAGGAAGAACGAGTCTCTTCGTGACTTCATTAAGAGGTTTTCTGAGAAGAAGAACTCAATCCCTAACGTCAAGGATGAGGTCGTCATCGCAGCCTTTTGAAAAGGAGTCAAAGACACCTCGTTCATCGACAAATTCACGCGGAAGCCTCCCAACTCTGTCAAGGCCCTATTCGACATGGCAAACAAGTACGCCGACTCGGCCCACGCTGTTGCCGAGGCCCTCGACGACAACAAGTCACCCTGACAGAAGAAGCGGGACGACACCAACAACGCGGTCCCGACTAAAGCTGGGAATCGCAAACGCAAGTCGGACGGCCTCATTGTGGCAGTCGGTCACAATCGTCTTCGACTTCCTACAACTGAAGATTATCAGGACAACAAGTGACATGCTCGGGGGCTCACAAGCTCAAACGCAAGGATGGCATCCCCACTCCGAAATACCGAACAGCTAAGTCGCTTCCTGATAAATATTTCTTCACTCGGCCTTGCCAATGCCGCTTACACCTAATAGGTGCACAAGCTGCACTCTTCTCTGTTTTTGCTCTTAAATGATTGCAAAAGTACTTGAGCAGCATAAACCCTGATCCGTGAAACTTTGCTCCATGAAAGACGAACTCAAGTCACCCAAAACGCGTGTCTGGGAAAGAGCCATGAGCCAACTCCCGACGCTAGGGGGCTATGACTAGTCGGGCAGAGTGCTTAAACGTAAGGGGTCAACTACTCGAGGAAATTAATATCAAAAAGAGGAAGAACATGAATTTACATATATTGTAAAATACATTTTACTCGGGTGATTATTTCCATCATCAGATGCTACTCATCCGATATCTTTATATTGCAGGCCCAGCTCCGGATACGCGTGACAGGAACTCAGGGCTACGAGCCTATCTCCTACGCTCGGGGGCTGGACAAGTCTGCTAAAACACACTCGGGATGCTGCATGAGGGCTACTCACCGAGTACTTGCGCCAGTCGGGACGTCATCTTCCTCGGCTACGCTCCATGCGAGCTAATAATCGGCCTCCGGCGCCAGTCGGGGCTGTATACCACTCGGCTAAGTAGGGTACGCCCCATGAGGGTCGCCAGCCGAATCCTACGCTAATGCTAGGTTCGGGTACCTTATTTGGTCACGGTTCTGTCAGGTTGTGTACGCCCCATGAGGGTCGCTAGCCGAATCGTATGCTAATGTAAGGTTCGGGTGCCTGGCTTGGCTATAACTCTGTTGGATAGGGTATGCCCCATGAGGGTGGCCAGCCGAACCCTCTGCTAATGCAAGGTTCGGGTACCTTGTTCGGCTTTACCCAAGTTAGAGAAGACTTACATCGTCAAAGTGCATCCGGAGTTCTCATGCACTGCGTCACACCTGAGGAGGGCAAGCAGATCCTGCATTATACCCACTCAAGCTTATGTGGCAACCAGTTTGCATCCAGAACGTAAGTCGGAAAGGCTTGCGAATAAGGATTTCTCTGGCTGATTGCGGTTACGAACACCAAAAAACTCATCCTGACATGCGATGGATGATACTCCTCTAGAGCTATGCTAGATAGGTCGGCTCAGGCCGGCTTATTTGGTAGCAGCCACCAAGATATGAGTTCCTACAGTAGCATGCTCCATGTGGGCCGCCTGCAGGCTGAGTTGAAATTATAGCGCTGGTGCTACCAACAGGAACCGATGAGGTAAACAGATATGCTTCATGAGAGCCTTATTGCTAAACATATATGTTTGGGTATCTGTTTTATCCACCAGGTCTCGAGGATATATCCTTACAAGGATCACAAGCTGGTCTTCATTAAAATTGGGGATGCAGGTATCTTTCTCGGGTACACCTGACCACGCCATGGATTTATTTTCATAAAGTGGTACTCGGCCTACATGCGTGGCCATCAGTTGCCATGAGCAACATTATTCCCACTGACATGATGTGGAAGAGTCTAACTTTCGAGTAGTGCACTACTTGGGAGAGACTATAAAATTCTCATTCCTGCTGACATGATGCGGAGGAGTCTAACTTTCGAGTAGCATACTACTCGGGAAAGACTATAAACATTCTTTCAGCTGACGAGCTGAAGAGTCTAACTTCCGAATGGGACGCCACTCGGGAAAGACTATAAACCCTTTTCCAGCTGACATGAAGCTGACGAGTCTAATTTTCGAGTAATATATTACTTGGGAAAGACTATAAATAATCATCCCGGCTGACATGATGCCGACGAGTCTGATTTTCGAGTAGTATACTACTCGGGAAAGACTATAAACACCCCCTTTCCAGCTGACATGACGCTGAAGAGTCCCATATGCGAGTAGCATCCTACTCAGCAAGACTATAAACATACATTCCGACTGACATGAAGTCGAAGAGTCCTACATACGAGTAGTTCCCTGCTCGGCAAGACTATAAATTATATTCCGGTTGACATGATACCGAAGAGTCTCATGTACCAGTAGTAATCTACTCGGGAAAGACTACAAGGTTAAAGATCTTTGACTTCATGTTTAATTGTTTTCACAATTAAGCACAAAGTCGGGGGCTACACCTAATAGGTGCGCCTATTCGGCGCACACTATTCCAACATCTACATCGAGCCCTTCATAGCCTCGCTGCCAGCTGACATGAAGCAGGACTCGGGAGAAGCAGCACTCAGACAAAGAGTACTCGGGAGCAATGCACTTGGGAAGACTTCACCGTGGAGGATGAGCACTCGGCATCAGCTGTGACTCAACTATGAAGGTCTCGGGGGCTACTGTGGGTGCCATGGGCCCCGGGTACCTCATGACAAGCATATGGGCCACTCGGACAGAGGATGGGCCTAGCCTTATAATTAGAGATATAGCTAGATTCGGCAGACTTTGCCTTGTATAGAAAGGAATATACAGTCCTAGTCGGGTGCGTTATATCTCTAAGGGGAGATCTCCTAGTCGTAATCCGATGGGGACTCCTACCTTGTGACCCTGTCCCCCAGTATATAAGGGGAGGCAGGGTGCCCCATGAGGGCAGGTGCACACAAGTTCATCAGAACTACCACCGTATATCCTCAAAGGAATACATACAAACTGGACGTAGGGTATTACCTCACATCGAGGGCCTGAACCAGTATAAAATCTTCCTGTGTTCCTTTGCAATCCACCGAGTTTCCATCCACCGCAGGGGGTAGATGCCGCCGAACGATCACCCAGGAGGGACCCCGTCAGGGTGAATGCACACCAATTTGTCCTAGGCTCGGTAGGCTAGCTAAATATTTTAAAGCACTCTTTCTATGGTTCAGTGATGTAATTCTCTATTAAATGTATTTAACGCTTACCGCCGAATTCTTTGATCAACCCTCTTGCTTGGATCTTTCAATTATTCAACTAGTGGAATCCTTCAATTCCTAACATGAATTCCTTAAGCATCAACCGAATTTTGAACAATCAATTCGGCTGTTTGATCACCTTCTGAGCTCATGCCTCCCAGCTATGTACTGCGGGCAGCAATCCCCCGGTAAGACTAGCATTATAACCTCGGTCGGACCCCGTCATATAGCCACAGTCAGACCGGCCTTGAAACTACGGTCGGACCGGCCGTATATCATCGGTCAGACCGACCTTTTAAAAGTGGTCAGACCGGCTTGGTCTATGATCATTTTTACAATTTGAGTATTTTTGCCACAATCAAGCATCGGCTTCTGTGATACACAAAATTTTGCCTCTCCTAACTTCATAGACAGATGCTTTTTGAGTCAAATCATGGGCTAATGTATTCTCCTTTTTAGACATAAGAGAAACTATAACAACCAAAGAAGCCATTATGCCTACACACTTATTCAAGTGGCTATTCAAAATAATTATCGAAGCATCAAAAACTCCTAGCCACTTGATGCATGACCAATAATGAATCAACAAAAAGTAGGGAGATGTCTTCCACTCAAGGATTCTAATAATTGCAAACATAAGCATTTGGCTCAAGGTTATGTGAAAACCATTATAACAGGGCCAATGTTGCAAAACAACATCTGTAGGTGATATTTGTCACACCCAGAAATTCCATCCAAAATTTGGGTTATTTTATTGTGCGGAAATCCTCGTCCAGGAATCAAACGAGGCACACAAATGACATAGTCGATAATCAAAGTAATTGTCTTACAAAATACGAGTATAATTATTACAGAGGCGAATGGAACCTCTCAAATAAATAAATGTCTTAGCAGCGGAAATAAAATAGCAACAAGCATGACGATTCCACACCACAGGTGCTTGACTAGGGTCCCACCTAGTCCTCCAAGAAACCTTCATCGCTATAGTACTCCTCTGATGATTGTTGATTGCAAGGTGAGTACATGGAATACTCTGCAAGTCATACAACAAAGATGCAAGTGCACAGATATACAAAGAAAGGCATAATAGGGCTCATTTCCGTAAATAGCAATTAACAAGAGCATTTAAAGAAGTCATAAAATAAGTAGTCATTAAGCAATATTAATCACCACCACACAACCTTCCAAGGTAGTACCGGCCCAACCACTCCCAACCTAGAGCTAACCCAATTACTATCCATTTTAATTTAGTGTAAATGGGACTAATCATGAAAAACATTGCTAGGCCACCCATAACCGCGGGCATGGCTATTCGAACAGTTTTACTCTGGCACCCACAAGACACAACCCCACAACACGTTGCCGTGCGCCTCAATACCACCATGATACCTCGGAAAGGAGTAGCGACAGGACCATCCATGTAACTCGCACAATAAGAGTGCCTCCCGCCAAGCCTTCGGTATCCGGTAGGGGTGATCAAGTGCCTTTCCGCGAGATGGCCCGATGCCCGAACTCATGGACTTACCAATTGCCATGTGTGGACTTACAACAGCCACAAACACGCCCTGGTGCCTCCTATTGAACGCGTTACACTTCAAATCCCGCCATTACCCATTCTAGCTTGTGATTAGTACTGGTATTGCTTCGCAAAGATAGCTTGCAAACCGGTCCTTAAGTGTCATGAGCACCACTAGCATCAACAACATTCCATGTGCTCACAACCCACCATTTAGTCAAGTTTTCATTAACCAAATTAGTTAACCACACACGACCTCGGTCATGAACTAGATTGCCATCATTTCATGTCATTGATATGTCATTACTAGTATTTAAGTGATAGCCCACAAGTTCCACTATAGTTTCTAAGAATGGCTAAGCATAGGCCTAAAGTTATTCTATCTAACCCATAATTAAAGCTAGCTAGTTACATTAACTCACAGGTACAAATAACAGGTAATCAAAGCAAAGGGGCTATAACAAGGCATAAGGTTTACCCTCCCGATGATATTGCAAAATAAAAGCACATTTATATGAAATATAGCTTTAAACCATGGGTTCAACATGCTCAAAGGGATTTAGGATCTATGTGACTTGCCTTGCTGCTCTGGGAATGCCTCGGAACTCTCCTTGAAGAATCTTGCTTCTTCCGGAACGTCGGTAGCTAAAGGCAATAAACAAAAATGGCAAAAACTGTACATAAGAACACACCAACAATACATAATTATATTTTTAATGGATGCATCTTGATTTTTTAAAGAATTTTGCAAGTTGAATCATCCCAAACGGAGTTAGGATGACTTAGTTATGAATTTCAAAAGTTTAAAGCCTATTATATGTGTTAAAGAAATTATTAAAGGATTTATGACGTCAGCCCTAGGGAGAGAGAGAGAATCGGCAGCACTAACATACGGGCCCCACATGGCAGAGAGAGGGGAGGCAGGTTCACCGTAGACCAGGTTCACCGAAGCGGCGTACGGAAACGGATGGCTAGGATTTCTCTGGGTTTAGATCCAACGGCCCAGATTGAATCCGATTGGGTGGAGCTGCGAGGTGTTGACTAAACGGCCATATCGGACGGGCAGCTGAGGTGGTGCTGATGGGGCGGTAACACAGCCGCCATGTAGGCCAAAATGGGACCCTATGGTCGCCGGCGTTCTACAGCGCGGTGGCTCGTAGGGGGAGGCACAAGATGACGCGGCGATCCTTACTGAAGCGAAGATGACGACGAACGGCGATGGGAACTGGCCGGTGGGGAGCTCCAAGTGGCGAGGCGCGACGGGATGTTGACAACAGTAGTGCTCCGGTGGCTCTCGGTGGCAGAGAAGGAGTGGTCGGGGTTTGCCTCGCTCCTATGGTCCCGGTGCGGGCAGCGACGAAGTGTGGTGACGGCGAAGATGGCGCCGGGGCTCGGTTGAAGTGCGACTGCGGTGGCAGAGATGATCGAGGGCAGCGCTAGGGCTTTCTAGGGCTTGGCGAGCTCGAGAGGCAGCAGGATGAGGTAGAGGAGGACCGGGGCACGCTATTTATAGCACTAAGGGGGAGAGACCGAGCTCGACACGGCGGCTGCGTGGCAGCAAAGCCCTTGGGCTTTCAGTTTCCATGCGGGCGAGCCAAATTGCCCCAATCCGCATAGGATTTGACCGGATTTCTTGGGGATTTGGCGGAGGAGGATAAGGGATGGATTTGTCGTCAACCAATTTGTGGAAAACACGTGTGGATCGATAGGATTTGAGCAAGATTCGCAGTGTTGAGTCAGAGAGGAACAAGACTCCCCGTCCCGAGCTCAATGAAGGAGCTGACAAGTGGGCCCCACCTGTCAGCGGGATCGAGGGTGCGGGCAGGCCAGCTGGCCGGGCTGCAGGCGCGCGCGGGGAGAGGGCGAGGCTGAGCGGGCCACGCGGGGAAGAGAGAGGAGATGGGCCGAATTTGGCCCAATGCTGAGAAGGGATTTTCTAAGGATTTTTCATTTAAATAAATGCTTAAATGTTCTTTCATTTATGAAAAATACTTCCCTTGGTCAATTAATTCCCAGAAAATACCAAGAGCTAAAGGATTAAGCAAAGTATTTATTAAAATTTTATCTGGGCCATTTTTCTGTTGAAAATTTTCATAGATTTATACTAACTCATTCCTTTTCATTTTAATAAATTCTAGAATGTATTTTCCACAGGATTAAAATATTTAGAGAATTTTAGGGTGTGACAAACCTAGCCCCCTTAAACATAATCTCGCCCTGAGATTCAGAAGATCAGGCGAAGAGATGTGGGTGAGCAGACTTCAACTCATCTTCATGTTCCCACGTTGCTTCCTCTTCCGAGTGATTGCTCAACTGTACCTTACAAAATCTGATCACACAGCTTCAGGTGTTTCTCTCACTAGTTTCCAAGATACGGATGGGCTTCTCGACATAGGTCAGATCTTCATGAATCTCTATCTGCTCGGGGTCCGCTTCCTCAGTAGGCACACGTAGACACTTCTTCAATTGAGACACATGGAAGACATTGTGCACACCAGCCAAGATGGGAGGCAACTCCAATTGATATGCAACTTCTCCTCTTCGACCCACTATCTTGTATGGCCCCACATAACGCGGTGCCAACTTTCCTTTAGTAAAAAATGATAAACTTCTCGAAGCGGTGTGACTCGAAGGTACACATAATCAGCTTCCTCAAAGCTGAGGTCTCTTCTGTGATTATCTGCATAACTCTTCTGACGGGATTGGGCCACTTGTAGATGCACTTGTATAATTTTCACTTTCTCCTCGGCTTCTCTTAAAATATCAATTTCATATACTTGTCGTTCTCCTGTTTGATCCCAAAGGAGCGGCGTACGGCATTTTCTTCCATATAGTGCTTCAAAAGGGGCCATCTGAAGGCTTGCCTGGTAACTGCTGTCGTAGGAGAACTCTGCGTAAGGCAAACTCCTGTCCCAACTCCCACCAAAGTCTGTGGCATAAGCTCTCAACATATCTTATAGGATCTGATTGACTCGCTCGATCTGACCATCAATCTGTGGGTGATAGGCGGTGCTAAAGTTTAACCATGTGGCCATCTCTTCTTGAAGTTTCTGCCAAAACTTAGAGGTAAACTGGCTCCCTCTGTCTGACACTATCTTGCGTGGCACACCATGCAAACACACGATTTGGGCCATGTAAAGTTCCACCAACCTACTACCAAAGTAGGTCGTCTTGACCGGTATAAAGCGGACCACTTTGGTGAGTCAGTCAACCACCACCTGAATGGAGTCATAACTTGACAAAGTTCTAGACAATCTCATGATGAAATCCATCCCAACTTCTTCCCACTTTGTGGAGGCCATGGGCCCTGGGTACCTCATGAGAAGCATTAGAGCCACTCAGACAGAGGGTGGGCCTAACCTTGTAATTAGGGATACAATAGGACTCGGCAAACATTACCTTGTACGACAAGGAAGGGATATAGTCCTAGTCAGGCATGTTGTATTCCTAGAGGGAAATCCCTTGGTCGGAGTCCAACTGGGATTCCTACCCTGTAACCCTGTCCCCCCGGTATATAAGGGGAGGAGGGTGCCCCCTGAGGGCAACTCATACAATCTCACCAGAGAAACCTCAAAGGCAATACAGAACAGCTGGAAGTAGGGTATTACCTCACCTCGAGGGCCTGAACCAGGATAAATTGTCTCATGTTCCTTTGCAATCCATCAAGTTTAGGTCTCACGAATAGCCCCATATTCTTATTGCCAATACAAAACATCGATAGTTGGCGCACCAGGTAGGGGCATCGGCAAGATCATCTTCGACAAGTCTGATGGATTCAACCACCCGCGTCGACGGCGTCAAGTTCTTCCCCAGGCAAAAAATTAGCTTCGAGAGCCTTGACTTCATCGCTGACAAGTTCGGCGACCTCACCCTGTCTGATTCGGACACGATCCGATCAGCCAAAAATCAAGCTGACTCCGCGCTGGTCGGCCTACTCAACACTACAGCAATCTTTGACGACATGCTACAGTGATCCCCAAGATGCCTGGGTCTCGGGACAACTCTTTCTTTCGGTGTTCAACTTGGACTCGGCCTCGAGCCAGCCGAGGTTGGGCTAAGAGAGGAGGAGGAAGTCAATCTTCCGTTCAGACTCAGCAATGCCGCAGATAACTTCAATCAACATCTAATGTGGCAGGCCCGATCCCCTAGAGTACAACTCGGATACGGACCAGAGCCACTCGAGATTGGATCTAGAGAGGTCGGAGTCGTAATTACCCCCCTCAACTACTCTGATTCCGACTCTAAGTCGGATAGCAGTTCGGCAAGCTTCTCTCCACCATGCGAAATCTTCATGGCGTCCAAGACCTCACTAACTCCCACTCAAGAGGCACGCTAACTACACAATTTACAAGAAGAGTGTTAACGCCAAAATTTGGTAAGGCCCTGTATCAGATTCGGTCAAAGGAGGGATTACAGTCGACTGATGGAGATCAATCCAGAAGAAACCGATTCCGGAAAGGAGCCGTGAAGACCGCTACTTGGCAGTTAATTACTGTATATATTAATTAGGCAAGTTTTTATCTTTAAGAAACCTGGCCTCGTGTCCGGTCAGGACTAGTTAGCGTTTTCTATTATAGATAGGAAATCATATACCGTGTCCTATAAGGACTCATGTAACTCGGGGTATATATACGTATGCCCGGGGACCTTGTAAATCATCAACACAGATCAATACAAAATTCGGCGCATCGCCACCCTTTCGACGGGATCCTGCTTCTCGAGCCGGGCTGCATCGGTTAGGTCCGAACTCCTGCGAGAGGGTAAGTCTCGTCACCCCGGCTACCAATCGGCTAGGACTTCCTCGGTTAGGTCCGATATTCTAGTCGGTGTATGGTAGTCGGCTTACCACGATATATTTACTTTATCTATGGCTGCATCAGTTCAGTTTGATCTCATAGATTGATTAGGTATATCACATCACGCGTGCATAGACCGTATCGACTTACTGGGAGCAATTTATCATCAGTTCGTGCTGCATCGGTTAAGTCCGACCTACTGAACTGCTAGTGATAAGTCGGTCCTGCTAGGCCGATGCTTTGTGCGCAGGCGTCTTATCGGAGTGCATAGCCGATAAGTTATCTTCATCACGATCGCATTATATCTATCGGCCCATTGAGGCATTGTTATCATTGTCGGTCTGTGCTGCAATGGTTGAGTCCGATCTACTAGACTGACGATAATAGCATTACTCTTGATGAACCGATGGTGTTGTGCGATGGTGTTATCGGAGTGCTTAGCCGATAAGTTATCTGTTAAAGCCGACTACATTTATTCATTGTTTTATCCTATACTCGCTCCATTCAGTAGCCGGCTAGCTTATCAATTATTTATCATTTACGTTATTGCATACTTTATTATATATTCTTGCCTGCTTTATTGTTACAATCGGCTAAGGGCTAGCCGATGGGTTTATTCTGCCGATCCGAGTACAAGTACAAGCAGGTTCCCGGGCACGACTCCAGGTGAGGGCCCGGGCAGGAGCCCGGGTAAGGACCAGTGTATGGGCCCGGACAGCGGACGAAGATCCCGGGAGCCGATATAAGCAAGGGCTCGGGCACAAGCATACCTTCCTGGCAACACCAATAACACTAGACTATGATCGGCTAGGATCTATTTGATTTATTTATGCAGTATACTTGCTTATTTTATCGAGTTTATAGCCGGTTTTTGAGTATCCCTCAGTGATCGGCTAGCACGATGTTTGTTTATTATTATGCTATTGTTCTTGCCGTCATCGGCCTCAAGCCGATGTATAAGTGCTACAGTGCGTATCGGCCATCGGCTGATGAAACGAGTCTAGATCGGCTTCCAGCCGATTGGCTCATTGATCTAACATTTTCCTCCTTGTCAATTACAGGGTCAAATTGACTGGCACGCCTACGAACCTTAAAGATTTAGGACCTGCACTGGAGTAAAGCAAATCTCCCAGGCCTTCGCGTGTCACCGAGACGCCGGACGACCCCCGGCGGGTTTTCGGCGTCAACACGCTTTTGGCACGCCTGGTGGGACCAACAAAGTTTCAACCCAAAGTCTTGATACGAAAAAGAAAAGTTCAATAATCAGATCTGCAACATGACCGGGAAAGAAATCAAGACAGACGGCATAATTCCGGTCAGCATGGAAGATTTGACCGAAGAGCAAAAACAGCAGGTTGAGCAGACTATGGCCAATTTCCAGAAGCTTTGCTTGGAGTCTTTCAGCATGACAAGGCAAGGGCCGATTCAGAAGACGCAGTTTCCAAAACCAGTACTGGTAGGAGAATCGAGCCGCACGCAACCCGAGAGTCCACCAATCAAGCCTTTGCAGGAGATGGTTAATGAGGCTGTTCACCATGCGCTCATCAATCAGTCTGGAGTCTTGGTAAACACATTGCATAATCTCATCAAGAAGACGGTTGATGGATCAATTGCCCAAGAACCAACTCGGGGTCCTGTTTACCTCCCACCGAAGGTTGAACCAACTCAAATTGCTCACAACATCAACAGAGATATACCAGAGCATATGTTTACACAGAACCAGGCTGGGGGGCAACAAGATATTCCTGCTGGGTACCATCGGACTGCCTACTATGGAGGATATCAGCAGAATTATCCAGGAGGAGGAGCCGAGCCAGGTACCTATCAGAGGGAGTATCAGAGACAGAATCGGCAACCAACCCCACCGATACAGTATCAGCAGTATCAACAGGAGAATGTGAGAGAAGAAGACTTATCGGCACAGGTTGAAGAGATAGTAAGGGAGCAGTTCGGGATCAAGCCCAAGGAACAAGCATTCATGTATCGGTACCCATATCCTGAGTGGTTCGACAGGGTTCCGTTGCCACACCGATACAGGGTCCCGGATTTTTCTAAGTTTTCAGGGCAGGACAACACATCTATAGTAGAACATATCAGCCGGTTCCTGGCACAGTGCGGGGAGGCATTGGCTGAAGAGGCCTTGAGGGTTAGGTTTTTCCCCCTATCATTATCAGGATCGGCTTTTACGTGGTTTTCTTCATTACCACCGAATTCTGTTCGGGGGTGGGCCGATCTGGAGAAACAGTTTCACAAATATTTCTTTGCTGGAATTCATGAGTTGAGACTGTCAGATTTGACATCGGTTAAGCAACGACCGGATGAAACAGCACCAGAATATGTTCAGCGATTTCGGGATATCAGAAACCGATGTTATAGTTTAAACTTGAGCGATGGTCATCTGGCTGATCTGGCTTTCCAGGGATTGCTGGCGCCGATTAAGGAGAGATTTTCTTCGCAAGAGTTTGAATCCTTGTCACACCTAGTACAGAAGGTATCGGCTCATGAAAGCCGATTTCAGGAGTTGAAAAAGGACAAGTATCAGAGGAGAGTTGCTCAGGTTCAGGTCTATTCATCGGACTCAGACGACGAGGAATCTGATGCTGAAGTTGGATTGGCAGAGTGGGCCAGGAACAAGAAGTCAGTGTCATGCCCGTGGGTCAAAGATATCGGCAAGGAGGAGAGGTATGATTTCGACATCAATAAAGCTGATAAAATCTTCGATCTATTATTGCAAGAAAAGCAGATACAACTTCCGCCAAACCACGTGATTCCGTCAGCCGAAGAGCTAAAAAAGAAGAAATATTGTAAGTGGCACAATACGATATCACATCACACCAACGAGTGCAAAGCTTTTCGGCAACAGATTCAATCGGCGGTCGAGCAAGGAAGAATCAAGTTTGAAGACAAGAGGCCGATGAAGATTGATGGGCACCCGTTCCCCGTGAACATGGTTTACGCGGGATCATCATCCAGGGATCAGGCCGATGGAGCAAGACATCGAAGGTACAATCCAAGGATTACTTCATCGGATATGATAGAAAAGTATTCAAGATGCGAGGAACGGAGGGATGAGGCAGAAAGATATAATCCACATTGGAGCTGCACATTCTTCCGATTCTGCTGGGATCAGGGGATGAGACTGCCGTCAATAGAAGACTGCCCCGAATGTAATAATTTGCAACCTCAGCAGGGTCAGTGGGAGAAGTTTTCGCATGATCGGCCGCTTGGAAAGAAGGCATCGGTTTATAGCCGATTGGGGCCGATCCACGAAGAGTTCTTTGAAGAAGATGAAGAGGAAGCGCATGGGAAATAAGTCCAGAATCCTCAGTGGTGTCCTAGCGGCATATTCACGAAGAGTCAGAAGAGAAGGGCACAACGGCTACGACACCGAGAACATCAAGAAGAGCAATGCCAGGGTCAAGAGGAGGCTGGTCATTGTCCTAAAAGGACCAAGCAAGTTTGGCAAGTAAAGAGGAGGGACGATGAGGACGCATCGGCCCCAGTAAACATGGTATTCTTTCTGCCGCGGGAATATAAGGCGTTTCCATCAGACGAAGAAGGCGATGAGGAGGTTTTCGCTCAACTAACACTACAATCTGATCAGGCCATATTTGATAAACCTGAGGAATCAGGGCATTGGCATCTAAAACCGTTATATATCAAGGGCTACGTAAATGGGAAGCCGATGACAAAGATGCTGGTGGATGGAGGAGCAGCTGTTAACCTCATGCCTCATGCTACGTTCCGGAAATTGGGGGAGACTACCGAAGACCTGATCAAGACAAATATGGTGCTAAAGGACTTCGGTGGGAATTCATCTGAAGCGAAAGGCGTATTAAACGTGGAGTTGACAGTGGGGAATAAAACATTACCCACCACGTTTTTCGTCATCGACGGAAAGGGGTCGTACAGTTTGCTTCTCGGCAGGGACTGGATTCACGCGAACTGTTGTGTGCCTTCGACGATGCATCAGTGTTTGATACAATGGCAGGGAGATCAAGTCGAGGTGGTTTTAGCAGATCGGTCAACCAATATTGCGATGACCGATCTACCAGTCTGGGAAGCCGATGGTGTTGATTGCTTGTCTGGAAAAGTATGGGAAGGAGATTATCTCAAAGTTACCAGCCAAGGGATACAGCCGATTCAGCAAGTCGGCTCTGAATTATTGCTCTAATGGGCTCTATCGAAGACTTCGAAGGGAAACTGGGGCAAGGATTTACGTCGGCCGATGATTTAGAGGAGATTGACATAGGACCAGGGGATAAGCCAAGGCCGACGTATATAAGCAAAAAATTATGTCCTGGACTTCAGGAAGAATTGATAGCGTTGCTAAAGGAGTATCGGGAGTGCTTCGCTTGGGAATATCATGAGATGCCAGGACTAAGCCGATCGATTGTTGAACATCGGTTGCCTATTAAACCAGGATATCGGCCATTCAAGCAGGCTCCAAGAAGATTCAAGGCAGAGTTACATGAGCCGATCAAAGCAGAGATCACAAGGCTGTATGATGCCAAGTTTATAAGGCCATGCCGGTATGCTGAGTGGGTTTCTAATATCGTCCCGGTGGAGAAGAAAAACGGAAAATTAAGGATATGTATCGATTTCCGGGATCTGAATAAAGCTACCCCCAAGGATGAGTACCCGATGCCGATAGCAGATTTATTAGTGGATGCGGCATCAGGTCACAAGATTATTAGCTTCATGGATGGGAATGCAGGATACAATCAGATTTTTATGGCTGAAGAAGATATACACAAGACTGCATTTCGATGTCCTGGAGCTATCGGCTTGTATGAGTGGGTAGTAATGACTTTTGGATTAAAGAGTGCCGGTGCAACGTATCAAAGAGCGATGAATTATATATTTCATGATCTCATCGGCTTGTTGGTAGAAATCTGCATTGATGATGTGGTGGTTAAGTCTAAAAGTGAGGAAAGCCATATAGCCGATTTACGAAGAGTGCTGGAGAGGGCCAAGAAATATGGACTAAGGATGAATCCCAATAAGTGCGCTTTTGGTGTATCGGCTGGGCAATTTTTGGGTTTTATGGTTCATGAGCGAGGGATTGAAGTTAGTCAGCGAAGTATCAGGGCCATTAAGACTACAGAGCCACCAAGCAATAAGACAGAGTTGCAATCATTGATCGGCAAGGTAAATTTCGTGAGAAGATTTATATCAAATTTGTCAGGGAGAATTGAATCTTTTACTCCGTTGTTGAAGTTGAAAGTCGATCAAGAGTTTGTGTGGGGAACAGCGTAGCAGAAGGCGTTTGATGAGATCAAGAACTATCTGAGTTCCCCACCTATTTTGATTCCGCCGCAGAAGGGAGTACGTTTAGGTTGTACTTGTCGGCCGATGAGAAATCCATCGGGTCTGTTTTGATTCAAGAGTTTGAAGGCAAAGAACGAGTTGTATTTTACTTAAGTAGAAGACTTTTGGACACTGAAACGAGATATCCTGCGGTGGAGAAATTATGCTTGTGCTTATATTTCTCATGTACGAAGTTAAGGCACTACATACTATCGGCCGAGTGTACAGTGGTTTGCCAGGCCGATGTGGTCAAATATATGTTATCAGCTCCAGTTTTGAAAGGGCGAGTTGGCAAGTGGATTTTTGCTTTGACGGAGTTTGACTTAAGGTATGAATTGGCTAAAGCAGTTAAGGGACAGGCAGTGGCCGATTTTGTTGTACAACATAGAGGAGCTCACGTGGATTATGTTGAACCGATCCCATGGACTTTGTTTTTCGATGGATCGGTTTGTAGACATGGATCTGGTATCGGTTTGGTTATTGTATCGCCTCGGGGGGCAAGTTTTGAGTTTGCTTTTACAATCAAGCCTTATCGGACTAACAATCAAGCGGAATACGAGGCGGTGCTGAAAGGGCTTCAATTATTGAAGGAGATAGGAGCTGATATTATAGAAATTATTGGTGATTCTTTGTTGGTGATCAAGCAGTTGTCTGGAGAATATGAATGCAGGGATGATGTTTTGAGATCGTATTACGAAAAGTGTACAGATTTGATGAAGGATTTCAAGATGGTGTCAATGGATCATATTCCTAGGGAGCAGAACTTGGAGGCCAATGATCTCGCACAGGTTGCTTCTGGTTATCGGCTTAATAGGCAGGTTGAGGTTGAGATAGCCGATAACGATATACAAGACAAGGCCGATGACTGGAGGCAGGAGATAATTGATTACTTGCAAAATCCATCGCAATCGGTTTCTAGGAAACTTCGGTATAAAGCCACTAAGTATGTGTTGCTTGATGGGGAATTATATTATCGGTCTTTTGAGGGAGTTCTACTTAAGTGCCTGAATTTAGAAGAAGCCAAGGTGTTATGTGCGAGGTGCATGAGGGCGTTTGTGGGACTCATCAATCGGCTCATAAGATGAAGTGGTTATTGAGAAGAGTGGGATATTTTGGCCGACAATGTTGGAAGATTGCTTCAGGTATTATAAAGGATGTCAAGATTGTCAGAAGTTTGGAAATATACAGCGAGCACCAGCATCGGCTATGAGTCCTATCATCAAGCCGTGGCCGTTCAGAGGATGGGAATTGATATGATCGGCAAGTTTATCCTCCATCAAGTAAAGGGCATAAATTCATATTGGCGGCGACGGATTATTTCACCAAGTGGGTAGAAGCGATTCCTTTTGAAGAAAGTCACATCCAAGGAGGCGATCGAGTTTGTGAAGGAGCACATAATTTATCGGTTTGGGGTTCCTCAGACGATAACTACTGATCAGGGGTCCATCTTTGTGTCTGATGAGTTTCAACGATTTGCTGCCAGTATGGGGATCAAGTTATTAAATTCATCTCCTTATTACGCTCAGGCTAATGGACAAGCAGAAGCTTCTAACAAGAGTTTGATCAAGTTAATTAAGCGGAAAATTGATGAGCAGCCACGGCGATGGCATACTACGTTAGCCGATTCACTATGGGCCTATCGGATGGCATGTCACGGATCTACTCGGGTGCCGCCGTATCAGTTGGTATATGGACATGAGGCAGTTTTACCATGGGAGACTAACATCGGCTCTAGGAGAATTTTTTTGCAGAATCAGTTGACAGCCGATGATTATTATAATTTGATGACAGATGAACTTGAGGATTTGGCTCAGAGTCGGTTAAGAGCGTTGGAAAGGATCAAGGAAAATAAGGCTAGGGCAGCTCGGCATTACAACAAAAAGGTGGTGAATAAGTCGTTTGCTGAGGGAGATCTTGTGTGGAAGTTGATTTTGCCGATCGGGTCCAGAGATAATAAGTTTGGGAAGTGGTCGCCTAATTGGGAAGGGCCCTATCGGATTAATCGTTGTGTGCCTGGTAATGCTTATATGTTGGAAGATCTCAAAAAATAGAATTTGCTAAAGCGCCAACGGAAAATAAATTCAAGAAGTACTACCCTAGCGTTTGGATCAACTCTTGAATCGGTTAAGTACAGCCGATTTCTAAGCAATTCGGAAAGCCGATGTTTTTCTACATCGCCTAAAGACAGCCGATATCAATCGATATCGCCTTTAGATCAAAACAAGCGGAAAAATTATCAAGACTGAAAGAGATAAGTAGCAGAGCCGATCTGGTTACATGACAGCAGAAAGGTGATCGGCATGTTCCAGAAGATTGTCAGTTACAAAGGTTTAAGGTTTACAAGAATTTTTGGATCGCTTCAATTGCGCGCAGGCGGATTTGATCAATCTCATTAATTGCACGGATGTCGTCTTCATCGGAGCCCGGGATGGTCTTCAGACTCTTTGCCGATGAATGACTTGACGCACTGCCGCTGCAACTTTGGTCTCTTTATCCTGGATAGCTTGCGGTAGGCCGATTAGCCGGATTCTGTTGCTGTGAGGTCCTTGCGAACTTTTTCAAAAGTTCTGCCAGTAAATCGGCCTCCTTTTTCTTCAGCTGGTCTAGCTTGGGTTGGAGCTCCTTGGGGACAGCGGCCATATCATCAAGCTTTTTCTTTTCTGCTGGGCTAATAGCCGATCAGCTTGGAGTCTTCGTTAGTCTTCTATTGGTTCAGGCGCGATCTGGCTAATGCGCTGTCTAAGCTTGATGATTTGAATCTATGAGATTCCAAGTATGCTGTGGGGGTCAAGGCGTCGACAAGTTCTTCGGGCAGGTGGTGTTCAATGTCTGCAAATCTTGCCCGGATTGCCCACAGTCTTCTACAGTCGTCGATTGGATTTCCAACCGACTGATGATGCTCGTTAAGAACTCGCGCACATCGGCTGAGAATGACGGTTTGGAGACCGTACTGGTGGCTGTAGCTTCTTCTACCTCCAGATATTGATCGATGTCAAAAGGGAACAAATCGGCCAGGACTGCGAAATTGACATCGTGAAAGCGATCAGTAAAAGATTAGAAGCAAAGTACGAGCATGACAAAGGTTACCTGAGGAAGGACGTCGGCAGATCGGGTAACATCGCTTCGGTAGGATGAGTAGGTTGGTTCTTCCAGAGGGGCCAGATGTCAGCCGATGGAATAGAAGCAGTCTCGTTGATGGCTGGAGGACTTGGTGCTGAAAGAGGGGGAGCTGGAGAAGCTATCGGATCGGCGCCTTGGAAGGATGTCAGAAGAATGTTGAGATTCTGGAGCCGATGACTCAAGCTGAGAATGAAACTGGTAAGATATATTAAGAAATCGAGGAATGATGTCCAATTTGGCGCATACCTGAGGGGAGAAGGAGCCATTGGTCTGGGGAGAAGATGGCATCGTGGCAGCAACATCGGCATCGGTCTCTGCTTCTTCAAAGAGGGGCGATGCGCTAACTTCTTCCGCTTTTGTCCCATCGGCCGAGGCGCCTTGAGAAGAGCCGATGGAGATGGAGCGTCGCGCCCTAAGTTCGGAGCGGCCGATGAGGGTTGGTACAGAATCGGCCGACCGCTGTTAGCTTGTTGACGAGGGTTCGACGCTGGCGGCCCTGCAAAGTAAGGGTTAGAGACGATTGGGGATGGTATTTGAAGCTGTAGGAGTTACCTCGTATCAGATTCAACATAGTCGGCGTCCAGACGGGAGCAATAACAAGTAGGCGCTAAGCAGAACAGATGTTTCTTCCATTCGACCACCATCGGACAAAAGGCTGGTGTTGCAAGTGCAGATGTACACCTCAGTGGCAGCGCCTAGAAGGAGGAGTCCGTCAAGGTCCGCATCCGGTCATATTCTAGGCGCTTCTGACCGTGCCCCAGAGCCTGGAGTTTGTTGTCGATGAAGAATAGGCCGAATCGGAAAGCTGGCCAAGGCCGAGTTTGACGGAGCTGTTGATGGATGGTAGAACTACATACGATGGTTGGGTTCGGCCCAGGGAAAGCCAGTTGGCAGCAAACAGGGACTGATAGCGATAGGAATATGGCTTTAGACTCATTATCATTCAGAGCCTTGAGTGGATCAAAGTTGGAAGGCATCTCGAATGATGATGCGTCATTGTAAGCAAACCAAAGTAGCATCCCTGGTAAAGACCATAATAAAACCCCTTGAACCACTGACTAACTTCAGCAGGGGATATCTTGCCGCCAGAAAGGGCCGATGCAGCTCACCCATAGAGATGCATCGGCGATAGATGGGGTCTTGATCTTCTGGGTAATCAACTGGGAAGGATTGCTTGAAGGAGGGAAGTTTCTGGATGGCCTTGGAGGTGTAAACATTAACCAGAGCTGTACGAACCACAAAGGACCCCCAATGTGGCCGACGGGCTGGCCGGACGATAGCTTAGTTGCCACCTGATGAAGCAGCTGGTAGGTGGCGCCAAGGAGATAGTGCCCCAACGGAATTTTTGTTCCTATCGGCCAACACTCTGCAGGCATTGCATATTGCGTCGTCGGGCTGAGGTTGCACCACCAAAGACGAACGTTCCAACCACAAGTTCAGGAAAGCGACGTGCTCCCGATCATCAACCGGTCCAGTGCCCTTGTTGTGAAGAGATATATTACCTGGACCAGCCGCCGATGTTTTTGGTTTGAAGCCGATGAGCAGGTTAAACCGGAGTTTGAAGGGGTTGATTAGCTCGTCGTATCCAAGCAGGTGAGCATGGTCACATCCAGCAGAGTGGGGTCATCGGCCCATGACCAAACAAAAGTGCATTGAGAGCATCAGACCAGAAGTATGAGGCCGATGCGAGCAGAGATTCATTCCTTTCCATATCGGCCAAGGAGAGGTTGATGCAGTGGCCGATGTGAGATTCTTCCCAATAGATCCTCTTCAGTCGATACTCTGATTACCAGTCTCTCCATCCGGGCAATCTGCTCGCTACCTGAACTGTTGGTCCAGTCACTGACCAAACATGGCCGAGTTCTTGAAGGGAGTACGTTGGGTTTCGGCACTGATGAAATCAGTGGGGATCTTCGCTGCCCATGGGGTCCATGATAAAAACTGGGGTTAATCGGAGGCTGGAATCAAGATCTGGCTCTTAAGATAGCTACAGTAAACAAGAACACGATGAAGAATAGATGAAAACGGAGCAGATCGGGTTCGTATGGATTGCAGATTGGGGGAAAACAATCGGGTGAGAAGATACCCTCAGGAACTGTAGATGCTGATGCCATTGCGGGAGTAAAGAAAAGATGCAGAATCAACGGCCGGAGAAGAAGGTGGACGATTCGTCTGGATTCGCTAGAGCTTGGTGAAGAGTGGGCAGATGAGCGGTAGTGCTCTGGTGATGTGAAAGCATAAAAAGGCAAGGAGCGAAGCGTTTTATAGGGGTATGGTGACCGAGCGGGAATCGAGGCGTGCACTACTTCAAAACATTTATGAAGTACGCTATATTGGGCCGCCTCGGTATGGGAGAAATCTGGAGGCCCCAAAAGATGAAGAATTTCGAAGTCTTATAGAAGAACTCCGAAATTGGGGGCATGTGTTAACGCCAAATTTGGTAAGGCCCTGTATCAGATTCGGTCAAAAGGAGGGATTACAGTCGACTGATGGAGATCAATCCATAAAAAAACAGAAGAAACCGATTCCGAAGGAGCCGTGAAGACGCTACTTTGGCAGTTAATACTGTATATATTAATTAGGCAAGTTTTTATCTTTAAGAAACCTAGCCTCGTGTCCGGTCAGGACTAGTAGCGTTTCTATTATAATTAGAAATCATATACCGTGTCTATAAGGACTCATGTAACTCGGGGTATATATACGTATGCCCGCGGACCTTGTAAATCATAACACAGATCAATACAAAATTCGGCGCAAACCCCCCCTCGCCACCCTTTCGACGGGATCCTGCTTCTCGAGCCGGGCTGCATCGGTTAGGTCCCGAACTCCTGCGAGAGGGTAAGTCTCGTCACCCCGGCTACCAATCGGCTAGGACTTCCTCGGTTAGGGTCCGATATTCTAGTCGGTGTATGGTATTTTTTTAAGTTATAGTCGGCTTACCACATATCTATTCTTTATCTATGGCTGCATCAGTTCAGTTTGTTCTCATAGATTGATTAGGTATATCACATCACACGTGCAATAGACCGTATCGACTTACTGGGAGCGATTTCATCAGTCGTTGCTGCAATCGGTTAAGTCCGACCTACTGAACTGCTAGTGATAAGTCGGTCCTGCTAGGCGATGCTTTGTGCGCAGGCGTCTTATCGGAGTGCATAGCCGACTAAGTTATCTTCATCACGATCGCATTATATTATCTCGGCCCATTGAGGCATTGTTATCATTGTCGGTCTGTGCTGCAATGGTTGAGTCTGATCTACTAGACTGACGATAATAGCATTACTCTTGATGAACCGATGGTGTTGTGCGATGGTGTTATCGGAGTGCTTAGCCGATAAGTTATCTATTAAAGCCGACTACATTTATTCATTGTTTTATCCTATACTCGCTCCATTCAGTAGCCGGCTAGCTTATCAATTATTTATCATTTACGTTATTGCATACTTTATTATATATTCTTGCCTGCTTTATTGTTACAATCGGCTAAGGGCTAGCCGATGGGTTTATTCTGCCGATCCGAGTACAAGTACAAGCAGGTTCCCGGGCACGACTCCAGGTGAGGGCCCGGGCAGGAGCCCGGGTAAGGACCAGTGTATGGGCCCGGACAGCGGACGAAGATCCCGGGAGCCGATATAAGCAAGGGCCCGGGCACAAGCATACCTTCCTGGCAACACCAGTAACACTAGACTATGACCGGCTAGGATCTATTTGATTTATTTATGTAGTATACTTGCTTATTTTATCGAGTTTATAGCCGGTTTTTGAGTATCCCCTCAGTGATCGGCTAGCACGATGTTTGTTTATTATTATGCTATTGTTCTTGCCGTCATCGGCCTCAAGCCGATGTATAAGTGCTACAGTGCATATCAGCCATCGGCTGATGAAACGAGTCTAGATCGGCTTCCAGCCGATTGGCTCATTGATCTAACATTTTCCTCCTTGTCAATTACAGGGTCAAATTGACTGGCACGCCTACGAACCTTAAAGATTTAGGACCTGCACTGGAGTAAAGCAATCTCCAGGCCTTCGCGTGTCACCGAGACGCCGGACGACCCCCGGCGGGTTTTCGGCGTCAACAAAGAGGAAGCCCGCTGACTACGTAAACAACAGGAAGAAGATGCAAGACGCCTACAGGACGAGCGCGACGCTCGCAACGATAATCTGCGCAAGGCTAGGCGGACTGCTCAACAGGAAATCCTCCAAACCCGAGTTGGCGACCACGATGTTTTTGTAACTCCTCAACAGAACGTTGTGGCTACTGCAACTCTACTGGATACACTATAGTTTGGACCTGATCACCAGGCCACCCCAATGATAGCAAGGATAAAAGCCAAGATCACCACCGCTGCATGTCAGCAGCGTCAACAGTCGGGCGACACTCTCATACCGACCAACAGGTCGGCTTCTCCAATGGCAATCTCATCTGCCTCAACACGATGTCGAGTAGCTGGCTCTAGTCATCCACACATGGATTCACGCCACATGTCACTCAGCAACCACAATAATGACCGATGGTGCCAAAATCAAGATGACCATCGGGACAACCAGGATGTCTGAGGCCAACTACGGCGAGATCTCCGGCAAGACATCAATGCACGACGCCACGAATGTGAGGAGGACGAGCGTCACCGACTAGAAGATGAGAACGAGCACTTCAGCCTCCACCATGAGCGGTTTCACCACCATAGTCGGAGTCGGAGTCCTCATACAGATGAAGGAGTACCCGCCTTCACCCGCGAGCTGTAACAAGTCGACTGGCCGTCAGGCTTCAAGCCGACTGAAATTGAAAAATACGACGGAAAGACCAACCCCGAGTCCTGGCTCACAGTTTACACCATGGTGATCCGAGCAGCTAGAGGAGATCACAAGGCCATGGCTAACTATCTCCCAGTTACTCTAGCTGACTCGGCAAGGACATGGCTAACTGGACTTCCTAAGAGGTCAATCGGCTTCTGGGGAGAACTCCGAGAACGCTTCATCGCCAATTTCCATGGAACGTATGAGAGGCCATCTTCCGAGTATGACCTGTATCAGTGCCATCAAAGAAAGAACGAGTCTCTTCGCGATTTCATCAAGAGGTTTTTTGAGAAGAGGAATTCAATCCCGAAGATCAAGGATGAGATCGTCATCGCCGCTTTCCGTAAGGGAGTCAGAGACACCCTGTTCATTGCCAAGTTTACTCGAAAACCTCCCTCTTTTGTCAAGCCTATTTTTGACATGGCGAACAAATACACCGACTCAGCCGACGCACTTGCTGAGGC
Source organism: Oryza meyeriana var. granulata (assembly GCA_003991445.1). Lineage (NCBI taxonomy): Eukaryota > Viridiplantae > Streptophyta > Magnoliopsida > Poales > Poaceae > Oryza > Oryza meyeriana. Next base: position 440,484 of record RYFJ01000252.1, read on the forward strand.
CCTGGATGACAAGAAGGAGCCCCGGTAGAAGGACAAAAAAAACAACGACGAGCCAGCACAGAACAAGTCCAGCAACCGCAAGCGCAAGTTGGACAACGTGGTGGCTGCTGTGGAGCGTACTCGGCCACGACCCCCGAGGATAGACGAGTACCAAAAATGATGAACGGGCCATGCCCCTTTCATCCAAAGGGCAAACACAGTGATGTGTTGTGGAGTTGTGTCTTGTGGGTAAATTAGTACACCTCTGGCCAGAGTAAAACTATTCGAATAGCCGTGCCCACGGTTAAGGACGGGCTTAGCAATGTTTCCAGTGATTAGTCTCACACTAGTTAAATTTGACTGGTGAATGGTGGAATATGTTTTGCTCCAGGCTGGAGTGGTTGGGCCTATACTGTTTTGGTGAGCTGTATAGTGTTGATTAATATTGTTTAATAATTAATACTTTATTACCTTCTGAAAAGCTTTATTAAATGCTCTTTATGCAAATTGAGCCCTGTTATGCCAGCGAGGAGGACTATTTGGAGGATTAAGCAGGAGCCCGGTCAAGTTCGTGGAGTGGGTTTTGTCACATCGTCTTAGTTTACTTTCCGCTATTAGAACTTTATTATTTGTGAGAGGTATCATTCGCCTCTGTAATAAATTCTTTCGAAGTGTAAAGAAATACTTTGATTATCAAATATGTCATGTGTGCCTCGGTAGATTCCTAGACGAGGATTTACACACAATAAAACTCTAGAATTTTGGATGAAAATTCTGGGTGTGACATGGATTCAACTGCGGGGTGCGGACTTCTCGGCTTTCTCGACTGTTACTCGGGATATCACCAAATCAGCTTGAAGGAGGAGGACTCCCTAAAGACTTCTTTCATTACACCGTTTGGAGCACACTACTATGTCACTATGCTGTTTGGGTTGAAAAACGCTGGAGCAATGTATCAACAAGCAATTCAGCGGTATTTACACAATCAACTCGGGTGCAACGTGGAGGCGTATGTCGATGACGTGGTGATCAAGACAAAATCCAAGGAAGACCTCGCCGACTTGGAAGAAACTTTCCGAAGCCTTCGGAGATTCAAGATGAAGTTGAATCCGGATAAGTGCACCTTTGGTGTACCGTCCAGAAAGCTACTCGGCTTCATCGTATCACATCGAGGCATCGAGGCCAATCCAGAGAAAATCAATGCTATCATGAACATAGCACCCCCAATTAGCCAAAAGGACGTCCAAAAGCTGACATGCTGCATGGCGGCACTCAGCCGATTCATCTCCTGACTTGGTGAACGGGGCATGCCCTTTTTCAAAGTATTGAAGAAAGCGGAAAATTTTCAATGGACACCCGAAGCCCAGCAAGCCTTCGAAGATTTCAAAAAATTTCTCACATCATCACCAGTGTTGGCATCACCCATGCCCTAGGAACCACTAATGTTATACCTAGCGGCAACCAGTCAGGTAGTCAGCACGGTGCTGGTAGTCGAGCGAGCAGAGCCAGGGCATATACAGAAAATACAAAGGCCAGTCCACTTCGTCAGTGAGGCCTAGCTGACTCCAAGATAAGATATCCTCAAATCCAGAAGCTATTATATGGTCTACTCATCACTGTCTGGAAATTGGTGCACTATTTTCAATCGCATCAAGTAACTATTGTCAAATCGTATCCACTCGGGGACGTCCTACACAACCGCAAGGCCACTGGCAGGATCGCTAAATGGGTGCTCGAGTTGATGGCGTTTGACATCATATTTCAGCCACGAACAGCAATCAAGTCTCAAGCTCTAGCCGACTTCGTGGCCGAGTGGACAGAAGTCCAGACAACTACAAACACAGACAAGCGAGGGTACTGGATGATGTACTTCGACAATTCTCTACGGATGCGCGGTGCAGGGGCTGGCGCCGTGCTGACGTCACCCACTGGCGAAAAACTAAAGTATGTTCTCTAGATTCACTTTCCGGCTTCCCACAATGTTGCCGTGTACGAGGCACTCATCCACGGGCTCCGCATTGTCATATCACTCGGCATCCGCCGACTGGTCGTACGCGGGGATTCTCAACTCGTAATCAACCAAGTCATGAAAGATTGGACATGTCTCGATGATAATATGGCGGCATATTGTCAGGACGTACGAAAGCTAGAAAACAAGTTCGATCGGCTGGAGATAACTCATGTATTGCGACAATACAATGAAGCTACAGACGAATTGGCCAATATGGGATCCAAATGAAAAGTGGTCCCGACCGGGATTTTTGTCGAGCAACTATTGGAGCCATCTGTTAAGAAGAAACCGGTGCTTGAACAGTTGGGGACTGGACCTACCCCGGCAACAAATGAACTACTAATCATCTCTCAAGACTGGCGGACTCTAATTTTCAAATTCCTCTTAGATGATGAACTCCCAGAAGATCGCAGCGAATCCGAGAGGATTAAACATTGAAGCAAATGTTTTCTTCTAGTTAGAGAAGACCATTACCGTCGAAGCGCATCCTGTTGACACCGAAAATCACCGGCAGCGTTGAGAACGAGCTGATGATATAGTTCGATGCACTAGACACGCGAAGGCCTGGGAGATTTGCTTAACTCCAGTGCAGGTCCTAAATTTGAGGTTCGTAGGAGTGCCAGTCAATTTGACCCTGCAATTGACAAGGAGATAGAAAATATTAGACCAGTGAGCCAATCGGCTGGAAGCCAATTTGGACTCGTTTCATCAGCCGATAGCCGATATGGACTATAGCACTTATACATCGACTGGAAGCCGATGATGGCATCAAAAGATAACTGCGATAAGTTGATGATAATATAATGAAATAATAAACTAGCCGACTACTGATAGAACATATGCATCGGCTGGAAAACCGATGATAGTGTAAATACATAAAATAAAGATAATGCAATCAGCTGTATTTAATAGCAGATAACTTATCGGCTAGGCACTCCGATAAAACATTGCATAAATATCCATCGGCTTAACAAGGATAAATCTATTATTATCAATCTAGTAGGTCAAACTAAACTGATGCAGCACAGATTAATAATGATAAAAGAACCTCAATGAGCCGATAGATCTAATGCAATTGTGATGTAAAATATGGTAACTTATCGGCTATACATCCCGATAAGACGCTTGCATGAAATCTATCGACCTAGCAGGAATAATTTATCGCTGGCAGTTTAGTAGGTCGGTCCTAACCAATGCAGCACAAACTGACGATAAATTACACCCAGTAAGCCGATAAATCTATGCACGCGTGATGTGATATATCTACTCGGACTATGAGATCAAACCTAACTGATGCAGCCGTAGACAGAACAGATATATCGTGGTAAGCCGACTACCGTAGACCGACTAGAATATCGGACCTAACCGAGAAAGTCCTAGCCAATACGATAGTCGAGGTAACGAGACTTACCCTCTCGCAGGAGGTCGAACTTAACCGATGCAGCCCGGCTCGAGAAGTAAGAACCCGTCAAAAAGGGTGGCAATGCGCCGAAGTTGTATTGATCTGTGTGATGATTTACAAGGTACCCGGGCATACGTATTTATACCCCGAGTTGATACAATCCTGATCGGACACGAAACAGGAGTTTCCTAACTATAAAAGAAAAATTAACAAGCCCTGATCGGACACGAGATCAGGTTTCCTAAAAATTATTATCTCTGCCTAATTTACAGATAAGATATTAACTGCCTTCCTATGGTCTTCACGATCCTTTCCCAAACTCGGCTTCCTCTGGATTAATCCCCGTTAATTAACTGTGATTTCTCCCTTAACCGAATCTGATAAAGAACCATACCAAATTTTGGTGTTAACACATCCGGAGTCCTCATGCGCTACGTCACACCCGAGGAGGGCAAGCAGATTCTGCAGTCGATCCACTTGGGTATTTGTGGCAACCACGCATGCAATCCAGGACGTTAGTCCGAAAAGGCTTAACAGACAGGGTTTCTTCTGGCCAACTGCGGTAACAGATGTTAAAGATATAGTTCGCACATGTGAGGGATGCCAATTCTATGCAAGGCAAACACATCTTCCAGCTCAGCAACTTCAAACAATTCCAATCTCTTGGCCCTTTACAGTTTGGGGGCTTGACATGGTCGGGCCGTTCAAAAAAGTACCAGGAGGGTTCACATACTTGTTCGTCGTAGTGGACAAATTCACAAAGTGGATCGAGGCAAAACCCGTTACTGCCATAACAGCAGCACGGGCAAAGTACTTCATCATGAGTATTTTATAACAATTTGAAGTTTCTAACCACATCATAACGGACAACGGTTTCTAACCGCATCAGTGGCGGCGTGTTTCAAGATTTCTATGACGACTTCGGCATCAAAATCTGTTATGCTTTTGTGGCACACCCACGGAGTAATGGGCAGGTCGAGCGTGCCAATGGCTTGGTCTTACAAGGTATCAAGGTATGCAGGGCGGTGGCTACAAGAACTCCCATCTGTTCTCTGGTCTCTAAGAACACGGTTAGTCGGTGTGGGCAACAGGGCAATCCCCTTTCTTTCTAGTCTCATGGTGTGAGCTATGTTACCAAACCGAGTTGGATTTCGGCTCTCCGCGAGTTTGGGCCCACTCAGAAGACAAATCAAACAAACACCGACTGGTCGAACTCGATCAATTAGAGGAAGCAAGGGACATCGCAACTATCCAATCAGCAAGGTATCTTCGAGGCCTACATCGTCATCACAGTCGGAATGTTCGTGGCTGCGCCTTTTTGGTGGAAGATCTCGTCCTGAGAAAAATACAAACCACTAAAGACAGGCATAAACTATCCCCTTTATGGGAAGGGCCATTCATTATCACTGAGGTAACACGTCCGGGCGCCTACCGACTAAAGACTGAAAACGGTGCCCTAGTCAGCAACTCATGGAATATAGAACAGCTACGTACTTTCTATACCTGAGTCTTGTATTTTCTCTATACATATGAATAAAGTTTTTTGCTCTGACTCACTACATCGCTTGTCCCAACCGAGTAGTGAGTCGGGGGCTGCATGTATTATGTGCCTTGTTAATAAAATCCGAGCTTGTTTTATCTAAGTAATGAAGTTCTATAACGATTATGCTAAGTTTGCCCGAGTATAGCTCTTAGAGGTGAATGTTTTTTCTTAAGTTCCTCTTGATCTACTCGGTGCAGACTACATAGTCAAGTAAAGCTAATGACGACTTAGAATAAGAAAGTACTCGGCAGCATTTTACAGATATTTACAAATGCCTTTACAAAATTCATGTATGCTCATTAATACTCAATAACTGCATAATTGTTCTATTTTTACATGCCCAGGTCTCTGGATATTGCCTCCGCGATCGGCCTCACCTGGCTGATTAGCTCCAATGCCTTCTCGGGAGTCGTCCCCTCGGTAAAACCCTCACCAATGGCCTCGATGTCTACCCTAGCATAGATTGATTTGGTCATGGTGAGAGCTTGGGTGACGCCGACAGCTACATGCTCATCCAAGTACTTTTTTAAGATACTCGGGGCTTCGCTTAGGCGTTCATGCACTTGGGTGATGGTACTGGAGCTGGTTCCGGGATTGTGAGGTTGCATAATATCTAGGAGCCCTTTCACGGATTTAACGAGGATTTCCCGTGACTCCTTGATCATCTTTATTTCCTCCGCGAAGGCGCCAAATTGAATCTGGGCATTGGCTTTTGAAGCTGTTCAGATGCATCGACAAATATATTGGTCAACTAAGATAAGAAGTCGAAGAAACAAGCAGACGGGCTAAGATCACAGTCAAGTAGGAGACTTACTGGCATAGTTGGCCTCTACCTTGGCTTTGGCCTTCTCCACTTCCTTTAGCTTTTTATCTTGTTTTCCCTCTCCTTTGCCTGGGCTTTCAGCTCGGCTTCGAGGGTTGCAAATCAAAAAAGTCAAGAACTCAGGATCGCAGTCAAGACTCAACAAAGGCAGTCGGGAATTAACAATGCTGGAGAAATCTACTCAAGGTTCACTCGGGAGGACAGCACAAAAGACTTACTTCTGATTTTTTCAGCTTGAGCCCAGTTTTTATCCCTGAGCTTGTCTACCGATCCCCTCAGCCATGTCTCCCTCTCTTGGCTAGTCCGCTCTAGGTCGTCCTTGGCTACCTAGAGCTGGCGTAGTTGTTGGAGCTAGGGGGCGAGCTCGGTCAGGACCTTATTCATCTTCTCTAAGTGATCGACGATCTTCTGCTAAGAACAAACCAAGGGGAATCAGAGTCAAACGGCGGAATACCAGACCAACGGGAACTGTCAAAGAACCCAACATGGTGAGATTCGCTACATACCTGGACTCCCTTGGACACAGCAATTGCAGCATGCATGAAATTTCTGTGCTCCCTCAATGCTGCTTCCTTGTCGTGCTCGTAGCTCTCTGCAACTCCCTCGGGGGTGACCCAATAAAAAGTCCTTGGGAGGTTGCACGGAGGGGCTTCGAGCCTGGGGAGATCTCCTTCATCAGAAGACGACGATATTGCTAGCGATGGGGTCCTGGCCCTGAGTTTGGAAGTTGCAGGATCTTCGGCGATCTACTAGAGGGCTGGAGCAGCAGCTTCAGTTTTCGCTCCTTGATTGGCTGGCGCTGGTAATGTCAGGGCTACTTCAGCTTCAGCAGCTAGGGCAGCCTCTAGCTCAGCAGATGAAATTGCTGGTTCTGGCTCGACTGGGATGGGCTCGGTGGCAGGAGCTGCTGGCGTAGTCCCCTTGGGATCTATGTCAACTCGCTTCATGTACAATATGCCAAATATTAATACATTTACCATGTCATTCAAGATTCTCAGAAGATTGAAGGTATTCTTTATTACCTCTTGGAGGTCTTGAATTTCCATCAAGGAGCTCCAGGAGATATCGACGAGGGGCTTGACAGCCTGCTCAATGGCGGAGAGCTGCCGGCTGATAGGCTAGTCGGCAAGGCAGTCGGCAGTAGAGATTTGGCCCCAGTCGGCTTTGTTCCCAACACAGCCAACTAGGGGGTCAAGGCGCTTGGTGGTGCTGGCCTTGGGATGGGTGACGCCGATCTTGGGCTTGATGGCCTGGTAGCTAAACTGGCAGGGTCCTTGATCTTCAAGCTCCCTGGCGCTGCACTCGGCGTGGTTGTTTTCTTCTTGCCCGGGTCTTTAATTGGTTTCTTCCCAACCCTCTTGGAGTTGGGTTGGGCAGCAGAAGGGCTGGTCGCTTCTTCGATTTGGTGGCCGGCTGATTTTGGGAGTCATTATCAAACTCCACACAGTCCTGCAAGTATTTTGACAACATACATCATGCGTTGCAGAACAATCCAAGGACGGATATCCAAAAATATTCATCACAGAAGGATGACAATCTAATATCAATCTTTCAAGATTACCTGTGGCCGAGGCCTGCTCTGGCTGTAGGGCGTGGGGGCATGTCCTTCGTCCTCTGTCTCCACTACTCCATTGATGAAGAAGCCAAGCAGGGTATCAGTAACCTTGTTCTTGTCGGCTACGTCGAGGTATTCGCGGCTGGGATCATCCTTGCCTTGGTAGTCCCAGCCAAAATGGCTCCTAGCCTTTAGAGTTCTGGTGCAGCGGTTGAGGAAACACCTTGCCACCTAGGGACCAGTCAGTCCTGTGCTCTTTAGGAGGTCGATCTTCTCCATCAGCTGGTACACTTGCCCCATTTCCTCGTACAATAGCATAGAGGACCAGCTGGGCAAGACAGTTGGAGGAGAACTAGAGAAAGGGGGCAGAGAGGGCTCAAGATTTGAGCAGTAAAACCACTCTTTGTGCCAGCCCTTAAGTGATGTCTTCAGAGGAATATTGAGATATATCTTCTTCATCTCATTCCTAAGTTGAAGACCGGCTCCCCCAATGGTTTGGATCTTGTTCTTGGATGGCTGGGGCTTGATGTGGAATAGGTAATGAAAAAGATTGAAATGAGGCTTAACCCCTAGAAAGGCTTCACACAAGGTAGCGAAGATGGAAATTTGCAAGATAGAGTTGTGATTCAAATTCACCAACTCTATTTGATAGAAAGATAGAAGTTGGTGAAGGAAATCTGAAGAAGGGAGGGCAAGACCGCAAGCAAAGAACGAGGTGAAGACAACAGTCTCACCAAATTTGGGCGCTGGCATGGATTCCCCTTCTGCGGTGCGCCAATGGATGACATCTTGTCGCTGCAGCATCAACTGTTTCTCCAATAGCTTCAGCTTCAACAGGCTGCAATCCGACATCAGCCAGATTCTGGCGGTCATCTCAGGGATCTCAAATGGGGCTTTTGGCATCGTCAAATGCGTAAAGATTTGGGGGAATGACTTGCGGAGGCTAGGAATGGAAGCGGTGGAGCAGAATCAGGCGAGCCTCGAGCGGGGGCGCAGGCTACTGCGAACCCTAGCGAGGTGGAAAGCGTGAAATTTAGGCGCAGAAGCTAGAAGACGAAACGATTGGCGGACTGGAGAAGAAGAGGGAATCTTTCCTCTCTCCCTGCTTTATAAAGCCTGACTAATTCAATACTGGGCCACAAGACATGAGTTTCTAAATGGCATGCTCTATTGAGCCAACTGCTGGCTGTGTTGAAAGCACGGTGCAAATGCTATTTATAGAAACCGATTAAATAATCAGATATGCTTCATGAAGGCCTAAAAGCTGGACGCATGTGTTTAGATATCTGCATTATTTACCAGGTATTGAGGATTTATCCTTATAAGGATCAATAGCTGGTCTCCATTAAAATTGGGGATACAGGTATCTCTCAAGTAGACCTGACCACATATTGGGTTAAAATCCATGAAGTAGTACTCGGCTTACATGCTTAGCCAACAATTGTCCTAAGCAAAAATTCTTCCAGTTGACATGATGCTGTAAAGTCTAATTTCCGAGTAGTACACTACTCGAGAAAGACTAAAAGGTTAAAGATCTTTGACTTTATGTTTAATTGTTTCACAATTAAGCACAAAGTCGAGACATACACCTAAGAGGTGCGCCTATTCAAGCGCACACTATTCATATTTTACCATGAAGCCCTTCATAGCCTCATTGCCAGCTAATATGAAGTAGGACTTAGAGAAGAAGCACTTGGACAACGAGAACTCAGGAGCAAGACACTCGGGAAGCTTTCCCCAAGGAGGATGAGCACTCGGCATCAGCTGTGACTCAACTATGAAGGTCTTAGGGGCTGCTGTGGAGGCCATGGGCCCTAGGTACCTCATGAGAAACACCAAGGCCACTTGGACAGAGGGTGGGCCTAACCTTGTAATTAGGGATACAATAGGACTCGGCAAATATTACCTTGTACGACAAGGAAAGGATATAGTCCTAGTTGGGAACGTTATATTCCTAGAGGGAAATCCCTTGGTCGGAGTCCGACTGGGATATCTACCCTGTAACCCTGTCCCCCTAGTATATAAGGGGAGGAGGGCGCCCCCTGTGGGCAACTCATACAATCTCACCAGAGAAACCTCAAAGGCAATACACAACAGCTGGAAGTAGGGTATTACCTCGCCTCGAGGGCCTGAACCAGGATAAATCGTCTTGTGTTCCTATGCAATCCATCAAGTTTAGGTCTTACGAATAGCTCCATATTCTCATTGCCGATACAAAACATTGACACACTTCCATTCGGGAACCTTGAGAGGTTGCAATAGTCCAGCGGGCTTCTGATGTTCGGCCTTCACACGCTGACACACATAACAAACAACAACATATTCGGCTATCTCCCTTCGCACGCTAGCCACCAAAACTTCTCCTTGAGATCTTGGTACATCTTGGTGCTGCCAGGATGGATGGAGTATTGAATACCGTGGGCTTCATCCATGATCAGTTTCTTCAATTCCTCGTTATCAGGTACACAGATTCGTTCTCCAAACCACACAATACCTTGTTCATATCCACTGGCTTTGCCTCTTCTCATGTTCTTCTTGGTCTCTAGGATATCGAGGTCGTCGCTCTAGGCTTTTCTAACTTGGTCCACTAGAGTAGGCTATGCTTCCAAAGTTGCCATGTAACCTTGAGCAACTAATTCCCAGTTTAGCCACTCAAACTCTTCACACAACTTAGAAGACAACTATTGACACCTCGAGATATTACAGTAACTTTTCTGGCTAAGGGCATTGGCTACCACATTAGCTTTCCCCGGGTGATAATGGATTCCAATATCATAGTCCTTGATTATCTCCAACCATCTCCGTTGCCAGAGGTTTAGATCCGGTTGGGTAAAGCTATACTTTAGACTACCAATGAGGTAATGTCGCCAGATCTTCAATGCATGAACTATAGCTGCTAACTCCAAGTCATGAGTAGGGTAGTTATTCTCATGGGGTCGTAATTGCCGCGAAGCATACGCCACAACCCTTCCTTCTTGCATTAACACACTTCCCAAACCCTGGCGAGATGCATCACAATAAACTTGAAAACCCTTCTTGGGATCTGGCATGATCAACATTGGTGCTGATACAAGTCGTTTCTTCAATTCTTGGAAACTTTTCTCACAATCTGGAGTCCATGAAAACTTCACACCTTCTGGAGTAGACGAGTCATAGGCTTCGCAATTCTAGAGAAGTTCTCTATGAACCTATGGTAATATCTAGCCAAACCTAGAAAACTTCGGATCTGCGTGACTGTTTGTGGTTGCTTCCACTTGGTCACTAACTCTACATTGGTCGGGTCCACATCAATCCCTCCTGCGGAGACCACATGCCCCAAAAAGTTCACCTCTGGAAGCCAAAACTCACACTTGCTAAACTTTGCATACAATTGATGCTTCCGTAAAGTTTATAGCACAATACGAAGATGTTGCAGGTGCTCTTCCTTGGTCTTGGAGTAGATGAGGATATCATCAATGGAAACCACCACAAACTTATCTAAGTACTCCATAAACATTTGTTCATCAGGTTCATGAAGAAAGCAGGGGCATTAGTCAATCCGAACGACATGACAGTACACTCATATAACCCATATCGAGTGGTGTGGGAGCCATGGGCCCTGGGTACCTCACTACAAGCACATGGGCCACTCGGATAGAGGATGGGCCAGATCATGTAATTAGAGATAAGATAGCACCCGGCAGGCTGTGCCTTGTACAATAAGGAAACATAGCCTTAGTCGGATAGGATTCTATCTCTAAGAAGGAAATCCCTTGGTCGTATCCGACTGGGAACCTTACCATGTACCCCTGTCCCCTAGTATATAAAGGGAGGCAGGGCGCCCCATGAGGGCACACCAGATCATTGATCATAAAACCACCTCAGAGGAATAACACCTCAACTGGACGTAGGGTATTACCTCACATCGAGGGCCTGAACCAGTATAATTTTCCCGTGTTCCTCTGCAATCCACCGAATTCCAGGTCACCGAGTAGCCCCATAGTATTATTGCCGGTGCAAAGCATCGACAGTTGGTGCGCCAGGTAGGGGACCGGCGAATTCTTCATCAACAGATTCGATGGATCCCATCAACGGAGTCAAGAGCGACAAGTTCTCCAATGGAGACACCATCACCTTCGGGAGCCTTGATTTCATCGCCGATCAACTCGGCAACCTTTCCTTGGCTGAGGCAGATCCGATCTTGCCAGCTGAGGAGCTAGCCGGCGTTGCGCCAGTCGGCCCTAGGGACGTCGCCATCTCCTTCGACGATCTACTACGACAGTCCCTCACATCGCCGAACATCGGGACAACTCTCTCCTTCGGCGTCCGACTCGCGCTAGGCCTTGAGCCAGCGCGGGTTAGGCCGAGAGGGGGGGAGATCGTCAATCTCCCGTACGGATTCGGCGACGCTGTGCATCTACAACCCGCGCAGCAGACCCGACCTCCAGCGATTCAGTTTGGACACGGTCATGAACCGTTTCAGATTGGATCCAGGGAGGTCGGAGTCGTCCTAACTCCGATAAACTACTCGGAGTCCGACACTAAGTCGGATGGTGGTTCGAGCATCAACTCGGACTCCACCTTGGCAAGCTTCCTCCTCCCCCGTGAGATCTTCATGGCTTCAACGCCACCTTCCGAGGTGCGCCGACTGCAAGAGGAGCAGCAAGAGGAGGCGCGCCGACTACAACAACAAGAGGAGGCCAACCGACAAGCTCGCAATGACAGGCTTCGACAGGCTGGGCGAGCCGCCCAGCAGCAAATCCTCCAAACCAAAGTCGGCGACCACGATGTCTTCGTCACGCCACAACAGAACGTCGTGGCCGCCGCAACTCTGCTGGACACACTCCAGCTTGGGCCGGATCATCAGGCCACGCCAACCATCGCCAAGATCAAGGCGATGATTACTGCTGCCGCCTGCCAGCAGCAAGAACAGTCAGGCAACACTCACATACCGACCCATCGAACGGGCTCTCCAGCGGCGGAGTCATCTGCATCAGCACGACGACGGGCGGCCGGCTCCACCCGGCAGCACGAAGAGTCCCGCCAAACAACACTCGGCAATACCAACTACGACAACCGGCGGCGTCACCAATACGACCGCCGACCCAATCAAGACCTCCGATTGCGATTACAACGCGATCTTCGCCACACCCTAAGGGCCCGGCGCGAAGAACGCGAAGAGGATGAACGCCGCCGACTGGAGGATGAACACGAGTGCTTCGGTCAACACTACGAGCGGCTACACCGCCAAAACCGAAGCCCAAGTCCTCACGATAATGAAGGCATTCCAGCCTTTACTCGGGAGTTACAGGACGTCCGCTGGCCAGTCGGCTTTAAGCCTACCGGAATCGAAAAGTACGACGGCAAGACCAACCCAGAGTCCTGGCTCACCGTTTACGTCCTGGCAGTTCAAGCTGCTGGGGGCGACAGCAGAGCCATGGCTAACTACCTCCCAGTCGCATTATCCGACTCGGCGAGGACATGGCTGACAGGCCTCCCAAGGCGGTCGATCGGTTCCTGGGGACAACTCAGGGAGCGGTTCATCGCTAACTTCCAGGGGACCTACGAGAGACCGGCTTCCGAGCACGACCTTTACCAGCTGCATCAGAAAAAGAACGAGTCTCTACGTGAATTCATCAAAAGGTTTTCCGAGAAGCGCAATCAAATCCCAAACATCAAAGACGAGGTCGTCATCGCCGCCTTCCGCAAGGGAGTAAAAGACGCCCCGCTTATCGCGAAGTTCACTCGGAAGCCACCATCCACTGTCCGGACTCTCTTCGACATGGCCAACAAATACGCCGACTCGGCTGAAGCCGTCGCAGAGGCCTTCGACGAGAAGAAGGAGCCCCGACAAAAAGACAACAGGGCGAAAGCCGACAACGAGCCGCCTCAGAACAAGCCTGGCAGCCGCAAGCGGAAGTCGGACAACGAGGTGGCTAACATGGAGCGCAATCGATCGCGGCCCTAGCGGAACAACGACTATCAGAAAGTCATGAGCGGGCCTTGCCCCTTTCACCCCAAGGGCCGGCACGCGGCCAAGGACTGCCACATGCTCAAGAAGTTTGCCTCCGAGCAAGCTTCATCGTCTGGCGCCGACAAGGACAAGGACAAGCCAGACTCGGGTCCAGCTGATGATTTCCAGGACCCCCAAGCCGAACTCAACCACATCTTCAGGGGGCCACTCGCGTACGAATCCAAGCGCAAGCAGAAGCTATCAGCGCGGGACATTAACGCGGTCTCCACAACGGATACCCCCCAATACTTGCGCTGGTCAGAGATGGCTATCACCTTCAACCGCGCAGATCACCCAGATCGGGTTTCCCACCCGGGACGATACCCACTCGTCCTGGACCCGGTCGTCAGAAATATTAGGCTGAAGAAAACCCTCATCGACGGAGGCAGTGCGCTCAACATCCTATTCGCCAAGACTTTGGACGAGATGAGAATTCCTCGTTCAGAACTATGGCCGAGCACCGCGCCCTTCCATGGGATAATCCCCGGCTTGTCATCAACCCCACTCGGGCAAATAACCTTGCCGGTGACCTTCGGCACGCGGGACAACTTCCGTACAGAAAACATCTCCTTCGAGGTCGCCGACTTCGAGACCGCGTATCACGCGATACTCGGACGACCGGCCCTCGCCAAATTCATGGCGATACCGCACTACACGTACATGGTGCTGAAGATGCCCGGGCCAGCAGGAGTCCTCTCAATCCGCAGCGACGCTAAGCAAGCCTTCACCTGCGACAAGGAGAGTTGCGAGCTGGCTCAAACACAAGAAGCGGCAGTCGGGCGCGACAGCATCCGGCAAGCCGCTACATCTGAAGTCGATCAAGATCCAGTTCCGGCGAAAAAAGCAGCGAAGTCGGGAATTTCAGCGGACTCTGACACGAAGAAGATCCCCCTGGACCCTTCCGACCCCACCAAGACTGCCTTAGTCGGGACCGGACTCGACCCCAAATAGGAAGACGCGCTCGTCACCTTCCTCCAAGCCAACAAAGATATCTTCGCGTGGAAACCGTCCGACATGCCGGGCGTACCAAGGGAGGTGATCGAGCACGCCCTACACGTAAAGCCAGACGCCAAGCCGGTCAAGGAACGGCTGCGGCGCTTCGCTCAAGACCGCAAGGTTGCTATCCAGGAGGAAATCACCAAGCTCCTCGCAGCCGGCTTCATCAAGGAAGTCTACCACCCGGACTGGCTGGCCAACCCAGTCCTGGTCCGAAAGAAAAACGGTAAATGGCGCATGTGCGTCGACTACACCGACCTCAACAAAGCGTGCCCCAAGGACCCATTTGGTCTTCCCAGGATAGATCAGGTGGTTGACTCCACGGCGGGGTGCGACCTACTCAGTTTTCTCGACTGTTACTCGGGATATCATCAACTTAGCTTGAGGGAACAAGACTGTTTAAAAACATCTTTCATCACGCCGTTTGGAGCGTATTGCTATATCACAATGCCGTTCGGTCTGAAAAACGCAGGCGCAACCTACCAAAGGGCTATTCAGTGGTGTCTGCACACTCAGATCGGGCGCAACGTGGAAGCCTACGTCGACGATGTGGTGATCAAGTCCAAGTCCAGAAAAGACCTCATTGCCGACTTGGAAGAAACCTTCCAAAACCTTCGAAGATTCAAGATGAAGTTGAACCCGGACAAGTGCGCCTTCGGGGTGCCGTCTGGGAAGTTACTCGGCTTCATCGTCTCGCGCCGCAGCATCGAGGCTAACCCGGAGAAAGTCAACGCCATCAAGAACATGGCGCCCCCGACCAACCTTAAAGACGTCCAGAAGCTGACTAGCTGCATGGCGGCACTCAGTCGGTTTATCTCCCGACTGGGCGAACGGGGCATGCCTTTCTTCAAGCTCCTCAAAAAGGCGGACACCTTTCAATGGACCCCGGAAGCCCAGCGAGCCTTCGAAGACTTCAAAGAATTCCTCACATCACCCCCCGTGCTGGCGTCACCCCTGCCCCAGGAACCACTATTGCTTTATCTGGCGGCAACAACACAGGTAGTCAGCACGGTGCTGGTAGTGGAGCGATCCGAACAGGGTCATCTTCAGAAAATACAACGGCCAATCTATTTTGTCAGCGAGGTCCTTGCCGACTCCAAAACAAGATACCCGCAGGTCCAGAAGCTGCTATACGGCCTACTCATCACAGTTCGAAAGCTGGTGCACTACTTTCAAGCACATCAAGTCACGGTGGTCACAGCATTTCCACTCGGGGATGTCCTTCATAATCGCGAGGCCACCGGCCGGATCGCTAAATGGGCACTCGAGCTGATGGCGTTTGACATCACCTTTCAGCCACGGACAGCTATCAAATCTCAAGCTCTAGCCGACTTCGTGGCCGAGTGGACAGAAGTTCAACTCCCAACACCAACAACAAAGCTAGAGTACTGGACAATGTACTTCGACGGTTCCCTACGGATCGGCGGTGCCAGGGCTGGAGTCATACTGACATCCCCCACTGGCGAAAAGTTGAAGTACGTACTACAAATCCACTTCCCGGCTTCCCACAACGTCGCCGAGTACGAGGCTCTTGTTCACGGGCTTCGCATCACCATATCACTCGGCATACGTCGACTGGTTGTGCGCGGAGACTCCCAACTCGTGGTCAACCAAGTCATGAAAGACTGGACCTGTCTCGACGACACAATGGCGGCATACTGTCAGGAGGTCCGCAAGTTGGAAAATAAGTTCGACGGGCTGGAAATCACACACGTCCTGCGTCAATACAACGACGCGGCAGATGAGCTGGCAAACATGGGATCCAAACGAGAATCAGTCCCGACTGGAATCTTCGTCGAGCAACTTATGGAGCCATCAGTCAAGAAGAAACCGGCACAAGAGCAGTCGGGAGGCGAGCCTACCCCGGCTACCGACGAAGTGCTGCACATATGTCAAGACTGGAGGAGTCCTGTTGTCAAATTCCTTCTAGATGATGAACTCCCAGAAGATCGCAGTCAAGCCGAGCAGGTCAAGCGTCGGAGCAAAAGCTTCCTGCTAGTCGGAGAAGACCTGTACCAAAGGAGCGCATCCGGCGTCCTCATGCGCTGCGTCACCACCGAGGAAGGCAAGCAGATCCTGCATTCAATACACTCGGGCATATGTGGCAACCATGCTGCATCCAGGACGTTAGTCGGAAAGGCCTATCGGCAGGGATTCTTCTGGCCCACAGCAGTCACAGACGCCAAAGACATCGTTCGCAAGTGCGAAGGTTGCCAGTTCTTCACAAGGCAAACAAATCTCCCAGCCCAGGAACTCCAAACTATCCCTATCTCTTGGCCATTCGCAGTATGGGGGCTCGACATGGTTGGGCCCTTCAAGAAAGCGCCAGGGGGGTTCACACATTTATTCGTCGCGGTGGATAAGTTCACCAAGTGGATTGAGGCTAAACCCGTCGCAACAATCACAGCGGCACGAGCAAAGGACTTCATCATGAGTATATTATACCGGTTCGGAGTCCCTAACCGCATCATCACCGACAATGGCACTCAGTTCGTGGTGGGCCTATTCCAAGATTTCTGCGACGACTTCGGCATCAAGATCTGCTATGCATCTGTGGCACACCCGCGGAGCAACGGGCAGGTTGAGCGAGCCAATGGCATGGTCTTACAAGGCATCAAGGCCAGGATATTCGACCGACTACAACCATATGCGGGTCGGTGGGTACAAGAACTACCATCCGTTCTCTGGTCTCTCAGAACCACGGTTAGTCGGGCAACAGGGCAATCCCCTTTCTTCCTGGTCTACGGCACCGAGGCCATGCTACCGACAGAGATACAGTTCGGCTCTCCGCGAGTCCGGGCTTACTCCGAGGACGACTCCAACGGCACCCGACTGATCGAATTAGATCAGCTGGAAGAAGCAAGAGACGCCGCAACAATCCAGTCGGCAAGGTATCTTCAAGGCCTGCGTCGCTACCACAATCGCAATGTCCATGGCCGCGCCTTTTTGGTCGGGGATCTCGTTCTAAGGAAGATACAAACCACCAAGGACAGGCACAAACTATCCCCCATCTGGGAAGGGCCGTTCATTATAGCCGAGGTCACGCGGCCAGGCGCCTACCGACTGAAGACCAAAGACGGCGCCCTCATCACCAACTCATGGAACATAGAACAGCTACGTCCCTTCTATACCTGAGTTTTACATTTCCCATGTGTACAGTCTTTCTGACTCACTACCCCGCTTATTCCAACCGAGTAGTGAGTCGGGGGCTGCATGTATATATGTGTTCTGTCAATAACATACAAGCTTATTTCACCCCGGTTATGAAGCCTTACCACGACTGATGCGTTCGCCCGAGTATAGCATCTTACTCCGAACGTTTTTTATCAAGTTCTACCAGACTAACTCGGTGCATGCTACATGGTCGGGTAAAGCTAATGACATCCGAATAATAAGCTTGGCGGCACGACACATATATTTACACATGATCGAATATGAAAGCATATATATATACCGACTACAAAATGTATTGCCTTTACAGACCCAGGTCTCGGGTAATCACTTCAGCAGTCGGCTTCGCCTGTGCGATCAGCTCCAGCGCTTCCTCGGGCGTCGTCTCCTCGGAAAATCCCTCCCCGATGGCCTCAATGTCCGCCCTCGGGTAGATGGACTTGGTCATTGCTAGGGTCTGGGCCACGCCGGCGGCAACCCGCTCGTCTGAGTACCTTTTCAAGGCACTCGGCGCGTCCTCGAGACGCCCCATTATCTAAGGAATTCTGCTACAGCTGGTCCCCACTGGGCGGGGATCTACAAGGTCAAGGAGCCCTTTCACGGACCCGACGAGGGCCTCCCGTGACTCCCTGATTGACCTTATCTCCTCCGTGTAGAACCGATACTGGGCCTGGACGTTGGCTCTCATGCCTGCCCAGATCGGCCGGCAAGTAAGCTTGTCAGATTCGGCTACACACAGGGTGACTAATGTATTGGCTGAGATCACAGTCGGGGTGAGGACTTACTTTCTAGTCGGCCTCCCACCCGGCTACGGTCTTCTCCAGTCCGGCCTTCTCCTTACCAAGCTTGACGATGGCCTTCTCCAACTCGGACTTCTCCCGGTCAAGCTCGGTGTTGGCCTTTGTCAGGTCAGCCTTGACCCTTTCAAGCTCGGCCTTGGCTTCTTCAGCCTCCTTCAGCTGCGACTCCCTCTCCGCTCGGGTCTTTAACTCCGCTTCGAGGTCTGCACCACGGATTAGCCAAGAGCTCAATCGTGCAGTCATGACACCACCGGGCAGTCGGGATCGACGTAGCTGGAGGAATACATCAACGGTCCAGTCGGGAAGATATGCTCGAGGATTTTACCTCTGATCTTCTCGGCTAGGGCCCATGTCTCTGCCCTGAGATGATCAGCGCCGCTCTTCAGCCAGGCCTCCCTCCTCGTGTGACGCGCCTCCATCTCGGCCTTCAATGCCCGGAGTTGTTGTAATTCTGTGAGGTGGGGAGCCATCTCGACCAGGATCTCCGTCATCGCCTCGTTCGGTCGACGAGCTTCTGTTCGGGACAAGGAACAAACCGACGACAGAATCAAACATCAAGACAAGAAGATCACTGGAGCTTTACTACAAGAATCATACCGCGACCCCTTGGGACCCGCTGATGGCGGCACGAAGCAGGCTCTCGCGCTCTCTCCTTGCGGCGACTTCATCGAGCCTGAAGCTTTTCATAGTGCCGTCGCGAGTGGTCCACGTGAGGGTCCGAGGCATCACACGTGGGGGAGCTTCGATCCGAGGCAAATGTGGGATCTCCGGCGGCGGCGGTAACGGCGACGATGGCGATGACGATAACCATGACGGCGACGGGGTCCTGGCCTCGGCACCGCCTTCCCCTACAACATCGAGGACCGGCTCGGAGGTTCCGTCCCCCGCTTCCGCAATGTACGGTGCCTCGGGGGCTGGGGCCTCAGTTTCAACAGCCACCTCTTGGTCGAGTGGCGGTAGTGGCCCTGTAGTCGGTGCCACCTCGGTCTCAGCGACCGGGCTGGCCGCCGGCTCGGCAGGTGTGTTCGCTGCCGCTGGCTCGGCTGGGGCGGACTCATCAAGTGGAGCAGATGGGTCAACCTTTTTGAGGTCGATATCGGCCCGCTTCCTGCACAACGAAGCAAGACATCAGGACTGTATTTTAACATACAACGACTACAGAAGGCCTGGAGTAGCGCACCTCTTGGAGAACTTCAGCTTCCTGCCAGCCTGTCCGCTCCTCGGCGAAGCGCTAGCATCGGCACTCGCCCCGGTCGGTGTCATCGATGGCAGAGGCATATCAGCCTGAGTCGGCCTCGACTCCGGTATGGTTGGTTCGGGTTCCTTCGCCCCAATCGGCCTCTGCTCTGGTTGGCCCCTTCGCGGCGTTGTTGCTGAGTACGACAACGTCGAGCCCAAGCCTGCTGATCTCAGCCTGGGACTCGACCGCGTGGGCGTTGTGGCAGCGGTGTCCTTTATCTTCAAGCTGCCACTCACGGCGCGCGCTGTCATGGCCCCCTCGCCTCGATATAAAATCGGCTTCTTCCCCGCTCTCTTGGAGTTGGGTTGGGCATCAGAGGGACTCCTCGCCCTCTTCCTCGACGCGACCGCAGACAATGGACGAGAGTCTTCATCAAATTCCTCATGCCACTACAAGCAAGTCGACAAGATAACACCACGCAAGGTTGAACAATCACCGTTCCACAGGCGTTCACCACAGAAGAAGGTAGAAGGTTACCTTGGTCCGCGGCCGGATGAAGCTATAGGCGGCAACTCGGCGGTTATCATCTTCGGTGGCAACGACCCCTTCAGAGAAGTAGCCAAACAAGGTATCGGTCACTGCCCCCTTGTCCGCCGTCTCGCTGCTCACCCGGTCGGGATCGTGTTTACCTTTGAAGGCCCAGCCGAAAGCGCTTCTCAACTTCAGCGGCTGGACGCGCCTCGTCAGGAAACGACGAGCCACCCAGGGCCCTGTCAAGCTGGCCCTCTTGAGGTCATCTATCTTTGTCAGCAATATATGTGCCTGGCCCAGTTCTTCAAAGGTTGGCTCCGAAGACCAGCTGGGCAACACCGCCGGCGGCATACCAGTAAACGGGCGCAAGGAAGGAGCTAGATCGGCGCAGTAAAACCACTCCTTGTGCCAGCCCTTTAGAGAAGATTTCAAGGGCAAATCGATATATGTTTTCTTCCCATCACTCCTTAGTTGAAGGCCAGCCCCCCCAATCACACTGATATTACTCTTGGAAGGCTGGGGCTTGACATGGAACAAGTGTCGGAAGAGGATGAAATGGGGCTCAACACCCAGAAAGCACTCGCAAAGAGTAACGAATATGGAGATCTGAAGGATCGAGTTGGGATTTAAATACACCAACTCCAGCCCGTAGAAATCAAGGATGCGGCGGAAGAAATCGGACGACGGAAGACACAAGCCCCGATCAAAGAAAGAGGCGAAAACTACCGTTTCACCAGGCCGGGGGTTGGGGCTCGACTCATCCCTCGCCGACCGCCAACGGATCACTTCTTGGCTGGGCAACTTCAGCTCGCTCTCCAGCCGTCTCAGCTTCACCGAGCCGCAATCCGAGATTGGCCAAGAACTCCCGGGCGCACCCGCAAGATTCGTCGCCTTCGGCATGATTGGAGGTGGTGAGATTTGGGGGAAAGCAAATCAGGGGCTTGGAATAAACGAAGAGGATTGAAATCACCCGAGTCCGGGTGGGGAACGGCTGCTGCTAACCCTAGCCGGGCGGGAGGCGAAAAGCTAGGCACGAAGGTGGAAGACGAAGAGATTGGCTGCTTTGGGGAAGACGACGGAATCTTTTTCTCTCTCCCCATTCTTTTATAGCTTGTACCGACTAGATGGGCCCAGGCCTGCACAGTTGGTATTGGGCCGACAAGACATGAGTTCCTACAGTAGCATGCTCCATGTGGGCCGCCCGCAGGCTGAGTTGAAATTATAGCGCTGGTGCTACCCACAGGAATCGATGAGGTAAACAGATATGCTTCATGAAAGCCCTGTTGCTAAACATATATGTTTGGGTATCTGTTTTATCCACCAGGTCTCGAGGATATATCCTTACAAGGATCACAAGCTGGTCTTCATTAAAATTGGGGATGCAGGTATCTTTCTCGGGAACACCTGACCACATAATGGATTTATTTTCATAAAGTGGTACTTGGCCTACATGCATAGCCATCAGTTGCCATGAGCGACATTATCCCAGCTGACATGACGCTGAAGAGTCTAACTTTCGAGTAGTGCACTATTCGGGAGAGACTATAAATATCTATTCCCGCTGACATGATGCGGAAGAGTCTAGCTTTTGAGTGGGACGCCACTCGGAAAAGACTATAAACTCATATTCCGACTGACATAAAGTCGAAGAGTCCTATATACGAGTAGCCTCCTACTCGGCAAGACTATAAATTATATTCCGGTTGACATGATACCGAAGAGTCTCATATACCAGTAGTAATCTACTCGGGAAAGACTTCTAGGTTAAAGATCTTTGACTTTATGTTTAATTGTCTTCACAATTAAGCACAAAGTCGGGGGCTACACCTAATAGGTGCGCCTATTCGGCGCACACTATTCATATATTTACATGAAGCCCTTCATAGCCTCGCTGCCAGCTGACATAAAGCAGAACTCGGGAAGACTTACTCGGACAAAGAGTACTCGGGAGCATCGCACTCGGGTAACCTTCACCGTGGAGGATGAGCACTCGGCATCAGCTATGACTCAACTATGAAGGTCTCAGGGGCTACTGTGGGAGCCATGGGCCCCGGGTACCTCACTACAAGCACATGGGCCACTCGGATAGAGGATGGGCCAGATCATGTAATTAGAGATAAGATAGCACCCGGCAGGCTGTGCCTTGTACAATAAGGAAACATAGCCTTAGTCGGATAGGATTCTATCTCTAAGAAGGAAATCCCTTGGTCGTATCCGACTGGGATCCTTACCATGTACCCCTGTCCCCTAGTATATAAAGGGAGGCAGGGCGCCCCATGAGGGCACACCAGATCATTGATCATAAAACCACCTCAGAGGAATAACACCTCAACTGGACGTAGGGTATTACCTCACATCGAGGGCCTGAACCAGTATAATTTTCCCGTGTTCCTCTGCAATCGACCGAATTCCAGGTCGCCGAGTAGCCCCATAGTATTATTGCCGGTGCAAAGCATCGACAAGTGGTAAAAGCAGTCTTGGGTATGTCTTCCTCACGGATTCTCAACTGGTGATAACCGGAGCGGAGATCTATCTTTGATAACACTATGGCTCCTTCCTACTGATCAAACAGATTGCCAATTCTAGGCAAAGGGTACTTGTTCTTGATAGTGACTTCATTCAGTGCATGATAATCTATGCACATCCTCTGGGTTCCATCCTTCTTCTCCACAAAATAACTAGTGCTCCCCAAGGTGATGTACTAGGTCTAATGTATCCTTTTGCAAGCAACTCCTCTACTTGCTTCTTCACTTTTGCCAACTCATTAGCACCCATCTGATAGGGTCTCTTATGGATAGGTGTGGTGCCTAGGGCCAAGTCTATCCTGAACTCAATGTCCCTCTTGGGCGGCATTCCAAGTAAATCACCAGGAAAAACATCAGGTAATCCCGTACCACAGGGATTTCTGCTAGGGTTACCTGGTTTAGGGTTGCCAGAGAGGATTGGGTAGAGGGAGCACAGATGGTCACCTTATTCCCGAGGCTAGAAGTCAAGGTAATAGTTCCAGTGGCACAGTCAATCACTCCTTTGTGCTTGGTTAGCCAGTCCATCCCTAGGATGACATCTAGATCTTCGGATTTTATCAAGGCCATATCAGTTAGAAAAGGGGTGCCCTGGATTTCTAAGGTTACTGAAGGGCTAAACTAGGTTGTATGCATTTGATTTCTAGGTGTATTAACCATGAGAGGTTTATCCAACTTCTCTATTGATGACCCATGTTTTCTTGCAAATCCCCTTGACAAGAAAGAATGTATAGCACTTGAATCAAATAATACTGTTGTAGAAACTGAGTTAACAGGAAATGCACCTAGGACGACGTCTGGTGCAATTTGGGCCTCTTCCGCCGTGACATGGTTGATGCGGGCCCTGACAGTGTTGGAGGAGTTCTATCTTGGTGCAGCTGGATTAGGGCGCTTGGGCTTCAGGCACTGCGCAGCATAGTGTCCGGGTTCTCCACAGTTATAACAAGTTAGGGGCTTTCCCCCAACTTCCTTCTTGGGCGGCTGGTTCTAAGCAGGTGTGGTAGCAGGACGAGGAGGAGGACGGTTGGCGACCACGCCACCACCAGTAGTGTTGTTGTAGAACTGGCGCTGTTGGCGCGGTGCGGACAATGAAGAACCTCCTTGTTGAGCCTGAGATGGCACCGCAACACGCGGCCTCTGGTTGCTCGACTACTGGGCTCGGAAGCTAGCAATCTTACGCTTCCTCTGCTCCATCCGGTTGTGCTTGTCCTCTTGACGAATGGCTTTTATCCACCAACTTTTGAAAATCCACGTAGTCCCCTGAGATCAGCTGGACTGAGAGCTCATCATTCAATCTTTCCAAAAACTTTTCTGGCCTCTCGGAGTCTGTGCTAACATCCTTGGGAGCATAACGGGCAAGGCGGTTGAACTCATAGAGGAACTCAGTCACCGAACGGTTGCCTTGCTTGAGAGCCCTAAACTCCTGGCCACGACCCCAGCTAGGATATGTGTCTTCTTGAAGGCAGCGGTGAACTCTGCCCATGTGATAGGCCTTCGACTCTGTTGGCCTGGAAGTGGTCCCACCACTCGGATGCGGGCTCATGCAGTTGATGAGATGCAAATGAGACCTTCTCCTAGTCCTACACTGTAAGAGGTCCAACTTCTTCTCAATGGCGAGAAGCCAATCCCTAGCCTCCACTGGGTTGGTCATGCTGGTGAAGGCAAGAGGCCTCACACGGAGGAACTTTGCGAGCTTGTTCTGGGGCGGAGGAGGAGGGGCATCTATTGTTGAGGTCCTTCGTTGTGCTAATTCTACATTTGTTGGACCAGCATCGCCATGAGCTAGTTTTGGTTGGCGAGCACCTATGCCAACGTAGGGTTCTTGGGCACCCGAGGGTCCATTGGGAATGTGTTGACCAGACAACCCACCGTTGTCGTTACCGTCCTGTTGGTTGTTGTTCCCACTATGAGTGTTCACCATCTGTAGAGAGCAGAGCATAGACGAGAAAAGCAAAGGAACTCTAAGGATAGGGGCACATATTATTTAAACTTTGACTTATATTGCTCTGAACAGAGTATTTAAACATTTAAATTGTTTAAGCCACACCACACCAGCAAAGAACACACTTAACTCTAGCAGTTATATCACCTCCCACAGACATAAGCTGCTAGCTAAACTCCACACTCACAAGCAAGACCTAAGCAAAACAACCGCTGATGGCAACGGGGTGCCCGATCTTCTGTTAGGTAAGGATAACTCTCGATTTGGTGGAGAATTGACACTCACGATCCAGCTTCTAATCACCAAGACCCAAACCCTGCAATCGTAGCACCACGTCTCCTCTCGTTATCAACCGTGCGCTGCCCGATTGATCTCGCCACGAAGGCTAATCCCTGCATGCGAATCGAAGAACACAAGCAAGAACAAGAAAGATTGCAACTCAATTGCAAATAAATGATTATACTCTTAAGTTGGGGTCTCACAAACCGATAAACGGCGAAACTGTTCAAAAACAGATTAATCTAAGCAAAACCCACCTTTAAACAATGACGGCTACTGTATATATAGGAGTTGGGATGTCCTAGGGTTATCCCTAGGGTGCACACCCCTTGGGCTTAGCCCACGACACAATTACAAGGCCCAAGGCCCAAAACAGACTCGGATTGGAAGAGGTATGTGTCTTATTTTGATGATTCCAGACAGCTCAGGAGGAATTTTGACGTGGGATCAAAACCATCTGAAAGTAGACTCCATAAGCTTTCCAAAAAGTACTCATGGACCCCAAAAGTCCTTCTAGATCAGCGGCTAGGTCCGTTTGAAGTTGATGCTGTCGGGAGGCCCGAATCCGAATCCAAAACGTGCAGAACTTCATCTCTTGCCTTCTATGGACCAAAAGTGACATGGTGATGTAGGAGTAGACTTGGGTAAGGTCTTGGTTTGGTCTCCAATCAACTTCTTTGATCATTCATGCGTTCGTTGCGCTCGGCCTCTTTCCCTTCACCCAAGTAAGTATCTCTGCAAACGAGAACACATAAAACTCATGGTGCAGTAACAACTGTTTAAATATATAACACATAAATCTTCCGTAGAAAGCATGCACCTTTGATTGATAAATACATAAGATAGCTATGGTCAAATCCGAGCTAGTGATGTCCTACCACTTGATGGCAACGGGGTGCCCGATCTTCCGTTAGGTAAGGATAACTCTTGATTTGGCGGAGAATTGACACTCACAATCTGGCTTCTAATCACCAAGACCCAAACCCTGCAATCGCAGCACCACATCTCCTCTCGTTATCAACCGTGCGCTGCCCGGTTGACCTCGCCACGAAGGCTAATCCCTGCATGCGAATCGAAGAACACAAGCAAGAACAAGAAAGATTGCAACTCAATTGCAAATGAATGATTATACTCTCGAGTTGGGGTCTCACAAACCGATAAACGGTGAAACTGTTTAAAGACAGAATAATCTAAGCAAAACCCACCTTTAAACAATGACGGCTACTGTATATAGGAGATGGGACGTCCTAGGGTTATCCCTAAGGCGCACACCCCTTGGGCTTAGCCCACGACACAATTACAAGACCCAAGGCCCAAAGCAGACTCGGACTGAAAGAGGTACGTATCTTGTTTCGATGATTCTGGACAGCTCAGGAGGAATTGTGACATAGGACCAAAACCATCTGAAAGTAGACTCTATAAGCTTTCCAACAAGTACTCATGGGCCTCGAATGTCCTTCTAGATCAGCGGCTAGGTCCGTTTGAAGTTGATGCTGTCAAGAGGCCTGAATCCGAATCCAAAACGTGTAGAACTTCATCTCTTGCCTTCCATGGACCAAAAGTGACATGGTGATGTAGGAGCAAACTTAGGTAAGGTCTTGGTTTGGTCCCCAATC
Organism: Oryza meyeriana var. granulata; assembly: GCA_003991445.1. Classification (NCBI taxonomy): domain Eukaryota; kingdom Viridiplantae; phylum Streptophyta; class Magnoliopsida; order Poales; family Poaceae; genus Oryza; species Oryza meyeriana. The sequence goes on from RYFJ01000252.1 coordinate 466,826, forward strand.
AACTTCTTTGATCATCCATGCGTTCCTTGCGCTCGGCCTCTTTCCCTTCACCCAAGTAAGTATCTCTGCAAACGAGAACACACAAAACTCATGGTGCAGTAACAGCTGTTCAAATATATAATACATAAATCTTACGTAGAAAACATGCACCTTTAGTTGATAAATACATAAGGTAGCTATGGTCATATCCGACCTAGTGATGTCCTCATCATCCTCCCCTTCTTGATTGGAAACCGTCCACGGTTTCACCATGTCATTAAGCCTGATGAACATATCTTTATTTTTCACAACATAGGATGAGGTAGTGATGTGCATATGGTTGGATTCTGAAATTTTTAAACACGGAGAACACTTTATAGTGTCGTGCAGTTCACAACACTCCCTTTCTTGCAAACCAACCTGCAACTCATTTAAACAACTAGAGGAACTAGATAGAGAATTATTTATACTCATGCGGTCCTCTAGAAAAGATATATCATTATGAAAAGGAGGTATATTAAAATTTGAATAAATATATACTCTATACACATTATATTCTCCTTTATTATCATAATTGCCAATAACATGAAAAATTACATGAGAAGGACATGGCAAATCAGATCTAACAAATAATTTCTTCTCTAAACAATTGAATGGACAAAGATCATCAAACTGAATATAGCCCTAAGTATTTAAAGAAGATAGCAATCTAAGCTCTTCATTCTCGCTAGCAATGTGAACAACATGTCTAAAATCAGCACATGGTGGTTCAACAACATTACTAACATGTTCATTCACTAGCTGTGGCATGGATATAAGTGAAGCATTGCACAACTCTTCTTTATCACAAGAAATAGAACCCAAATCATCATGTGACAAAGGTAATATAAAACATGATTCCACTGGTGATTGCTCTAAACTAGCATAATTAGTGGACATAGATAGCACATCAGAATTGTCCATACCTTGAGTGAATGTAGCACTATTTCTGTTACCTTTGTTCTCATTTTCAAAAACTGTAGGTGCACTCTTAATTAAACCATCTTGAAACATGCATGGAACAACAGGTGAATCTTCTTTCTCTATGTCTTTCTTCCTTTCCTCATTACTTTGGCTCTTCTCAGATACTTGCAAAATGTCAGTGCCCAAAGAAATACGTTCGTTTTGCAATAACTCAGATTTAGGTAAAGGCATCAAAGCATTAGTATTATTACATTTATTTATGAAAGCCTCATGGTTTTTAATCTTCTCCCTCTCAAGATCGTCTTTCAAAATTACAGTAGGGGACATAGGTAGTAACTTAAATTTCTTGCCATTATGTGTAAACATGTACGTGTTGGTTCTACCACGATGCACAACATCTTTATCATATATCCAAGGTCTACCCAAAAGTAGAGAACATGCTTGTATTGGAACAACATCTAATATGGCACTATCATGATAATTGCCTACGGAAAACTCCACTTTCACAATTTTACTTACCTTCAACTTACCGTAGAAATTGAACCACTGGATGTAATAAGGCATAGGATGCGGTTGCGTCGATAATCCAAGCTTCTCGACCATATCTGAACTTACCAAGTTGCTACAGCTCTCACTATCAATGATAATACAGCATGCTCTATTGTGAACCACGAACCTTGATTGGAACAAATTGTGGTGTTGATTTTGCTCCGCTTTCTCCATTTGAGAACTTAGCACTCGTTGTGCCAAAGTACTCTCATGCGTGTGGTGTATGTTCGGCTTGGCAAGACCAGCGTTGACCCCCTTCAGAATGGTTTCATTCAGCCCCTTCATCATCTGGTCAATGTAGCCTTGCATCTCGCCACGAAGAACGCACTCTGCCATTTTGTTGGACCCTGGCATTATTAGCAAGAAAACAGACAAAACACAAAAGTATTATCCCTATCAACTACTACTATGCAAGGATAGTGGACACTCGCAAATGACAGCACCTTACTGAGCTCTTACAAGGTTCTGAGACTAGCGAGCAAAGGATGGTACAACCGGTGGCTGGTTCGTGATACCTTAAGAGTGTGATCCAGCGATTGCAAGGGTCGAGACCGTGCTGACCAGAAGTATATATGTGGAGCTTGGAAGGCCAAAAAATGTTAGTGGCACACAATTTAATAACAGATAGTAATGCTGAATAAATGTCCAAAGCACTTGTCCTGGTTGCTGGCCTAAACGCGTTCTAAACCAGATGTGATAAAACAAGGGACAAACAAGTATGAAAGGACAGCAGCAAGGAAATAAGGACAAGGCAAAAATACAGCACAAAACAGATGGCTCCCTGGTGTGTCCTATGTGCTCCTCTTCTTTTTTTCTCTTCTTTCACACCCTTTTTTTCTTTTATTTTTCTGATATTTTTTTCTCAACTAGGAGCATAGGAAGAACAACCTCAGGAGGTGGCAGCTCAGTCTGATATAAGGTGTGGTCTGTAGAAATACACGAGCGTGCTTTAAAAAGCATGCTGGAACTTTGAAGTGCGGAAACCCAATTTTCCGGGCTGAATTTCGCAAAAAATTTTCAGACAAACCCAACCAGGTCAAGGAGTAGTGGATGGGAAATTTTCTGTAGATGTTCTGTAGATGTCCGTAGACTATTTATTTGCCTGATTCCGAGTTCGTATGCGAAAGTTATGGCTGTTTCAAGGAAGCTCCTCCGTATCAATGTTTTGGTGGAGGCTGATTCGGGATCAGATGGTGCTGTCTAGGGGGGTGCGGTGGATGGATCACGAACTGGACTCAAACACAATCTAAGCCAGCAACCGAACTCGACCTAGGACACAAACTCAACACTACGGACTCTGAAACCGAATTATGCAAAAGGCTAAACGTGGTTGTAGGACAGGGGAAAAAACCTATGACTACTAATTTTGTTTTTGTGGCTTTTCTGGACTCTAGGTATAGGAAACTGTTGACGCCGAAAACCGCCGGGTGTGCCGAAAAGCTTGCTGACGATCTGGTTCGGCGTCTGGTGACACGCGAAGGCCTGGGAGATCTGCTTAGCTCCAGTGCAGGTCCTAAAATATTTGAGGTTCGCGGGCGTGCCAGTCAATTTGACCTCACAATTGACAAGGAGATGAAGAAATTAGATTACTGATCCAATCGGCCAGCAAGCCGATACGGATCCCTTCCAGCCGATCGCCGCTATGCTCGTGCCCGGGTCCCCGCCTGTACTCGTGCCCGGGTCTCGTGCTCGGGTTCGCGCTCCCGGGTCCTCGCTTGTGCTCGTGCCCGGGTCAGCAGCAACTGCACATCGGCTATCGGCCGATACGGACTGATGTAGGCTCCTTGTAGCCGATGGCCGATGGCACCTGTGTATCGGCTAGGAAACCGATAGCGCTACGAGCAAAGACAAGATGTCAGTACAACATGTGCATCGGCTAGGAGCCGATGATAAAATAGATAAGCAAGATAGTAAGCTAGCCGACTGCCGAGGAAACACATGTGCATCGGCTAGGAAACCGATGATAATATAGATGACAAACAGTAAGGATAATACAGTCGGCTTTATAAAAAGATAACATATCGGCTAAGCACTCCGATAGAACGTCGCATACACACCGATCGGTTCGACAAGGATAAATCTATTATTATCGATCTAGTAGTTCAAACCTAACTGATGCAGCACAGATCGATAATAATAAAGGAACCTCAACAAACCGATAGATCTAATGCAACTGTGATGAAAATAACTTACCGGCTATACATTCCGATAAGACGCTTGCACAAAGGCTATCAGCCTAACAGGAATAATTTATCGCTAGCAGTTTAGTAGGTCGGACCCAACCGATGCAGCACAAACTGATGATAAACTACCCCCGATAAACTGATAAAAACTATGCACGCGTGATGTGATATACCTGACCAGCCTAAGAGTCGGAACCGAAACCGATGCAGCCGTAGACAGATCCGATACACCGTGGTAAGCCGACTACCATAGACCGACTAGAATATCGGACCTAACCGAGAAAGTCCTAGCCGATTGGTAGTCGGGGTAACGAGACTTACCCTCTCGCAGGAGTTCGGACCTAACCGATGCAGCCCCGCTCGAGAAGCAAGAACCCGTTGGTAAAGGGTGGCGATGCGCCGAATTTGATTTGATCGATTAGATATTTTACAAGCTACCCGGGCATACGTATATATACCCCGAGTTACAAGAGTCCTTATAGGACACGGTACAGGACTTTCCTAACTAGAAAAAGGAAAACTGACAGACCTGATCGGACAAGAGATCAGGTTTCCTAAAGGATAAAGCTATCTAATAGGCAAGATAAATAACTGCCATAACGTGGTCTTCACGATTCCTTCCAGGTTTGGTCTCTTCCAGATGAGCTTCCATTGGCTGACATGGCTTCTTTCCTTAACCGAACATGGATATGAATCGTGCCAAATTTTGGCGTTAACAGAAACAAAGATTGAAACAGGAAGGAAAAGATAATACCTAACGGTCAACCTTCGCTCTGATACCACTTGATGGCAACGGGGTGCCCGATCTTCCGTTAGGTAAGGATAACTCTCGATTTGGCGGAGAATTGACACTAACAATCCGGCTTCTGATCACCAAAACCCGAACCCTGCAATCGCAGCACCACGTCTCCTCTCGTTATCAACCGTGCGCTACCCGATTGACCTCGCCATGAAGGCTAATCCCTGCATGCGAATCGAAGAACACAAGCAAGAACAAGAAAGATTGCAACTCAATTGCAGATAAATGATTATACTCTTGAGTTGGGGTCTCACAAACCGATAAAAGGCGAAACTATTCAAAAACAGATTAATCTAAGAAAAACCCACCTTTAAACAATGACGGCTACTGTATATATAGGAGTTGGGACGTCCTAGGGTTATCCCTAGGACGCACACCCCTTGGGCTTAGCCCACGACACAATTGCAAGGCTCAAGGCCCAAAACAGACTCGGACTGGATTAGGTACGTGTCTTGTTTTGATGATTCTGGACAGCTCAGGAGGAATTTTGATGTGGGACCAAAACCATCTGAAAGTAGACTCCATAACCTTTCCAACAAGTACACACGGGCCCCAAAAGTCCTTCTATATCAGCGGCTAGGTCCGTTTGAAGTTGATGATGTTAGAAGGCCCGAATCCGAATCCAAAACGTGCAGAACTTCATCTCTTGCCTTTTATGGACCAAAAGTGACGTGGTGATGTAGGAGTAGACTTGGGTAAGGTCTTAGTTTGGTCTCCAATTAACTTCTTTGATCATCCATGCATTCCTTGCGCTCAGCCTCTTTTCCTTCACCCAAGTAAGTATCTCTGCAAACGAGAACACACAAAACTCATGGTGCAGTAACAGCTGTTCAAATATATAACACATAAATCTTACGTAAAAAGCATGCACCTTTGGTTGATAAATACATAAGCTAGCTATGGTCATATCCGAGCTAGTGATGTCCTCATCAACCGCTAACACTGTAACAGCCCACTTTTGTTGTTTGGTGCATAAAACCGTTTTTCCATCTGCATGCTCTTCATGTCATCTTTCATGCATGAAAAACCCAGCCTTGTCCCCAAGTTTCTTTCGGTTGGAAGGATGCTGCCCCAATCGGACCATCCTCTTGGGGATTGGACGGTCCGAATCCTTCCCATCGAACCAGACGCCTCCCGATCGGACCAGCCGCCTCCCGATCGGACCTTCTCCCGCGCCCGCGCTTGCTCGCGCCCGGGCTCTCTCTCGAGTCCGCGCCCTTTTCTCGTGCCCGGGGACTTGGCTCTCTCTTGAGTCCGCGCCCTCGCGCCCGGACTCTGCTCCCGACCTCGAGCCCGCGCCCGCGCCCTCTCGCTCCCGACCTCGAGCCCGCGCCCTCGCTCTCGAGCCCGCGCCCGCGCCCCCTCGCTCCCGACCCCGCGCCCGCGCCCGCGCTCTCTCGCGACCGCGCCCTCTTGCGAGCCCGACCCCGCGCCCTGTCTCTCGCAAGCCCGCGCCCGCGCCCTCGCCTGCGCCCGCGCCTGTGCTCTCTCCCGAGCCCGCGCCCGTGCTCCCTCTCTCCCGAGCCCGCGCCCGCGCCCTCTCTCGCGAGCCCGCGCCAGTCAGCTGGCTTTTTATTTTTCTGCCTATCTCTGTTATCATCGGCTTCTAGCCGATGCTCATGTATGCGAATGCTATCGGCAATCGGCCGGTTTGCTTTTCACTTATATCATCATCGGTTTGCTAGCCGATATATATAGGTGCTGTCGGCCATCGGTATGAGGAGTCCATATCGGCCGATTGGTTTCGGCGTCAACACATGGTTGTTGGAGACAGTCCTCAGGCGTGAATCGTTGATACATGATGCTATCGGTTGTGCCCTGTCCTCCATCGTCCAAACGAGATCACGCGAGAATCTCTCTCCGCCCGTGCGGCTCGGCCAGGTGGCTTCCTCTGCGCGCCCTAGACCACGTGAGAGGGAGAGGCAGAGCCGCCTTGGGACCTCGTGAGATACCCCCGACAGCCTCAGCAGCGCCCTGCCCTGTCCCATCTGTCTGCTGCACAATTGCCCGCGCACACGCCATCGCGAGACCGTGGAGCAGAGCAGCGCCCCTCCCCTCTCCTCTCCTTCCCTGCCTTCCTTTTAACCAAGCCTATGCCCTCCTGCCTCCCCAGCTCGCCCTCTCTCTCACGCACCCAAGGACCCAGGCGATTGCCCCTTGGTTCGCTGAGAACGTGAGGTGCCGCCCACGGCGCCGGCGAGCACACGCTTTCCGTCTGAGAGCTCCGGTGAGTTTTGCCGTGTCTCAGCTATGTCACCCCATGTTCCTGCCCGACCTAACTCCGTTTTCATCCTCGGCAAGCAGCAGGCACCACCGCAGCCCCATCGTGTTTTGCAACGCCGACCGGGTGCCGCCGTGACCTTGCAGCCGCTGAACTGCGCCCTGGTGAGTTAGCGCTGTCCTGGCCGTATCACCATCTTCCCTTCACTCTTTGAGCTCATCATAGCACTTGACTGCAGCCTCCATCGCGAGCAAGCCTTTTGCCGAGCCGACCACCGCCTCAACGTCGCACCCCACAGCTGCACTCTTCGGTGAGCTTCTGTTTCTGCATGTGCTTCCTTTTTATTCCTGGGAGGTCACTAGTTCTCCCCACATCCTTGGCTTGGCCTGTCCTGCCATTGTTTTGCCATCCACCCAAGCGTCACCACCGTGGCCACATGTGTGGATGAGGCTCATTCGGAGCATGGCCGCATGTAGTAGAGCCTTCGATCTTGCATGCAGGACCCCTAGAGCTTCCCCACACCCCTGCATCACTAGCCATTCACTAGAGCATGAGAGGACAGAGGTAGACAAGCCGTGCATTAGCTTGGCTTTTCATCAAACACCTAAGGTGCGCTTGTGTTTGAGTGAGTAGTAGCCACCCCATCAGCCCCATGCAAGCCGGGTTGGCCCCTCTAGCGTCAGAGCAGGATAAAACCCCGAGTAGAGTAGCTGCTGTCGTTTTCTTGTTTTTGCCGGTTATCGTTAACGTGCGAAGATGTGTAGTTTGCTCGTGCGAAGACATCGTTTTTGGACCGAGGCGTTCGCCACTACCGAAGCCTTCCCGTAGGTTCCACCTGTACATCCAGTGACTCCTAGGCCCTAGAAACCCTCCACGCCCCCAAATGCCTTAGATTAAAACTTCACGCCCGGTGGATTTCACGTGTTAGGCCATTTTAGTGACGTGTGAGCGTGCGCAATTAATATCCTAGCAAGTTGGAGAATATCCACTTTTGGGAGTTGTCCTTAGGTTCACAGCAGCACACATGTAGGTTTCGTACCATAAAAATGCCCTAGAACCGAAAACGTCTCAAATAGACCACCCGTTAAGTCGGTAGAGATGTTTTCAGCGTTTCTGCAGTTCGGTGAGAGGCGAAACGCGTTTCTCATTTATTTTTGATTTTTAGGATAGAGCAGACTTCGTTTAGCGTATCTCCCTCATACAAACTCGATTCAAGCGATTCTTTTTCCTAAATTCGTCTAAATCATGCACTTGCATATTCTGCAAAAATATTTGTACTTCCTGTTCTGTTAAATATTTTGCCGTTGTTTTATTGCATTCGTTTTGGTATTCTCGGTAGAACACGACGTTGTTTGACCGGTTGTTGTGGAAGGATCAGAGGAGTTTCCAAGAAGTCCAGGAACAAGGCAAGCACCTTTCGATCAATTGCTCTATATTTCAAAACTTACAAACTATATTGATTGCAAACTATTATGCATGCGATGTTTTACTTGAAAATGTGTGGGAATTCTTGGGTAGTTAACCCTCTTGTTGCATATGCCTTATCCCTTGTTACTTGAGTATCATGAAATTCTTGTCACTTATGTTGCCACTGAAAATTTGGGTTCATGTGGTTGGGAAGATGTCAATGGTATGCCTTAGTTTGCTTTTTAAATCAAGGCTACTTGTTACTTGATTTTGGGATGTTGGGAAAAGCAGAAGCATTTGCGAAATTATGGAAATGAAAACAGTGGGTAATTTCACCTGTGCTCTTGGTGGAAAACAAAACTGAAACATTATGGCTTTTGACTTGGGCGAGTGGATGTAGTGTTCGGTGCCCTTGTTGTGGTACCTGTTGATTAGGTGGTTGTCTCGCGGCGGTCTATGCTAAGGACCGCTGATTCTATGGTGTAGCTAGAACCAAGAAGGCATAGTGCAAACCACATGTGGCTCTTATGGGGAGTTCCTAGTCTTAAGTATATTGTTGATACTAGCAATAGACCCGCCGGTGGTAGTAGTATGGTCATTTTTGTTGACATTGGTTATAGTGCGGGTTATGGTTTTTTGTCCATGGGAGTGATGGTACTTTGATTATTGTTCAAGGGTGACCAGCATACATTGTATGAGCCTTGGGAGATTTTGGGAGGTTTCTCGCCAACTCCTATGGATGGATGATAAGCGGGAGATATTTGTCTAGGTCACGGTGGAAGGCTTTGTCATTGATGGTGTGAGCTCCTGTGTGGTGCTCATATTGTCCCTTGTCATGTGGGTACAGTTGTACCACATCTCGAGAGTTAAAACATATTCGAATAGCCGTGTCCTCGGTTATGGACGACTTGGGAACTTTCGGCTCCAGTAGTAGTTTTAATTTTTTGTGGGAACTGTTTTGGGGAAAGATTTTTTTGGTGCGAACGGGGAGTTCGCTGGGATGGTTGTGGCAGCGTGTTGCACATAGTTGGCTGGCATGGGCAGGGAGCCCATATGGTTGGAAACACTTGGGGGTTGATGCTTATATACTTGCTTGCTGTGGTAGCTTGATTTTACAAAAATTTCGTTGCAAAACCGCAATGTTTTCGCTATGTTATTATTATGATTTATGCAAACTGCAGGACTGAACCATTCCTTGTTTATCTCGCATATTTGGAATACATTGCAACACACTATAGAGTCTTGCGGAGTACGTATTGTAATCACACACGCTTGTGTGACTTCTTTTTTTTAGAGATGGTTGAGGAGGAAGGACCCGACAATCGGGTACTTTCTATGAGTTCGGGTTTTGGAGACGACGACTTTTGACGGTGCTTACTAGGGCTCTACGGGGTTGGTTGCCTGTGGGCGGGCAGAGGCATACTGCTGGTTTTTGGTGCCTCTATTATCTTGTTTCCGCTGTTGAACTCTTTTGTTAATTTGTTGTGTTCTATTTGGCGTCGGCCTTATGTACCGCTAAAGTCTAGATCTCTTGTACGACTTATGTTTGGTACCGCTGTGAGCTGAACCTGTGATATATGGATTATGATGCCAATGTTGAATGTGTGTGCTAGCAATTGATCGTGGGACTAGCACGGTACACACATAGGGTTCGGTGGTCAAACCCGGGTCGACAACCAACGCCCCGAGGGTAGACTCTATTGAGGTGTCAGCTTTTCTGGTGTCGGAGTCGTACTCAGACCTGTTTGTCATCTTCATCTCCAAACAGCTAGCGGAGTAACCATCCACGATAGGGCTCGCGTCAGATGACGAGATCCTTCACCAGCTTCCACGAACGAGCCTCCTTCTTCTTCACCGTCTTCCATGTCCACCAATGGAGGAGTTCCAATACAAAGCGGCGCGTTGCTTCTCACGGCCTGAGTCTTCCTTTCTGCCAGCTAAAAAAATGCCGGTGGACAAGTCCTCTTCACAGGAGTGTTGCAAATCTTGATCGCTGGGGGTGGTGCCTCTCCTTTGAGTGCAGCAAGCTCTGGCTTCAAGCATTGGATCCACCTCTCTAGTCCCATGATGATGACGTGGTTGTGGTTCTCCTGGTCATGAGCTGCAATGGCCACATTGGAGTGGGCATGGTCCATCGCACTCAACATCCTCACCAATCGGTCCACCACTGGGTTCTCCCTCTAGGGTATCTCATATGTGTTGAACTCAGAGTTGAAGTGCCAGGATGGGTGGAAGCGGAACAACGAAGCTGCCAGTTGTGAGTTGAACCTCTGACACAGATCGCCGATGGCCACCAATGCTGCTTCTTTACAGGCGTGCTCGAAGTTTCTTCCTCCAACTTGATACTTAACGGATGATACGTCTCTCTTGTTGCTGAGTAGTGATATGCTGACTTGCACATCACGTCTGTTGCCACTGGGAACCACCATGTACACTGGGGCTATGTCACAGTTTAGAACCAGAGACAGGGCGTGTAGCTCCTTCATGAATCCTCCCACGTTCAAGTAGTACTCTGGTTCTTGTCTCGGTGGCATCTATAGAAAAATTAGAGAGACAATTTGGTTTTACAACAACTGTGCTTTAAACCATAAAGTTTAAATGAAAAGAAAGAATAAAAAGGAGAAAGTTAAAGTAAATAAGTACAGAAAATAATAGAGAGGACATAGGAAAAAAATTGATTATTTATTCTTTATTATATTTTTTGAAACAGTAACATAAATGTCTCTTTTTTCTGGAATTAAAGAAATAAATTTGAGAATTTGCTTTGTTGGAACTGAACAGAAAAGGATTTTTTTAAAAAAAATGGCAAGATTTTCAAATAGAGACTGGAAAAGAGTAATCATTTTTTGAGGGAGAGTAATGATATTTCAGACTATAATCAATTAAGATCTCATTAAAAGAAATAGATAAGGATAGAACTTGGTTTTCGAAATCTCAATTTTATTCACAAGGCTCTTAGGGCCACCAAGGGGCTTGTCCTACGGTCAAAGAGGATATGATACCAACTTGTCACACCCAAAATTTCCATCCAAAATTCGGGTGATTTTATTGTGCGGAAATCCTCGTCCAGGAATCAACCGAGGCACACAAATGACATAGTCGATAATCAAAGTAAGTGTCTTGCAAATAACGAGTATAATTATTACAGAGGCGAATGGAATCTCTCAAATAAATAAATGTCTTAGCAGCGGAAATAAACTAGCGACGAGTATGACGACTCCACACCATAGGTGCTTGACAAGGGTCCCACCTAGTTCTCCAAAAATCCTTCATCACTGTAGTACTCCTCTGATCATTGTTGATTGCAAGGTGAGTACATGGAATACTTCGCAAGCCACACAGCAAAGATGCAAGTGCACAGGTATACAAAGAAAGGCATAATAGGGCTCATTTGCATAACTAGCAATTAACAAGAGCATTTGAAGAAGTATAAACAAGTAGTCATTAGCAATATTAATCACCACCGCGTAACCTTCCAATGTAGTACGGGCCCAACCACTCCCAACCTAGAGCTAACCCAATTAATATCCACTTTAATTTAGTGTAAATGGGACTAATCACGCAAAACTTTGCTAGGCTGTCCATAACCATAGGCATGGCTATTCGAACAGTTTTACTCTAGCTAGAGGTGTACCAATTTACCCACAAGACACAACCCTACAACACGTTGCCATGTGCCTCAATACCACCACGGTACCTCGGAAAGGAGTTGTGACAGGACCATCCATGTAACCCGCATAATAGGAGTGCCTCCCGCCAAGCCTCCGGTCTCTGGTAGGGTGATCAAGTGCCTTCCCATAAGACGGCCCGGTGCCCGGACTTACCAATTGCCATGTGTGGACTTACAACAGCCACAAACACGCCCTGGTACCTCTTATTGAACGCGTCACACTTCAAATCCCATCATTACCCATTCTAGCTTGTGGTTAGTACGGGTATTGCTTCGCAAAGATAGCTCGCAAGCCGGTCCTTAAGTGTCATGAGTACCACTAGCATCAACAACATTCCATGTGCTCACAACCCACCATTTAGTCAAGTTTTAGTTGACCAAATTAGTTAACCACACACAACCTCGGTCGTGAACTGGATTGCCATCATTTCATGTCATTGATATGTCATTACTAGTATTTAAGTGATAGCCCACAAGTTCCACTATAGTTTCTAAGCATGGCTAAGCATAGGCCTAAAGTTATTCTAGCTAACCGATAATTAAAGCTAGCTAGTCACATTAACCCATAGGTACAAATAACATGTAATCAAAGCAAAGGGGATTAACAAGGCATTAGGTTTACCCTCCCGATGATTTTGCAAAATAAATGCACATTTGAATGAAATATAGCTTTAAACCATGGGTTCAACGTGCTCAAAGGGATTTAGGATCTGTGTGACTTGCCTTTCTACTTTGGGAAAGCCTCAGAACTCTCCTCAAAGAATCTTGCTTCTTCCAGAACATCGGCAACCAAAGGCAATAAATGAAACGGCAAAAGAGTACATAAGAACACACAACAGTACATAATTATATTTTTAATGGATGGATCTTGATTTTTAAAGAATTGTTCAAGTTGAATCACCCTAAATGGAGTTAGGACGAATTAGTTATCAATTTCTAAAGTTTAAAGCCTATTATATATGTTACAAAAAGTATTAAAGGATTTATGACGTCAGCCCTAGGGAGAGAGAGAACCGGCGGTGCTGATATGCAAGCCCCACATGGCAAAGAGAGAGGGGAGGCAGGTTCACCCTAGATTGAATCCAATCGGGTGGAGCTGCGGGGTGCTGACTACGCAGCCATGTTGGACGGGCGGCTGAGGTGGCGCTGATGGGGCGGTGACACGGACACGTAGCTAGCCGCGGTGGCAGCACGGGACCCTATGGTCACCGGCGTTCTACGGTGCGGCGACGCAAGTGGCTTGCACGGGGAGGTAGAGGACGACGCGACGATCCTTACCGAAGCGAAGATGATGACGAACGGCGACGGGAACTGGGTGGCAGCGAGCTCCAAGCGGTGAGGCGTTACGGTATGTCGATGACGGCGGTGCTCCGGCAGCGGAGAAGGAGTGGCCAGGGTTTGCCTCGCTCTTGCGGTCCTGGTGCGGGCAGCGGCGAGGTCTGGCGACGGCGAAGATGGCACCGGGGCTCGGTGGAAGTGCAACAGCGGCGGCGGAGACGATCGAGCACGACGCTAGGGGCTTTCTAGGGCTTGGCAAGCTCGAGAGGCGGCGGGATGAGGTAGAGAAGAACAATGGGATGGTATTTATAGGCTAAGGGGGAGAGACCGAGCTCGACACGGCAGCTGCGGAGCCCTAGGGCTTTTGTTTCCATGTGGGCGAGCCAAACCACCCCAATCTGCGCTGAATTTGACCGGATTTATTGGGGATTCGATGGAGGAGGATAAGGAACGGATTTCCCCTCAACCAATTTGGGGAAAAACGTGTGCGGATCGACGAGATTTGAGCGAGATTCACGGCGCCGAGTTGGAGAGGAACAGGACTGCCCGTCCTGAGCTCGACGAAGGAGCTGATAGGTGGGCCCCACCTATCAGCGGGAGCGAGGGCGCGGGCATGCCAGCAGGCTAGGCCGTAGGCGCACGGGGAGAGGGCGAGGCCGAGTAGGCCACGCGGGGAACAGAGAGGAGTTGGGCTGAATTCGGCCCAACGGCTGAGAGGGGATTTTCTAAGGATTTTTCATTTCAATTAATGCTGACATGTTCTTTGATTTATTAAAAATAATTCCCTTGCTCAATTAATTCCCAGAAAATTCCAGGAGCTAAAGGATTAAGCAAAGTATTTATTAAAATTTTATCTGGGTCATTTTTCTGTTGAAAATTTTCATAGATTTTTACTAACTCATTCCTTGCCATTTTAATAAATTCTAAAATGTATTTTTCACTTGATTTAAATATTTAGAGAATTTTAGAGTGTGACAATATTAGAAAAAAATCAACACATTAGCCATTGGTATAGCCATAAAAGCTTCCATGGTGCATATTAAAAAACTCGATCTCATTCTTATTTCCAATATTAACATGGTGATTGCCATAATAAAACCATATACAATTTGGCATTTCATAGATTTCAAGCATACATAAGCCAAATCATACTAAGTAAAGCATATACCGAATTGCCAATTCCTATCACTTAAAATTGGCCTTAAAACATGTATTTGGTAATACCAACTAGATAAGCAAAAATACATATACAAAATAATATGCAATGCCCTAACTTGGTATATGCATAATAAACATAACTTCTAAAACACACATACCTTGTTTTGGCGTTCAACGGACAACGGCTCAAAATTGTGTTCATGTATTCTACGCCATCCGCTCCTTTTGATATTCTCATTAGCATGCTGATGCCTTGCGCTCCAAGAAAAATCAACTTTCTCTTCTATTCCACAATTTCGAGAGCAAAACACCGTATTAATATCCATAGCACCATGTGAAGGAGAATCATCTTAATGACCGGTGATACTTCTTTCGATAAATCAGATTTACCATCACTCAGGGAAATCACCGGTCTTTCAACCTTTGCTACCCTGGGCCTCCACACTCGCTTAGGTATTGTTTGAGGCTTTAGTTTATTTGACACTACATGTCTTGCGTCTTCGGCCTCTTTCTCCTTTTGTTCTTAGGCCTGAAGACATTGTAGCCTCCTCTTTTGAAAGTGAGATAAACCAAAAGGTGCCCACTTCTGCTGTGGTTGAGTTCCATGAGCATGATTTTTATTTTTGTTACCTTTACTCACAGTTGAAGCTCCTACATCCTCTTTCCTCTTCTCTTCCTACTGTCTCTCTACTAGGCCGATCGGACAGGCATTAGACTGCCGGTCGGATCGACCTAGGCTCCGGACCGGTCAGCCTTGAGACCTGGTTGGACCAGCATCTCGTCCATTTGGTTCTATATGACCCCTGTCGAACCGGCCTTGAGGCCCAATCAAACCGGCAATACCGATGGTTGATTTGCTGGCTTCAGTCTTCTCAACTTGTGTTGCCTCCATAGCATCTTCAGAAGGTATTTGATCCCACTTTGACAACAACCATCTCCGAAGCTTTGGTTTTCTTCCTCACCCATACCTTTTTTACCTTTGATTCACCAGACTAATTCTTTGAACAAAAAAGTCTTTATTTGAGTTAGATGGAGAACTTGGTACTGACCTTGGTGATTCCGCCCATCCTTGATGAAATTGCATAGGCGATGAGTACGGAAACAACATCAGCAATAGAAGCATCCACAACATGTGATATATAAAAGGATAACCGGATGGTGGCATTGGACACGGATACCATGGCATTAGAATTGGAGGTTCCTATGGAGTTTGCACTGTTGATGGTTATGATTGCTTTGACATTGACCAAATCTCTCCCTAGGAGGTGATTTTGGTCTTTTGAATTATTAGGCCGACCATCGAATCATTGATCGGCCAATCCCTTCTTGTACTTAACCATAAGCATCTAAAACGTGAGCTTTGGCTTTTTAACCTTATTGGAGCTCAACACCTTATCTCTTTTGTTCTTGCAATCTTCGGCCCTTGTATTATTGAGACTAATCATCTCGGGCCGAGGATCCCCAATAATAACATTTTTCCCTTTTGTGAATTCGGCTTGACTTGGCTGAATCAACACTTTCTTGTTGTCAAAATCTATAAGGATGTGTTTGGTTTGAGAACGAAGTGGGATGGGTTAGATCCATTCCTGTTTTTTGGGATGGGATGGTCCCAGTTTCTGTTTGGTTGGAGAGATAGAATAAACCCTGTTTTTTGTTTGGTTGGAGGGATAGAAGGGGATGGAATGATCCTACCACCTGTTTGGATGGAAGGATGATGATAGGATGGCTGGATATAGATACCTCTGGTAAGGTTACCTCTCACGTTAAAGTACCAGCCGGTCCGACCTCAGGTAAAGCGCTGGTTCGACCGACACCCTATCTCATTTGCGCTGTCGGTACTGGACGCGGCCGGTCCAACCGGGTAGGGGGAGGTGGTCCGACCGCCACCCCCACTAGAACTCCCTGGTGGTATTGGATCCGGCCGGTTCGACCGGACAGGGGTGCGCGGTCCAGAATGCCCCAGAGGAGCGCATCCAGGTCAAGCACGTCAGCGCCGGAAAGGTCGATGTCTAGGAGTAGCTCCTCGGTGCCGGGAAGGTCCGCGTCTAGGAGGAGCTCGTCTCCAGGGCAGCAGAGGCAGATGTCGCAGGGCCCATCGGAGAGGTCGGGGCCGACGTCACTGGCGTGGACCAGATTGCGGCCGACCATGAGGTCCCCGTCTCAGACCACAACCTCGTCCCTGGGCTGCCATCGCCGCTCCCTGGCCTGTGCTGTCATAGCCCCAAATCTAACTTCAGGTAATTAGTGCCATGACCTACTGTCATTAGAATGCACAATTTAAAGTTTGCAAATATTTTCAAGACTCTCAATAGTAAAACCCTATAAGCAAAAAAATGGATCAACTCCTAACAGTGCAACAAACTTCACAGAAACATATATGGAAAATAATTTATTCAAATACTAGATTATTTACCATGAATCAACATAATTTTTCCAGAATTTACTTCATTAGTTTAGACCTCTTAAAAATTCCAAACAAGCTTCAGCCTGGATCCTTCTCTTTGACATATGCATGTGTACAGTCTAAGGATTTTTCTGAAGATGTTAGGTTGCACATAAAATCATGGAAAAATCCCTGTGAGCACTATCTCACCAAATCAACCCACTGTAAATTTTACATAATTTTATTACTTCAATAAATACTTCAACCAAGTCCCTCAAATCAGCAAAACTAGAAAGCTGGCTGAGACAAATTGGTTTACTTCTAAAATTCACCACATGAAAATGAAGACTAATTAGACAGAGCCCTTTTGCCAAAGTGTGTGCCCACATGAACCCTATCATCAGGAATTTTGGTTTAGTTTATCTCCCAAAGAAACACATAAAATGATAAGATCAAGGCACTGGAGAAACAAGTGAACTGCAGCAAAACTGATCAGTGTGCCTACTTTGCTTTTTCACCAGAGATGAACCAGACGTCTTCTAACCACGAATTTTGGTCAGCAGGTTACACACATCTTTCTCTACCTCCAGTATTTTTCCCATAATTTATATCCCTTATTAACCTGCTGAAATTACAGATGCAAGACAGCTGTCCCTACAGCTCACAACACTTAGTCTCTAGAGCTTTCTGCTCTCATTTCTCATTTCCAGGTGGACCCCACAAGACCTGGCCCACTTGTCAGCCTCATAGCAGCATGTGACAGTGTGTTTCACTAGGAAAATCACCCATACTCCTCCACTCCTCCTAGACCATCACTACTTGGACCCACAAGCCATAGAGTAAATCTAGCTAAATATGAGTAGAACATTGTTGCCTGACATGTGGGACCCACCTTGACCACTATAGCAGTGGAGACAACTCAGCATTGCATGGCAGACGTGTCTTCCTCTCGTTCTCCTCTCCCACAGCACACACAGAGTGACCTAGATGAGCTCACCATGGGAAACCTCGGCCATATTTTTCGCCTCAGAACACGCCAGCCATCTCTCCTCCCTTTCCTCTTCACGTCCTCACCAAGAACACGACGGAGACCGCAAGGATCACCTCCAGCAACCCTTTCTCTCCTTTGCCGAGAGTGTTCGACCGATCCGAGTGGGATCCGGTGAGTTCCATCCATTCTTGACCACGGGAACGTGATCTCCACGTTTTAATAGTTCCATTTTTGTTCTTGGCTGCCCTAAGGACCGGATCGAGGCCGCCGTGTTTCGCTCTCTGCTCTGCAACGCCGCCGCCTAGGACATCATCACGGGTCGTTGATCGCGCGCGATACAGTACACCGCCGACCGACCGCCCTTGCGCCAACCTCATCGCCTCACTTCCAGAAGACCACCGGCCGAAGGAATCAGATATAGCGCAATGTACCGGGAGGTCGACGTCGTCTCCTTCCCCTCCGGTCAATCCGCCGCCACGCCGATTCGTCCTTTTGGACTGAGCCCCGTTCGATTCTTTGCACCGTAGCCGTCCTCACGAAGTTTGTAACCTGGTAGACACCGTAGTCCTAGCCGCAGGCCGACTGAAGTGAGCTACCGTCGTGAGCCGAACGGTTTTCGCCGCCGCCGAGCCATCCTCACGTCGATGCTGTTGCGCCGACCCTGTCAGACCCCGCGCAACCTCTGGTGAGCCTTCTGGAGTCTTTTAGGAACACCCTGCATGCACTGGCTGGACTGGAACCTGACTGTAGCTCGGTTCGCCCACCAAACGTCCCGAGAGCATCCGCCGCTGGAGCTCGCGCCCGATGATATTCTAGTCACCCGAGGTGTCAAGAAGACCACCCTTAGCTCCGCCATGAACTCCTCTAAAACCTTTTCTGTTTTGGGCCCGACCACAGCACGAGGCCGCCGTTCGCCGCGTCGCCAAATACAATTTTGCCGCCGCCGCGAGCCCACATAAGCTCGCGCTCTGTCTGCCCGCGCCCTCGCGCCCTTTCTCGCGCCCCTGCTCCGTGTGAGGATGATTTCCTGCTCTGCTTTGCCTCGCTGGCCTGCGGGGACCCGGATGCTGGCAAGTGGAAATCAGAAAAGAAGAAAAGAAGAAAGAAATAGGAAAAGTAATTAAAAGATTTATCTTACAACAGAAAAATGGCTAAACTTTGTAAATCCAAACTTTCTCATTTTAACTCCTTTTCTTTTGAGTGAAACCAATTTTGTTAGCTCTGTAAATTTGTGAAATTTATTTCTATAAAATAAAATATGATAAACTTCTGTACAGAAAATATCATAAAATAATATGAAGCAAATTGACTTATTTTGGGCTTAATAACTTGAAATATTCCCTAAAAAAATTCATTAACTTCCTTTTGAGTAAACCAAATTTCTGTGGATTCATAAAATTATGCTCTTAATTTGGTAAAATAAAAAAGTGAGACCTTCTATGTAGGGTTTTTCTTTAAAAATGGAAATATCTTTTATATACCTCTTTGTGACTAAAAGTTTTATGAATTTCTAGAAAATTCATTCCTATTTGCTAAAAAATGTGAAACCACTTCTGTTAAACTCAGAAAATTATAACCTTACTGTGGAAAAGTTGTATTTGAAAAAATACCTCCCAAAATAGGCCTAAGTAATTTTCTAACCTTCTTTTTGTTTAAACTTGTTAAAATTCATATCTATATCATTTAAATCGGATTTCAGTAAACCAAATTTTGTCGAACCAGGAAGATATGTATTTTCACATAAAAATCTCACACTCATAAAATCGTACCAGAGAAGGCAAGCACTTATTTTCTACTTAGAGTTTTCCTATAGTTTCGGCTTTTGCCGTTTCAGCCCTTCTACTTTGTTATTTTTGTATCTCCAATCCAGGGATGCAAATGACTTGGTTCTTCTCCTAAAATCTGTTAGGACATGCCATACCTACTGTATTTATCTCATAATTAATTGATCATGTTGCATAGACATGTTTAATTGCTTCTTATTTGCATATTGCTTCTTATCGATAGATTCTGAGGATACGGAGTACGTGAAGATTAACCCAGAGCCTGAGTGTGACTTATCGCTGCAGCAAGGCAAGCGTCTAAGCATATTGAACCTATGTTTTCAATAAATTGATTTGTTTGTGAAAACAATATCGATATGCATGCTTCAGTCTATTTAAAATGGGAAAACGGGTAGAGTCAACATTACCCAATTATATGCATTTCCATTCCTTGGTTATTGATCTCATGTTTATACCTTGTCACCACTGGTTAAGGACTTTGGGATACTTTTATTTTACCAAATGCTTAGCCATGCTTATTCTAGACTTAGCAAAATCCGATAGATGGAGCTATCGGTTCAAAACTAGTTGAATGCGAATAGATGGGTTAAAATCTGACAAGAATAACTTCTAATTAATATTTGAGAATATGTTTTGACTTGGACGGATGATAGGGCGATGAAGGGATGGTGTTTCTCCGATGCACGTAGCTCCGTCTGGGTCGTGAAGGACCGAACATGTTAACATCTATTCAAGCACCCTACGTTCTTCCACACGCCGGGAGTGGGACGGCTTAACTCAGTAGCACGGGAGGCTGTGACCATCTACGTCCGTCCGTCAGTCGTGAGGATGGATTTCCGTTGGAGGACCTCGAGCGCGCCTAGCTGTGGCCGGAGGTTCCTCCCACGACGGTGAGCCCGCCTTAGTCACCCTGTGTGTGCGGCTAAGTCGTCGAGGGCCCAGACGTGGTTTAGGTGATCGGGGCTAAGCGTGCAAAAGGTTCTGTTGTGACCTCTAGTCCGTACTCAATGTGTAGAGTGTGGGTACCGACGGGTACAGATCAAACTAGAGTGTAGCCGTTTGGCTTCTATCACATCGTGTGGGTAAAGATGTACACCTCTGATCAGAGTAAGAACTATTCGAATAGCCGTGTCCACGGTTACGGACGACCGCTTGATGTGTTAGTTAGTCATGTTAGCATCCAACTTGGGATTATGTAGTTACCATGACTTAGGATAGTCATGGATGATGGTCTATGCAGGGAATTTTTGATGATTAATGAGTAATGGATTTATATGAAAGGTTTTATTATTAATATGACTTGGCTTTAGCCATGAAACATGGTGTGTGTAGCACAATTGCTTGGCAAGGGTGGCCCATGGATGATGCTTAAAGCATGGTTTATGCTCATTTATGTTCCATTTTCAGAACCATATACTTGCTGTCTTAAATTTTAGATTGAGTTTATTTACAAAATGCTTATAGTTTCAAGTATTATTTGCTCAATAAAATCAGCTTTGTGCAAAATCAAGTCAATATAGCCTTCTTCCTTGATGTAGAAACCAGCATGCTTCCTTTGTTACTATTATTATTGTGGTAAGTCTTGCGAGTACATTCGTACTCACGTTGCATCTTTTCAGGTGAGGTTACGACGATGATGGTGTGATCTACTGTTATCCCGCCAAGGTGGCGAGGATAATGTGGTAGTTGAAGTTGAGCTCTATCCCCAGTCGGTTCCCTGTGCATGGGTTTGGCACCACTGGTTCTTGTCTTTGTGTTTATATTTTTCCGCTACTATATTTGCATACTCTGTGATGATTTAGGGTGTGAGAACCCTCTATGTAAAGTTGTAACTCTGCTGCTTGTCTATCCATTTTAGAGTACTTGTGATGTTTATCAATTGCTTGGCGATGAAAGTGTGAGGCTAGTCGCTTTCCTGGGGATAGCTAAACATGAGTATGAGTTTGTGTATAATTGAGATGGTTGGGGGATAGCTACTGTGGTTCGAGTCCTCTGGGGTACGTATCGTGTTTAGTCGCCACCATCGAGTGGTTTGACGGGCGTATGACGGGGAGGACTGGCAAGCTATCCTTATGATTATCTCTTTTGTACACTTCTCGGCATTTTTGGACTTGTATTGTGAGTGGGTAAAGATTATGGCAAGTCTGCGATGAGGATGGATGGTTACCGCATTTATTCGGGTTTTATTCGAGACCCTATCCATCTAGATAGTTCGCGTTGCCGTAATAGTTACTCTTCATAATGCACTTCCGGGGTGCCCACATGCGCCGTCACCGCTCCCTAGCCAAGGCAAAGAAACTCACCGCGTCGACGCGCCTGCGAGGTGGGTTGGCATGGTCCGGCCGTTTTGGCCGAATCAATCCAACCGGAATATCAGGGGAATATTCCCTACTGGGTCCATCCTATCCCATCTAGTCCACAAACCAAACACCTGTAAAAATGGGATGGACCCATCCCAACCCACAAAATCCATTGAACCAAACACACTCTAAGAGTAATAGGGAGAGAATTATGAGCAATTTCGGTCTTATCCACAGGTGTAACCGAAATGTGTTTGCAAGCAACTAATAAATCAATAACCAATCTTTGCTTTATTAAGCATGCATCTCCAAAATAATCATGAAACTTGTGCTCCATTTGTGACAAAGTAGAAATTGAATTTGGAGCAAGTAAACTAAACCTTGTAGATGCAATACCCGATAAAGACAGTGGAAACAATTTTAATTTTAATATATCATTACTACTGGCCTCTCCACATTGATCACTAAATTGGCCAATATGCTCAATTGTATTTCTACTATCCTCACCTGTGAATTTTGTGAACTTAGGCACCTCAAATCCTTGCGGGTATGGAAACGAATCTATATGTTCAGGATATGGGCTTTCTTGTGTATGCATGGCTATTTTGGGCTCTATTTTCGTCTGATCATTACCTCACAAGACACTATCAATCTCTTCTTCAGTACTTGTATGACCGATCTATGATTCGGTCTTTGATGACAAAGATACTTCACCATTATTTATAATGCAATCCGAACCGTTATTTGGTTTGGCTATATTTGCTTTTGCATCATCGTTCAAATTAGTATGCATACTATTATCATCAACTTGGCTTTCTTGAGCAAGAGTTTTTTTGTAAAATTGACTAACATCAAGAAATACTTGGCCATTCAATTTTTCTTCGATAGGGCCAAATAATCCATCGAAAGCACGATCTACTAATTCTTTATTAGTAAAAGTCAAAGTAGAACATGGTTTTTAGTGTCCATAAACCTCTTAATATAATTATCTATAGACTCATCATATTGTTGTTTACCCGATGTTAAATTAGATAGCCGAAGTTTAGTTTTTCTAATATAAAAATAAGCATGGAACTTCAGCTTTAATTGTGCCCAAGTATGAATAGAATTAGTAGGCAAACTAGTAAACCATGTAAACGTGGTTCCATATAAAGATAAAGGAAACAAACGCAATTTAAATACATCGGAACTACTTGCTTCTCTACATTGTTCTAGAAATTTGTCTATATATTCCCATGTAGTTATATCATCCCCGCCGCTGAATTTCACAAATTCCGGCACCTCAAAACTACGAAGATATGGGATTATATCAAAATAATCAGCATAATACTTTTGACTAGCCTCATTCTTCAGCTCAATTCTAAAAGCTTCCCTAACTATGGCATGTATATGTTCTCCCATGTTCTCAAGCCTTCGTTGATGGTTTTGTGGCCTAAGAGATAGCAGGGATCGGCTTCATAGTGACCATTGGTGTCTATTGAATATGTGGGTGGAATTATAGGGCTATAAGTACTAACATGATGCATATATAACTTTTAACAGTACCATTAGTCATGGCATAAAAATCTTAAAAAGGCACCAAGGCGCTGGTCTGATCGGCTATAGGTAGCATGGTCTGATCGGCCTGATACCCAGTTTGACTAGCCAAAGGTCTAGTCTAACCGAGGGTCAGTGATGCGGTCGGACCAGCCATGGAGGTCACGGTCTGACCGTGGGGAATCTCGGTCTGACCGGCAACGAGGGGCGTGGTCTGACCATCTATGGGCACAGTCGGACCGGCTATATGAAGCCGGGTCTGACCGGTGGTCAAATTTTCAGGAGAACCGATTCCTGTGTAATAGGTCATGTGGATACCCATTAATCCATCCATTGTGTCGTAGATGTGTTGTACAGGGACAAAACTAGGGATAGTATTAAAAATTGAAAATTGGCCATCATAGAGCCAATATGCTCGGTGACATTGTTTAATCTATTATCTAAAGCATCATCTAGTTTATTCATACAAATACTGATAGATGTATCTATAGAACAAGCCATATTCCTTTGGATAACGGGGAATATATTGGTAGTATCGAAGGTTACCTCATCCGGCACGATGATTGTAGGCAGTAGCGCGATCCTCTTGATGATGCCTTGAAGGGTCTTTTCAAAGCACGCGAGCATTGCCTTCTCCATCACCACCACTTGTTCTTCAACCTCGTGCCACTCCTCCTCGGTCAAATCCTCTATAGTGAGCATGATCTCCTCACTCCTGCTTATCATGGTCACCAATTAGTGTTGACGCTTTTTTCAGCCAACATGGGATTCACCTAATGATTTACAGTGTTAAGGAGTTGCCAACCACTTTAATCATGAGAAGCTCCTACCCAAGATGGGTTTAGAAATCACAAACTAGCTAGCAAAGCCGATTTAGAGATCAAAGCCAATCTTTAGGCAGATTTAGATTGATTTAAGGGTAAAACCCATCTCGTGGGTGAATCAGAAGGTTTACAGAACAAATCTACAAAGGATATCGCACTCTCGTAGGGAAGACAGACAATTTATGGTGCGAATCAATAAATATAGGTGAACTAGGGTACTAGGTAAAAGATAGCGTAGAAGATATGGCTAAAAGTAGAAAAGTAGACACTCTCGCAGCTAATGCCAACACCTGTTGTCTTCCCTGTGCGCTTTACGGTTACCTCCCCGCTTCGTCCACCTCCTTCCTCGCACTTAGTTGCCTCTTGTTTGTTTCGACCACCTCCTTTCTTTGCACTTGATTGCCTCTTAGTCAAGAGAGGACGCTTAGGGCTGTGGTAGAAAGTCCATGGGACGGCGACAGCATGACTCCTGAGGATCATGAAGATTTCATTTTTAACTGAATAAGAATATTATAATTCACAAATCTTAGGGAGCATTTTAACGCGGGAGGTTATGGAGGCATATGCAGTGCCGTCAAAAAATGCTCGAGGCTCACGAGCAGCTCGAGCTCAGCTTGTCCTAGGCTTGGTTTGAGCTCGGCTCGAGCTATAAACGAGCCTAATAATATATGATTTTCATTCTTTATTTAATGAACTATTTGATCAAATATGCCATATGTATATATCCACATGATGAATTAGTATGTGTTGGCATTATAGTTTATCTTATTCCTTTTTCTTCTCTTTCATGAATGTTATTAACTAAAAATTAATTATTTTTACCAATAAATTATCTTAAAAAAAATATATGTATATTACTTATAGTCAAGCTCGAGCTAGCTCGAGCGAGGCTGAAGGTCGAAGGTTACATGGGCTGGCTCAAGCTTGTGTTGAGTTTAAGCCCAGGCAGGCAAGCTCAATCGAGCTTGGCTCGTTGGCAGCCCTAGCGCATGCACACATTGTTTTACGAATTTTTATTTTTATATTTATTTAATAAAATATTTACAAAACTACATTTTCATTCAAAAATTTACAAAAATATACTCCTGCCGCCCTCTGGAGGGCGGTATATCTGAAATCGCCCTCCTAGAGGCGATATGATGACGTGGCTGACGGCCGTTGGCCGCGGCCCACGGCCGTCAGCCATTTGCAGGCGGCCCCCCGGCCACACAAAAACCGCCCTCTGAGAGGCGGCAAGGGGCCGCCTGTAAAAATCCGGCCGGGGCCGGCCATTTTACAGGCAGACCCCTTGCCGCCCTCTCAGAGGGCGGTTTTTGTGTGGCCGGGGGGGCCGCCTGCAAAATGGCCGACCCACGGGCCGGCCATTTTGCAGGCAGCCCCCTTGCCGCCCTCTGAGAGGGCGGTTTTGTGTTGGCGGGGCCGACTGCAAAAGGCCGACCCACGGGCCGGCCATTTGCAGCCGGCCCCCTTGCCGCCCTCTCAGAGAGGCGGTTTTGGGTGGCCGAGGGCCGCCTGCAAAGCTTGTCCGGACGGTCCGAACTCTATACGGACGGTCCGGACTGGCTGCTTTGCAGGCGGCCCCAGAATACTGTCCGGACGGTCTGCACTATATACGGACGGTCCGAACTGTACAAATTGCTTCACAGTATATTGTCCGGACCATTGTCACCCTGTTCGGACGGACCACACTGTACAAAGTGTTGTTTTGCATTATATAGTCCGGACCATCCTCATCCTGTCCGGACGGTCCGGACAGGCATATCTGTGGTGACAAGGAAGAGGAAGTACCCACGCTGCACACAGTAGTTACATCTCTACTTGGTTATCTGTTTAAAATTCCCTAAGGCATGTAATAACGATAAGTAGAAACGTTTGATGTGCCGTTTGTACTCTTTGTATGGATAATTTCATTATGTTCGTATGCAATTAACGTGTGTTCGGTTGTCACCGCTCAGAATGTACTTTTGCCGTAAAATTGAAACTGAAAATTCATGTTTTTGATCAGTTCGTCACAAACATAGATCGTAATCGATCAACGAGCGTAAATAAAGTAAAGGGTTTTCTTCAGTATACGTAGAATTAATAAAACATGATATACAACAGACAAACTATCACTGATGCAACTACTACGGGCCCTGACCGTAACCTCTAGCCCTCTTTGTCTTCCTACCCCTGCGCTCGCACCTGCCCTGGGAGTACGTCAGCCGTCTGGTGGTACGGCACGGCCAGCGCGGGTCGTCTGCACGGGTGTGGCAGCTGGTGGTCCTGTGTCTATGGTGGCGAGCTCCTTCGAGCTGTGAGGCTGGTAGTATCTCCCTGGATCTCCTTGCCCGAGTCCTCCAAGTCGTCCCCCTCGAAAGGATCCGGTGCCCAACCGCTGCCGCGTGCGGCCTGCGTGGAGGAGCCAGCGCCAGCAAACATCCCCGGCGCTGTAGAGTGGAACCATGTACACCAAAATATTGATAATTGCAAATCAAAATTTGGTAAGGCAAAAATAAAGTTTGATATAACCTGAAGGACCTCCTGTGGTGGCCCGAGGGGCAGTTGTCACGCCCACGCCCTACGTGGAGGAGCCAGCGCCAGCAAACATCCCCGGCGCTATAGAGTAGAACCATGTAGACCAAAATATTGATAATTGCAAACCAAAATTTTGCAAGGCAAAAATAAACTTTGATATAACCTGAAGACCTCCTGTGTGGTGGCCCGAGGGGCAGTTGTCATGCCCAGCTGCGCGTGTGGTCGTCTGTGATACACTCCATGCGTCGATGTGCTAGCTCCAGAGGGATGTAGGTACGGTGTAGCGAAAGCTGCAGGGAAGCATATTATGTACAATAATACATGTCATAGAAGGAAACATGTTATGAACCGATGGTTAGTCCAATTTACCTCTGGAGGGGCCAGATGGCTGACTGGAACCCTGCAGTCGCACTCCTGCTCCTGCTCCTGCTCCTGTTCCTGCTGGCCGTGGCTATTGCTGCTGTACAACTACGGGAGGTACCGCATCGACCGCACGACAAGTGAGCGCACGAATCACTGTGAGCATCGCCTGACGAATCCTGCCGAAGGTCGTCCTCTGCTCATCGGCATTCAGCACAATCCCACTGTCCAATCGTCCGAACGCCGCGTTTATATCAACCTGAACCTGTCGCGCTGCGTCGGCCTATTTCAGATGTGACGTGAACATGTGTTAGAACTGTGGACACGTACAAAGGAAATAGCAAAGTGCAAAGATAATGTGACGTACCGCGCGGAAGTAGTCCTGGTCACGGTGTCTAGGATACGTGTCCGTCGTAGCGGCGACGTGTGGCTGTGGATCATCTGGGGTGAACGTTACGCGTGTGCGGGTACGGGCCTGGTACCACGTGAGGTATGCTAGGTAGGCCTCCTCAGTGTGTGCATGTATCTCGTCGACCACCTCCTCCGTCGCCAATAACCAGTCGTCCACGTACTTCTGCAGTCGAGGATACCACTGAATACCGGCTGCCTGTCCCCTACGATTATATCTATTTACAGAGAGTGCATTAGACTACATTAAATAGTTATAGTAGTAAACAAAGATCGCAGTTGTACTAGCCGGTGCACATCACGCGGCACATCAATCTGCACGGGCACAGGGGAGTGTTGACGTAGTCTGAACTGTCGCATCACGCGCTGCGGAGAGTGGGGCTCGACGAAGATGTCGAACACCATCGGCACTGTTGTCATCCAGTACGCTTGGTCGCACATGCAAAGAGTAGAGAGTTCGAGTGGTGCACGGGCCGCGATGGCCTGCGGACTATACGGCTCCCAGACGACGTCGCTGGGCAGCAGGCGGTCGAACTCCAAAACGAATTCGGGGTAGGCCCTCCTAACCTGCGTGTGGGCGTAACGACGCTGCAAAATAGGAAAAGGTTAAACGTCAGTGTTTGCGCATAACTGCTAAACATAGAATTTCACATTTTGTACCTCACGTCGACACCATACGGTCCCCATAGTCGGACGGTCCTCGGGCCACTGGCCATACAAGCCTCCAGGGCCGCCCTCGTAGGAAGAGTGCTGAATCAGAGGACGGCCTATCGCGAACCGCTCGGCCGCCCATAGCTGCAGAAGGAGAGGGCAACCGGCGATAACCGCACCTGGAACGGTCTTTGTTCACGCGTCACAAAGAGCACGGTACGTCGCCGCTAGCACAGCAGATCCCCAACTCCACTGCGGTACATGGCCATCCTCGCTGTCGGCGATCGCACGAGCGTAGTGGATCAGTCCCTTGTCGACCGCGTGCCCATGAGTGTTGGTGAACATCACCTACCCGAACAGCCACAATAGGTACGCCTCCATGCTCCGGCGCACCGAGTAATCGTCGGCGTTATCGGCTAGCTTATCAGGCTATAAAGGAAGATTATAGTCAACAGCTCTGTTGCTTTGTAGATCAGATGATTATGAATGAAAGGAATCCATGACTTACGGTGAACTGTAACAGCCAAGCCTGCGAGGGGCCGGTCATGGTGTAAGGCGGTAGCGAACCCGGGTGTCCAAGTTCAAGGTCGACGATGCAACGGCGCTCGAACCGAGCAGTGATATCCTGCGACCCAACCGTGCGCCCCGTCGATCGGGCCGACTGCATCTCCTGCGAGGGGAAGTCCTAGCAGGTACGACACGTCCTGGAGTGTGGGGAGTCATCTCGCCGCACGGTAGGTGGAACGTTGTGGGCTCTCCGGTCTCCAACGATCCACCAGTGCGGCCATAAGTGATTGATCAGCGGTCCATCGCTTGGCGGGTCTCTCTCGTCCGGTGCGGGCTCGACTAGCACACAGCGAAGAAAGTCCAGCCTCACACAACCTGCAGAATATAGCACTGTAATCAATATTGGGGAACATAGATATGCACAAACGATGTGAATGAATATTCGTACAGCTCTACCTCTCACGGAACGAGGATCTATCCGCAGAGGTGACGTGGAAGGGGGACGGTGGACGGAAGCGTGGGTAAGGTGGGGCACCCTCCACGGCTGACAGGGTAGACCGGTGGGATCGGTGGGCGACCCCGGTCGAGACCTCGGTCCAACAGCTCCGTGTATCGTACGCCATAACCTGCATGCAAATAGAGAGTTTAGCGTTTAATTATTGTTAAAGTTTATAGCATTGTTACATGATAATAAAAAACAACAGACGTACATAATCCCTTCTATAACAAAGAACTAGTATAGACTTACACACACCGTAGCACCACTAATTATTCGAGAACGCCTAAGACGGTTCATCTTGAAGTTGTGCCTTCACCCGTTAGGACGCCTGCCATCACGGCTGAACCCGACAGTCAGCTTCCGCCGCCACTGGACCGGCTGCATCCTTTGACATGTCTTATATGTATGACCTGTTGGTTACACTTTGAACAACGTTTATGCCTTCCACCGGCTTCTGACTCATCCATGTCATTACGGATACGTCTTGTGCTTGCGGGCGACCTGGTTTAATCCTCAATTTTGTTGGGTCAGGAATGTATTATAGCGTTTCGAGGATGCTCCATAGTAAATGTACCCGCAATACCGAAACCTATATCCTCCGCGCTCCAGGTATTATAGATTGCTTCTTTCCTAAAATAAGGTTGAGACAAAATAGCGTGCTTCTATCCCGCCCACTCACCGGCTCGCGGCAATAACGTGAGAGCATGGCTTGTGGAGCAGAGTAGGTTTTCAGCACGAGCACTTGCAGGTCCCGTCTTCCTTCATACCCACACTCCTGCACAACTCTTTTACGGAAGATTCCGCGCATGCCCTTGTCGACACACAATATTTCAAATCTGTGTCTTGTGTGCCTGAGGGTAGAGCACGATGTCTTCGGCCTTTTTACTTTATCTGCAGGATGGACTTCGTCAGAGTTGTGCCAAAAGATAAGATTATTTGTCCGTCATTGAGGGCCTAGCTGCTCGAACCGATCTCTGAAGTACTTGGATGTTGCCATGCAAGATAAATTCAAACTATGCCAACAAGTGGGAGCCTCGAACACCACGCATTTCACCCCAGTTATAAACCTCTGCCAAATTTGTGGTCATTATATGCCCAACCGAGAACCATCCTTGTCATACAACAGTGCCCATTTCTCTTTGGCTCATTCCTCAATCCAATTTTTTCTGAAAATTTTCTAACTAAGAATTGCAGACCTTCTTCTCATATGAGGTCCGTCACTTGATAAGAGATTCAAGAGCTTGTGGAGCCTCATCCCCTCTAATGGTACCCTCCTAGACTGCTCATATTTAGTTTAGAGGTCAACTCATCCAACCTCCTCCAAAGCTTTCCACATTGAATTTTCTCTCTGATTCTGGACGCAAAGCCTCGAAAAAGATCCATAAAGTTGGCTTATTCTTAAATTGTCTGTAGAAATTACACCCATATGACGCATGCACCATCTGCTTTGGACATCAGACCACCTTGGTGGGTATCCCTTCTCAACACAAGCCATATCTCAATTCTTCAATTGCACGCAGCAAGCCGCGTGATGGTTCATGTATAAGGCATACGTCTGTCTCATCGGTACAACTGCAGAGACTTAACCCTTTCTAGAAACCAAATAACCAGCTATCCAGTGTTCTCACTCTCAACAAAAGAAAAGCAACTGTAGAACTTGGTTGTTCCATCCAACTCCATGCTGTTAAGATCTGGCCCTCTGTACTTTCTGGTCAGAAATGTCCCATCGATACAGAGGATGGGACGACAATGGACAAAAATGCCTCAATGCAAGCACCTAATGCAAAGAATACTCGTTGCAACACACTTATTACCATGGTGAATTGATTGGAAAGGCGTTTTAGGTCGTAGCACGTCTCCGATTCCTCTGAAGAATACAGAGCCTAACAGACGAGGCAAATTATCATAGGATGCTTCAAATGTGCCAAATTTTTCATCTCTCGACAACCTTCTGTTTTTTG
Source organism: Oryza meyeriana var. granulata (assembly GCA_003991445.1). Taxonomy (NCBI): domain Eukaryota; kingdom Viridiplantae; phylum Streptophyta; class Magnoliopsida; order Poales; family Poaceae; genus Oryza; species Oryza meyeriana. The sequence continues at coordinate 497,754 of RYFJ01000252.1, forward strand.
CCCTCCAGGGGCCTTAGCATAGCTAATTGTGTATTTAAAATTTCTCTTTCAATACGTCTAACAATTGACCTTGGTTCGTACCCCATATTGTTAATAATATGGGAGTTCATTCTCTGTCGGCAACAAATGCAGATGTCATGTTTCTGTGATATTTTTCAACAATCCGGGTAAATAACATGAATGCTCAGTCACGATTGAAACTTGCCAATAATCTTTCCATTAACCCTTGATGCGTGCACCCGCCATGGACGCCCATCCTTCATGCAACTTTACTTCATAGACCGATTTGCTGACTTCATGGGGGAAAATTGAGAACTCCCTTTGAAGTGACACGGCCCATTGTTTACTGCCCTCCGTTAAATCCTCTACATATGCATATTTAAGCCCCTTGGATGACCTCATTTTCCTTTGTACTTCACTCCATGACACAATGATGTCCCTCGAAGATAGAAAGCCTAGAGAAAGGGGTCCTGTTTGCTCCATTCTGCAGGCATTCATGGTGTCCTCATCAGACGAATCATCCTGCTTCTGCTTGCTCGTCTTTCAGAATCTTCCCTATCCATTTCTTCGACAATTCTATTGATTTGTTCTCTCCTCATCTGCCATACCTTGTGGCTGTCTATCTTCTTTCATTACCCTCCTTCATTCCCTTCTTCATTTTCTTCCATTGTTTGCTATTACCTCCCGCCGTACTTGGACCCTCATCATCTTGCACGGGCATTGCACCAGCAGTGTTTTCTTTTCTCATATATCGACACAAGTATGCCCAGTGGCCAACCACGTTAGAATGCATTCTCCACATACCATCTCCCAAGTGGCAGTGCAATCCACCGGTATCAAAGTTCCCAAAAAAGAACCTTCAGCTGCACGACTGACTACTACATACAAGGTTATTGCGCTGAGCTCGGGTTTCAATCGAAACCCTCGGCATTCAGCCAGTGACACTGAACCCAAACTTCTCTCAACTGGTTCTATCAATCCCCTTAGTCGTTGAACTAAAATCCGACAGAATCTACCCCTTCTGGACCATATCTAACATTCTCTTGCCCCGTGAATATAACTGAAATATCACCTATCTTGACATTTCTGTTGATGAAAAAAATACAGTTTAAACTAGATACCAATATTTTTTCTCACATCTCTACAAAAATTAAATCACTAACACATTAACTAAAGACCTACAGATCTACGAGTAACAACTTATTTTCATATAGTACTATATACATAACCAGTACAATACTACATCAATTTATGCATAGAAATAGAAATTACAAAGAGATAATAGATTTTACCTGCAGATAAATCAGCAAGCTGACAGAGCTTCGCCGCTTTCGTTCAGGCTCGCTCTCAGCTCTCTCTTCTTTTTTTTTCTGTAATTTCAGTGAATTTTATGACATTTTTGGAGTCTGGGAGGGGTTTTATAGTGGCCGGGCTAAAAACCGCCCTCTGAGAGGGCGGCCCCCCGGCCACACAAAAACCACCCTCTCAGAGGGCGGCAAGGGGGCCGCCTGAAAAATGGCCGGCCCGTGGGTCGGCCATTTTGCAGGTGGCCCCCCGGCCACACAAAAACTGCGGCCCATTTTACAGGCGGACCCTTGCGCCCTCTCAGAGGGCGGTTTTTGTGTCGGGGGGTCGCCTGCAAAATGGCTGAGCCGTGGCCGCCGGGCCAACGGCCATCAGCCATGTCATCATATCGCCCTGGGAGGGCGATTTCAGATTATACCGCCCTTCCAGAGGGCGGCAGGAGTATATTTTTGTAAATTTTTGAAATGAAAATGTAGTTTGTAATATTTTATTAAATAAATATAAAAATAAAAAAATTCCATGTTTTACCATTACCATTTTTATAAAGAGAATATTTATTTCTTAAAAAAAGATCTTAAATTTATATATAATAAAGAGATCTTAAATTTATGTTCACCGTTGAAAATTACATCAGGGCAGCCTAGCTCACATTCCTTCTACTTCGAGGCTATAGGCCCTATTTAAGGGGAACATATCCTATGCACGTAGGTTTTTTTTCGTGTATACATCGTGCATATCAATTAACAAATATCACTAAAAATTTTAGAAAAAATATTCATGTACTTTCAATAGTACTACTCCTATATATAAAGTCTCATATTTAAATTCTTTACACATAAAGAGCAACACAAAAGACAAAATTCTCATAAATTTATACTCTTAAGACTATCAGATTTTTTTTGTTATGGCTAAAATATAATAAATTTAAATATGAGACTTTGTACATAGGTGTAATAGTATTGAAAGTACATGTATAATTATTTCTAAAATTTTTGTGACATTTGTTAGTTGGTATACACGATGTGTATACGGAAAGCCTGTGTGGATAGTATATGTTCCCCATTTGAGATGGCTAAAATTGATCGATTGATGGATTATATGATTTTTTAATAGCTATTTGAGGATATACATGAATTAAATTAATTCCACAAAGTTGAAAAGTTGCTATAGAAAATCATTCTAATAAAATTTTATATAAAAAATTTTACACGAAACACACCGTTTAAAAGTTTATGCATGCAAATAAAAATAAAAAAATCTGAATAAGGACAAAAAGAACAGGGCCACTAACTGGATTCGATGGAGGAGTGCCAGTACACCATACAGCTACCTTCCATGAGAGCATCTCCCAAAGTGATCTAAAATTAGTCCTAAAAATATTAGATTTAGGGCAATCTTAAATAATTTTGGACTAAAAAAGTTTTAACATCTCCAAGAGAGACAAAAATTTGGATATCAAAAATTAGTTTATTAGCCACATAGGGTAGATGGGTCAAGAGTTTGCTTGTGATTGATTTCTTTTGACGATACCGTGTTCCTCGTGCAAACACCGATCGAGAGGATCCTCGTTGACACTGCCGCTCCATAGCACCAGAGAACACATCGCCAGCCATAGTGTCCTCAGCAGAAGACTTTATTGCAGCTTGTAAAGAAACGAAGGCTTTGTTGATTCCTAGCCGAACGTGTCATAAATCATGGTCGGTGGGGAGATAGATTGACAATGGCTTATAACAGTGTGCGGATTAAGCGACTATAGCAGACGGCGTGAAAAATTCGGCGTGGGCGGAAGACGTCGGGAAGAAGAAAAGACACGGGTGGAAAATTCCTGGCACATGAGCGGTGAATTTTTTCCGTGAAAACAGTGATTGGGACGTCAATATGTTTCCCAGATCTGCTCACTTTTGGGTTAGGATTGGGCGATAAGTTTGAGCATTTATTGAAGACCTATTTTTTTACTTAAATTCCAAAATTTAACTTTTGGAACTTTTTCAAATCTTTTTGAGCCCGACAAAATTTTTTGATGTTTAGACAAACCCAAAAAATTTTTCTGATGTTTGGATACATTGTCAAAGGCAGTACAATCCATATGGTATTGTCGGAGCCCCTGCAAGTTAAGAGCAGCATCCATCCAGGAAGTGGTAAAAGAAGCCGCGGGACCCAAACCCAAAACCAAGGCGAGGGAATCGGCGCACGGAGGAGAGACGGCGATGGCGCGGACAACATGGAGCCATCGACTTCGACTCCGAGGAAGACGACCTCATGGACGACGACGCCCTCGACAACAACCCCGCCCCAGCACCGCGCCTCCGCTCCACCATCGCCGCCGCCGCCGGGGACGGCGCCTCCGCGGCCACCCGCAAGACCAAGGGCCGCGGCTTCCGCGACGAGCCTTCCTCCTCGCGGCCCCTTGCCGGCCGTGCCGCCGACTTCGACTCCCTAGGCTCGGACAACGGGCCCGGACCCCTCAGATGTGAGCGCCTCCCTGCCACCTTTCGATCTTCCCCCCTATCCCTTAGCTGCTCCTAATGAAGGTGCTGCTTTTCTGCCGATGAGGTGGGGTGGGTTAGCTTCGCTAGGATCTTGCTTGGGTTGTAGCGCGTGCTGCAACCTTGGCGTTTCAGTTTGTTAGGGTTTTGCGTCTATTGGATAATTTGGTAGGAAGGAGTGGATCCTTAGTGCCTGTGTCGAGCTCCTTGGTGTTCTAGTAGCAGATTTTTGTCTTTTCAAGTAAAAAAAATTGGGAGATCAGAACTGTGAAAGGGTTCATTTGGAATTTTGGATCTCTAGCTACGATATCCCTAGCCTTGCTGCGCAGCGCAAGTGAGGCCATTTTGTACTACTCGAAAATCTTTGCTTGGAATATATAGCTTGTAGGGACAACAACAAAAATTATGCAGCAGGAGCTGCACGGGCAAACACACGAACCGGCATCCAACTAGCCCATGCAAACCATGCTTGATGTGCAGCCAAATAAGAGACCTCGCTTCTCTTGGCTATGCCAACCTAGCAGATACAATATGCTAGAGGACCAAAGGTACAAAGTGCTGTGTGCTTGGTTCTGTCGCTTAACTATGCTCTGGCTTTGTACTGTTCCTATTTGAACAAGTTTATGTGCTAATATTATTGCTTGAGTATGGATTTAATTATGCCTTTCTGTTTCAAACTGGCTTGGTTGTTATTCATTGATTCTGGATTCCAAGAATCAGATTTTATTTGCGATTGCTGCCATTTTCATTGAAGAAGTTTTGTTAGGGATAGAAATCAGTAAAATTGTCGAAGATATTAGATGCTAGCAGATTTGATGCCAAATTTGGTTATTTGGTGAGTACCATCTAATATTACTAGTTGATTCCCTGTATGTTGCAGCGGGCATATTAGGAAAAGTTGTACATATACAAAATGTTGCACCAGGCATAAATGGAAGTCCGACATGTACAAAATGTGTATAAATAGTTAACAATCTCTCATAAAGAAAGATAGATATACTGTTCTGCTATTAAAATGTGCCTAGAACATACATTCCCCCCCTCCAATAGGATGGGCATTGTGGAAATTCAATCCTACAGGCATCCCAACACATTCTGGGGTTCTGCAGGTCAACTGCAATGATGGCATGCTATATTCTGGAGGAATAATCAGAGGATATATTAAGGCAGAATCAAAGCATTTGGGCCGGCATCACTTTGCACAATGGATACATAATCCCAATCATGATTATGAGAGGAGAAACCTATGACCTCTTGTTTGGCAGATAATCCGCTTATAGTTTGTCCAGAATGGATCCATAAAATACTAGAGGAGCGTGGTTATTATAAATTCCATGTAAAGCATTTTAATTAATAGTGAACCACATAAATGTATATTTTACCTGTTCATTGCATATTGATGCTGCTCCTCTTGGTTCTTTGTATTTTTTAGGGAAAACAATTAGAAGTAGAAAACATTGATCAGGCCAGTGCGTTGTGCTGGCTGTGGCTGCTGTTCGTGAGATGTCCCGTGGGCGGCTTGGGGAAAGGCACAGGGTTGGGCCATAAAGGTTAGGACAATTACTACGTCCTGTGAAAGCTGAAATGCGCAGTGGGTTGGGCCATAAAGCTTAGTTGGTTTGTACCCTGTTAGAAGAAGTACTGAGGAGTGAGGAGACATGTTGATGTGGAGGTTGTTGGTATGCCTTGAGATTAAATCGGACGGTTGGGACAATCTTGATGATGTGGCCAAACATGGAGTCTCCTTGTTTTTGAGCCAGACGTGGAGGCTCCTTTATAGGAGTAATTGCAGTTAGTGGGTAATTGTTAGAAAGCATTCTGTCTGAAACAGGATTTGCTTTTCTTTCCATTGTCATGTCATCACATTTTGGGGTCCTAATTGAATAAATTTGTGACTGATAATTGCCAATTAGTTGCCGATTTACTTTTGTCCTAACCTTGGGATGTTTTTCTTGTTCTTACCTTGAGTAATATACCATTTTGATATAGAACGTAGTTTATTTTGAGAGTTTGCTACATCCTGTTTTTTATTTCTAACTTGTAGAACAATGTGGAGATAAAGATTTTGTTGAGTGGCTGTGTTTAATGTCAATAGCCCTACATTTGAGAAGAGCTATTGAGAATCATATTGTTTCCATAAATTTGAGCATTGTCCTGATCCCGTGATCTCATTTTGCCTCTAAATTTAGAGCTTCCTCAGGAGTAAGGACAATATCTAGGTTTCTTGGTTGGTAAGAGGTTTTTCTACTTGAAATTTGGTCATGATGATGATATTTTAGCTTGTAACTGTTGTCAGTCATTAGTTCATTAAATTAAATGGACAGAGTTATTTTCGCTATATAAATATTAAGTAATACTATTGTCAAAACTGGAAAGGATGGATGTCACGTACTGTTTGTAGTCACTGTTGTTGTATCTAAGCAAGATGGACCTAAAAGATTGTCTACCACATTATAATTGGCTTCTTGTTACTGATGTTGATGTGGAGATTCATAGCGTTCTTACTGGATTAGTTAAAAGGAGAGTAGATTTCACGTTGGCCCACATCCTTTTCACCCTTTCATATTTTGGATCCCTCTAGTCAAACATTTCACTTTAGACCATATGTTTTTACATGGGGTACTTTTGACCAGGTTAATCTATTTGGGCTGTTATGCTGCATTTCATCCAGCCATACAAGCATCTTCATGGTCATCTTCCTGCTCTCTATGCCTGCTCATCTCTTTCTCCGACGAGCTCATAGCTGAACCACTGTTTCTGGCAAAGTGATCCATGATGGAGTTATACGCGTCTGCATTAATGGAATGTCCAATCGCCGGCCATTCTTGTTTTTGTGACTGCCACAAGCGTGCTGCAGCATTGAGGGTCAAGACGATAGAGCAGCTTACTGCTACCTTGATAGATTTGTGCTTTGCCAGGTTAAATTTCTGGTGGGGAGACTAACAAGTGCCATGCAAGTGGGCTGGTTGATTAACCTGGTCCAAAGTACTACAACAGGTGAAAATATATGGTCTAAAGTGAAATGGTTTTCTAAAAAGAGTCCAAAGTGCAACAAGGGTGAAAAGATGTCTGCCAGTTCAGAACTTTAGATGTTTCATGTCATCAGACTCCAAAGCTGCCAATAGGTTCTTTTTTGTTGTGAATCATTGTTTCAGACAATCGATTTTCATCTGGTGAAAAATTATTTAGGCTTTTCACTTGGATGCAGATGGTTCCTTTTTAAAAAGCTGCTGTGGGTTATTGTCGAATTGCACAGTATCATGAAATCTACATTGTTCAATTATTTGAAGGGGCTCTAAGCAAGAAATTTCACATTGCTATTCATAAACTACAACTTCATTGAAAGGATTCCCATAAAAAGTGCTGGATTCATTCATAAACTACAACTTTATGCTTTCTTGGTGAAATTTAACTCTGTGAATTACTGTGTTCACTGATAATTGACCTAATTCACATTGTCTCACATATACTTACCCTTTCTTTTCTATTTCTGCAGCTATTGAAGGGTGGATTATTCTGGTAACTGTGTTCATGAAGAAGCACAGGAAGACGATCTCCATAATGCTTTTCGGGAGTTTGGGCAAGTCAGGAACTTGCATTTAAATTTAGATCGCCGCACTGGATTTGTCAAGGCAAGTCTCATTCATATTCATGATATTTGGGGCTTTCAAGAGCTACTTTGTTTTATTTTCTTAGATTGTTGTATTCCTTTGTTAATAAATGGAATTGAAGTTTTACTTATTTTGTACAATGAATATGCAAGAGGTTATATAATCAATGAGATTTGCCTTGGTTACACAACTACGAAAGTGAATGTGCATAAAGTGAAGGCTGCTTTAGGGTAGTTTAACACTTGTAGTGTTTGGTTGCATGATTATTTATTCAGAAAGAAGCTTTGCTGAAACATGTCCTAATGTAGTATTTCTAATCAAAATTTGTTTATGTCAGTTGTTATAGTTGCCTATATTGGGTATTATGTTTGCAGAAGCTGAAACTGGGATTAGATTTTGCTTAGCATAGTTAGGAAAGCTTTCTGTGGTCTTTTAGTTTTAGGGAATCTTTTATTCTGCAACTATCCTTGTATAAGCTTTATGGCTAGGATGAGGGTGATAACTGGTTAAGGATTTGAGGTATTGATATTGATTCTTTAGATCGCACATGACAATTTTAGGTTTGTACCCCCTATGGAAATGTCTCAATATGTTGTTGTTACTGATGTATTTTGAAGAAAGGGGTTACAGCCACAGGACAAAAACTAATCCTCCTGACCCAAGTTAAATATCCTGCCATGGTTCAACTCAATTTGTCTTTCCTTTCTAAACTAAGAGCTTTCTGAATTGATAGGCTAGCATCAAGGCTAAGCCTTCCCCCAACTAATTGTTCACCTCTCCCCTAAATCCTAATCATCATTAATTACTGTAGCCTTGGGGCTAGGCCAAACCTACATCTCCTACACAACTACAAGCTCAAAATCTGTCTTAGAATTCTGCTGAACTACAACATCAGTCTTCTCTACTTGTGTGATCTGCTTTCAGGTTCCTCTACAGGAATTCTAAATCCAATTGTAAAAACATCAAGAAGCACATCTCCCTAACTATCTTAGACATGCAGTATTTTGTTTGCTAAGTTGTTGGTCTTTCTTCAACAGTTCAGCATTCTGCCCGATCTATTAGTACACCGTATGTTTTCTCTGCTACATGGGTGCACTAAGTCACTAACGTCATTTTTTGTGCATATATGGGGCAGCAAACTGATATCTGACATAATTTCTGTATACTATCATCACACTATACAAAAAATATGCAAGAGTTAGACTTTTTTTTTACTAATCTGACTAACTTTCACATGAAAGTAGATATATATAAGTACTACTGTTTTTCTTATGCAGGGATATGCTTTGATTGAATATGAGAGCTTTGAGGAAGCCCAAGCTGCAATAAAGGCTATGGATGGAACTGAGCTTGTTACACAGATAATAAATGTTGACTGGGCATTTATTAATGGCCCTGTTAAGCGAAGAAATGTTCGCAGGAGGTATGCCTTGTGATCTTACACTTGGTTGTTCCTTTTTATCACCTGTGACATGGAAATGGGAAGGAATTCAAGGTTTTCAGACAAGAACTCACAAAGCAACTCCCTCTTCTTTTGACTAAGAATTATTAACAGTTTGTTATAATTTCCTTTTTAATTTGACTGCTTGCTGAGACAGTTATGAAGTTATATTCTTGGATTTATATGCTTGATTGTCAGAATTATCATCTATTTATGATCATGATAGTGCAAATTTTGGTGGTTTCTGATGCTGCTAACACAGGAAATGTTTTGGGTTCTGTGTTGCTTTTGTAGATCAAGGAGTCCACCCAGGAGGAGATACTGAATTTGTATTGTATCTGCACTACCCCCACCATGTCATAAGGAGCGATTGTATACCACATTGGGTGGGGATTTCAGGCTTTGCTTTGACGATTTCATCAGCACAGTTTGATGCATAATCTTTGGCTTTGGTACTATTACGGTTGTGTTGGATTGTCCTTTTCCATTTCCTTTTCCCTGGGTGTGTGCAACATGAGAGGACAATTATATTATCGGGATTGTAACTGTGGGTACATGGTACCCTGGAATGGATGCTTGAGCTTTTATGTTGCTATTCTCTTAGTGTGCCATTTTTTTCACCTCAATTTTTCCTTTCCTAGTTGGATTTGAGCCGAAACTGGCGAATATAATACCTTGGGAATGAGCATTTTTATGATGTGACGCAATGTCATGTTGCTGGCATGTAATTCATGCATGCAACTTTGCTTTCCCTACGTGTCTGGAACTGTGGATTTAATTCACTCTTTGGAAAACGTGCAGTTATGTTCGACTCCAGCCGCACCGTTAGGTAGCAGGGTATTTCCCTAAAAGGGCAAGTTCACTCTATTTCTGATTAAGTAGGTAATTTGAACATTTGCATATTAAACCTCTATATATGAGGCGGAAAGGGTGATGGATTTGTGCGCGGCAACAGCGAAACAGGGTTGGTCTCTCTCTACCCGTATTGATCTCACGTGACGTCATGTTTGATGATATACTAGTCTCATGCAAGCTAGTTTTGATAATGGCGGCGCACTCTCTCATGCAAGCTAGTTTTGATAATGGCGGCGCACTCTCTCATGCATGCTGCATGACTAGTTGTAGATTGAAGAGTTGTTGAGTTGGTTCCTTAAGAGCATCACTAAAAGCTTTACTATATCTTGTTTGCTATTTATTTATTAGGCTAGCTAGCCAAAAAGATTTCTCTTCATATTTCTTACACACTTCAACAATCTCTTTATTTCTCACTCTTTAAATCCCAACGGCTAGTTTTCTCTCAAAAATCTACACACTCCATCTACTCCAATAGCCTCTCTATTTTGCACTCTTTATATTCCAATGGTTAGTTTCCAATAGCCTCTCTATTTTGCACTCTTTATATTCCAACGGCTAGTTTCCAACCATATATATATATAGAGAGAGAGTTGGGCTGTGGTGCATCGCGAAGCACGGATTGCCTCGTGCTTCGTGTCCATTGCTACAAATTAGAAGTTTAAATGAGCGATCCAAACCGTTTATCATGATCTCCATATTAAAACAAGATTGGAGACCAAATTTTACATTTTTTGAAAATTTTTTACTATTTTTTAGATAGGTATGAAATCTTGTTAATTCAAAGACTTCAAAACCGTCCAAAAACCTATAAATTTGTACCCCTCTAAAAGATAGTAAAAAATTTTCAAAAAATGTAAAATTTGGTCTCCAACCTTGTTTCAATATGGAGATCATGATGAACAGTTTGGATTGCTCATTTAAACTTCTAATTGTAGCAACGGACACGAAGCACAATAGCCCAACTCTCTCTCTCTCTATATATACTAGCCACATGTGCCCGCGCTTCGCTGCGGGTTATGAATTTTCAAATACCATAGTAAAAAGTTTGTCCTAATATTTTTTGTAGAGCTATTTTAGCTTGTACCAATGAAAAGATTTGTCATTTAAATATTTAAATTGCTTTTCTGCGCACACATCTATACAAACTTGCATATATGCATTACGACAACAACGCTATAACAATAAAAAAGAAGAAAACAAGTTCACAAAAAACTTTATTATCACTCGCTTTGTTATGGGAATTGTCTTATAGAAAGATTAAGTGCACTTGAGGGGTTGCTCTTATATAAGTCAGTATATGAGATACACATACTTATCATCGTGTAAACGGGTTCAAGAAGATGTCAAAAATCCTTATAAAAACATGGCTATAGAAGCAAATACATCACAATAACGATGATTGTTGCTTTGACACATGGGGTCAGGTGGCTGTCTGGTCCTTGGCCCTACTTTGACCAAGTGACATGGGCCGACTGTTTGGTGCTTTAAACTTTTGAACTGATCTGTTGGGTGTTGGTCTAACATTGTTTTCATATTCTTCTCTGGTATTGGTATTGGTGTTGACGTATCTTCATCGGGCTCTGCATGGATCAAATCGGTGTGCTACGTTTGACCGTACTGTATTTGCTGGGGTACCAGGGTTGCCTGTTTTCTATTTGGGTCTGCCAACATACCTTTTGTTGCTTCGTGTACTCGTGTACCTGTGTCATCGAGCCTGTTTCTATTTATGGGCCTTCCGTGCTTCTTCTTTTGGCTAGGGTGGGAGTGGGGTGGCAAGTGGAGGGTGAGTGGAGGTGGTGTAACTCAAAGTGAGGAGGGGAAAATGGAGTTGGGGTTTGGGCAATAAGTGGCGGCGGCAATGGCGGCGAGCAAGGTGCTGCCAGCCGTGGCACTGGAGGTGGTGCGGAGTAGGAGGGTGTTGGCAAAGGTGCCTCTCGCCAGCGTCTGGGGCAGGCGGAGGACGGAGCTTCGGTCGGGCAGGCGGCAAGCGAGGTTGCCGGAGGCGGAGGTGCAGTGACAGCGGCACCGAAGCATTTCAGCAAGGAGGAGGCTTCTGGTCGGGGGTGGTTTTGTCTTGCGTTGGGTGTAGGGTGTGGTCAGGCTTACGTCTTTGTCTGTACCGCCATCTGTATTGTCTTAGCCATGGTGGCGGCCCAGTGATCCAGTTCTTAGGGTGGTACTCTGAGCCACCGCAAGACGCCAGTCGGACCACCTGTGCATGGCGATTTGCATCCTTATCGTGTTGGCACCCATGTTTTCCTTTCCATCCTAGAGGCGAATGTTAGAGTAGAAGTTGATAGTGTGGCTGCTAGCATGCTGGCGTTGTATTCCCTATGTATCGACTTTTATGGTCCCAGCTTTTAAATCTTTAGCTTCGGTGATTTGAGTATGAGGGGTCCTTGGTTCTCATTTGGTTGCTTGGTTAAGAAAACTGTCACTTTTCTAAATTATGCTTAGATCCCTCAATTCCTCTGTGTCTTGAGCATGGAACATTATGGTTTTGATTGGTGCTTGGATATCTTTTGACGGGAACTGTTGTTTTTCCCTAATATGTCTAAGTCCTTTATTTTTCCTAGCCTTCTGTGTATTTTGAGGTTGCTATTTTTGATAGGTGCGATCGTCGCCCTGTCTTAAAGTAGCATAATCTGATGAATGGGTTCCTACTAGTGGGCACTTTAGCCTAAGCATGAGCATAGCCAATGCTTTCTAAAGCCACAGAGTTAAAGCAGGCAAAAGGTTGCATCGTTCCACATTCCATTTTTCCTTACACGTAGTACAGGGTATTACATCACTTTGGGACGAAAGGAAATTGCCTTCCTCGGAAGGCGGTGGTGAAACAAAAGCTCACACTTGTAACCTTCTTATGGAGATGGTGGGGGCGCGCGGGGTTCAATTTTGGGCACGGTTCCTTTGGGGGCACAGGGTAACCCCCGGATCGACATACGACAGACCAAGTAATGTGCTTCCAGGAGTAGGGCGGTAGTGTGCTTGTGGGCTAGGTGCTGATAGCAGGCCTCTAGATCAGCATATCGGTCCCGAAGCTCATGCAGCTCTTCGAGGGCTTGCTCATAGGCGTTCTCGGTGGTGTAGGCTAGCTTGGAGAGAAGGACGTATCTGTTTCCTTCGGCCTTTTCAACCGGGTATAGCGAAATTCTGATTCATATGGTATCCATAGTACAACATGGCATCTAGCAAATTTCAGTCCTAGAATCGCAGCTTAACAAATAACTCTAGCATCAGAAAGATCAGAGCAACAATTTATGGGGTAGAATATTGAAACAAAATTAAACATCCCCAGGCCCCAGCTCTGAAGGAAACAAAAGGCAGCACTAACCTGAGACATATCTTTAAGAGTTTTTCTTCCACTACATCAGAAAGATCAGTGCAACAATTTATGGGGTAGCTGAATGTGAATCCCAGATCCACTCCCATTGAGCTCCTCGATTAGATTGGCAATGCTGACAGAACAATTTCATTGATGAATTTATATACAATAAAAATTACCTGTTACTTGTTAAGGGTACCACAACATATAATCAGCTAGCATGAAGGATGTCAGTGAATTGAGCAATTGATTTTAAACAGCATTCTTCCACCATGCACACGGTCAACATCAAAGATTGAGAAAACATGAGCTCTTGATAATTGTGTTGCTCTTCATTCTTAGTTCCTTATTAGTGATCTACCTTAACAATTTATAAAATTGTCAATAACTATTCAGTTATATGAGTTTTGGTGAATTACAGTTAACATGGGCAACATGGAGATTTACTTATGAATAGCGATTTCCCAAGGGAAAAACCAATCTATCGATCATGCAAACTGTATATATTGCTAAGGAATCCTGTGTTAAATCAAGGTTAAAGATAGATTCTCCAAATCTTTTTTCCCTGTTCTAGCATCTCGCATGCTTAATCCATAGACCATATTTACCCGGTGAAAAGTAAGTGAACGCACTCTGAACAAGTACACATAATCAAGAAGGTAAATGACACAGGGTTGTTGCAGATCGTCTAAAACACACCACTTGATAAGGCCACAAGTAGGAATGTTGTCCAGAAATCTTGAGTTCTTTAATTACATCTCTAGGTATCGAAGTCCATATATGTCCACTCCAATTGAATACATGATGAAATTAAGAAATGAATAAATTGGAATCACCCAAGAAGCGGCACCACAATAGTTTGAGCACCGCGGAAACTAATATCTACCTGCCAACTGGCAATAATGATCTTGAAAATTAGCATAAGAACTAAAGTACAGTGGGTCTCAAGAGCTAACTATCTATGGATAAGCCCCCAAAGGCAGCATGCCATCCATGGTCTAAGCCATGCAGTCTGCCAAACATTTACATTTTTCCTGTAAGAACTCACCATCACAGCAGCAATAGTCAGGCCTGAGGACCAGAGAGAAGCCATAATGCCATGTCCAGTCGATCTGGAGCTTGGGCAGCACACAAGGATTATGTCATGGAACAGATCAGTCAACGAAACCAGATTGCACATAAGAACCCACTTACAAAGTGAAACGTGCTTGAGAATAAGATTGACTAACCAACATTGCGTCGAACACCTTTTGGGTGGCAACAGGATTGAGCTTTGCATCTGCAGCTAGTAGCCTAGTACCTTGTCCATGCCGCCACACCGCTATGTCCCGTTGTCGTAGTCCGGCCACACAGCCCGTCTGCTCATCATTCACAGTTGCAGTATGCAAAACACACACACAATATTGACCAGGAATTAATTTTGCTCGAGCAAACCGCAACCAAATCAACGCGAGAGTAGAACGGATTGAACCGATCGAGCAGCCGTGCGGCCACTTACGGATCGTGAACGCCTGGAGAGGCTCCGAGCTGCAAAAGGCAAACAATATGAGGGGGAAAAAAAAAAAAAAATTCCGAACGCCGCGCTGCCCCCGTACGCGCAAAAATCGCAACGACAACCAAACCGGCTGACGAGGCACGCGCGTCCGGCGGGTCAATGTTAGGAGACAGAGGGAGGAGAAGGGCTCTACCGGCAGCATCCGTGGTGGCGCAGCAGTGGCGGTATGGAGGCGCAGATGGTGCCCGCCACTGCAGCGACAGCACACGAAGTAGTCGAACTCCCACTGCTTCTTCCCCACCCACGCGCGCTGACAACCGTGCGAGTGCCGTGCCGAACAAATCGGCAACGACCACCCAGCAGCAGCAAGCGCTGGCCAGATCGCCAGCAGACGCCGCGTGCCTTCTTCGCCGTCCCATTGCCTCGCCTTCGTCTCGGCCTCAATTCCTGTGGCTCCCTACATGCCTGGTGCGGGGGGCTAGAGAAGGAGTCCTCGCTCCCGCCGTCGCAGCTGGTGGAGGCTGAATGCAGACCGCGCTGCCTGAGGGACGGGCACCCAAAACCGCCACCGCCGCGAACTGCCGCCGCTGTTGCTAGTTTCTCGCTGACCTTGCCGTCCTGGAGGTAGCTCCGGATCTTGGCCCATTCTCGCAGAGAGCGCGCCAGCGAGGCCGGCGAGGGAAGGACGAAGAGGAGCAACCTGAGCGCGATGATTGCCACTCAGGAACCGCTCACAGTCAGTGGTGACGGCGCGGGTGGCTGAGGACGATGACGTGTGAGGACTGCGAGGAGGCGAGCAGGCGCGGCGGTGGAAGGGAGATCGGGGAGGAGATCTGGGGAGGGCGGGGATGCGCGTCGGCGAGCTTTGTGCGCCTGGCGTCGATGCGCAATCGGCGACCTACTGGTTTCGGCTCGGTGGGCTGTCGATCCGAACCATGACATTTCATATCCAGCGGTAGGAAAAAATTAGAGCGACATGCACATCGCGGAGGGAGTCCGAGCGACTTCTCTCGGTCGCGCCGGCATCTGTGCCTCAGCTTGTCATCGAAGGGCGACCTCACCAATTGCCACACTGATAGAGAGCGGAAGGCCACTAAGCCCATTACAGGAAGGCACACGCACGAGGCTGACTGGCTGAATGAGACTTGGCGCTTCCCCTCTGTCGCCGTCGCGCATTGGCGACTTTGGTCTTCACCTCTGCCGTCGTCTTCGGTCGCTAGCTAGCTCAAGCTGCTTCTTCCCTCAGCTTCATGTGTCAAACCTCCTGCATCTCCTCACTCGCGCCCTGCTCGTTCAATGCCGCCGCGCCCGGGCCAGGCACCTTGTGGTGTGCCCCACCTTGCCTGCGGGCCTGCGCAGGCCGTCCGTGTTGCACTATCATGGGGTTCCGTCCCTGCTGCTGTACATGCGTGTTAGCGCCGCACCGAAGCCGCACCTGCGCCTGCCCGGGCCCTCGTCCGGCACCACGCTGATCCTGCGCTCGGGACCGTGTCGGAACTCGTGGGTGACCTGCGCCCACGCGCCCGGGAACTCGCCCGGGGTCAGCGTCCGTGCCTGGGCCCTCGTGCCCCGCTGGAATTCGCCCGGGGTCAGTTGGCTTAGCTGGCCTTCCGTTCCTCTTCAGAAACCCCCGCTTTCTGTAATGGCTAGTTGCCTTCCTCCTCTATCATGTGGCCTGTTAGCTGTATAATTGGTAAGGTCGCCCTTGGATGACAACTGACGGACACAAGGATGCCGCGACTGTCCAGAGAGAAGTCGCTCCAATTGATGCAGAGGATCGCTCCGCGAAAACGATTTTCGGCTTTATATACTAAACCAATTTATCGCTAATATTTTTTGTGGACTCTATTTTAAAATATTAACCGGCTGCTGCGTTTGACCATACTATATGTATCCTGTACCACACTCATATCCTTTTGTTATGACCAGCGCTTGCGAGCGCATGTTTCCGTGGGGTATCAGAGTTGTCTAGCTTCGATTTGGGATCTGCCAACATACCTTTTTGCTTCTCGTGTACCCGTTACCTATGTCATCGAAGCCGTTCTATTTATGGGCCTTCTTTCTTCTTTTTTGGCTAGGTGGCGCAGTGGCGTGGCAAGTTGAGGGGGAGTGGAGTGTGGTAGCTCAAAGTGAGGAGGAAAATGAGTTGGGTTCGTAATAGTGGCGCGCAATGCTGCGAGCAATGCTGGCAGCCGTGCACTGGAGTGCGTCGGAAAGCAGGAGGTGTTGGGAAATTCCTCTCGCGGCGTCTGGGGGCAGGCATGGAGCAGGAAGCTCCGGTCGGTCTCGCTGGCAAGCGAGGGTTGCCGGAGCGGAGTGCAGCGACACCACACACACCGGGGAGGGCGGGGCACCGAAGTGTTTCAGCAGAGGAGCTTTGTCTGGGTGTTGTTGTTTTCGCCGTGTGGGTGTGGTCAGCTTACGTCTTGTTTGTGCCGCCATCTGTGCCGTCTTTAAGCCTGTGGCACGCCCAGTGATCCATCTTAGGTGGCTGCTCTGAGCCACCGCAGGACGGCCAATCGACCACCTGTGCATGCGATTTGTATCCTCATTTGTTGCACCCATCGTTTTCCTTTCCATCCTACAAAGCGATTGCCGTAGCGTAGGGGTTGATAGGTGGCTGCTAGATGCTGGTGTTGTATCCATATGTATCGACATTTATGTCCCAGCTTTAATCTTTAGCGTCGGGTGCTTTTTGAGTATGACGGTCCTTGGCTTATTTTGTTGCTTGATTAGAAAACTGTCACTTTTCAAATTGTGCTTTAGGTTCCTCAATTCCTCTGTGTCTTGAGCCATTGGACCATTATGGTTTGATTGGTGCTTGGATATCTTTTGACGGCGAACTGTTTTTTTTTCCTAATATGGTCTAAGTCCTTTATTTTTCCAGCTTCTGGGTACTTTGAGATGCCATTTTTATAGGTTCGATGGTCGCCCTGTCTTAAAGTAGCATAACCCGATGAATGAGTTCCTATAATGCACTTTGGGCTAAAGCATGCAGCATAAGCCAATGCTTTCTAAAAGCCATAGTAGTTAAGCACCAAAAGTGCATCGTTTCACATTTCCATTTGCCTGTCATGTAGCACAGGGTGTTACGATCACTTGTACGAAGGGAAATTTGCCTTTGCTTGGAAGGCGATGTTGAAACAAAAGCGTACACTTGTAACTTCTTATGAGATGTGCGGTGCGGTTCAATTTCCGGCACGGTTCTTTGGGACACAGCGTAACCCCCGATTACATTACGACAGAGCAAGTAATGTGCTGTCAGGAGAGGCGGTTAGTTGTTCGTGGGCTAGGTGCGCTAACGCCTCTAATCAGCATATCCCGGTCCCGAAGCCTCATGCAGCCTCTTCGAAGGCTTGCTTGTAGGTGTTCTCGTGGTGTACTAGTTGGGAAGAGGACACATCTGCTTCCTTCGCCTTTTCGTGGGGGAGGTGCACCGCTTCATCTTCCCCGCCATAGGGGTTGCATACCAAAAATGTGCTACTCCCAAGGGAGCACATCTGCAAAATCTGGAGCGCCTTCGCGGAAAACGTCACCGATGCGGCTTTCAAGGGTTTTCCGGGATGAAGGTTTTGGAAGGTATTACTTCGTCTCCCGGAAATGAGGTAAAACTGTACCTTCCAGCTTGTTTGGATCCTGACGACCTGCTCATTACAAAATATACTACTCCTCCGTGTAGCCTAACGCTGACAGAGGAATTCCAAGCTGGCATACCCATTGAGCTTGTCTCGGCATGCCCCTCTGTTGCTGGTAGCGGTTGACATGGTTTACGGTTTTTTGGTTGGCTAGAAGGCGAGCTTTCAGTGCAGAGCTGTAGTCCGAAGGGTTGCCTTTTATGGTCGTTTCACTTCCTTTTATAGCACCATTTTTGAGTGTTCCTTTGGTTGTGCAGCATCTTCAGTGCTTGTGCCTTCTTGCAACGGTAACCCTGTTCCATTTACTGTATGGACAGCACCAGGGGGACTTCGAGGTTGTACCTACCACTTTTTCTTAGTCAATCGCTTTTCCCATAGGTTCTTGCCAGAGATGACCTTTGTCCCAAGGTTTGTTGACCCGTTCTGAGATGTCTGCAGACCTCCGAAATCATGATTCGTCTATCTCGAATTAACAGGCGCGTAGGCTAACCTCCCTTAGATTTTTCATGACTTGTGCTTTAGGTTGTGTCTTTCATCTGGTTTGTTGCAGTTTTTCCTTAATACAATCTTTTGAAAAGTTCTCTTATTGGTTCTGGCCCGTGGTGATTTACATACTGTTCTAGCTGTCCTTCCTCATCAAGGCCCCAGAATTAGAGTATCCTTTAGAGGTTAGTCCTCGAGGTGGTCGGTATTTGTGTTCTAGAACACTCTTACAAGAGTTCTGTACCGTATCCGATCGTGTGTCCTCTAACATTGTTGGAAAGGACTCCTGATCTTTCGCGATCCTTTACTTGCTACTGTACGATCCATGGTCACTGTCCTATAGTCGGTGCTAACTGTCCGGTCCTTGATCAGGGTATTTCTGAGGATCGCGTTGAAGGACTGGTCCATTACCGGTTCAATGGATCTGGTTAGTTAGGCCAGCTGTAAGTCTCTGCTTGGCTAAGGAGTGGGGCGACTTAAGTAGAAATTTTTGCTTGGCTGAGGATGGGCAACCGTCCAGAATTTTGATCCCAGACTGACAAAGTATCTTTAATAATCCAAGTCTTCGAAGAAACATCAGGAAATTCTAGGGCCACAAACAGACTGCAAAGAGGAAAACTCCTGATCTTTCGGGATCCTCTTGACTTTGCTATGTACGATCCATGCCACTGTCCTATTAGTTCGGTGCCGAAGTTGGTACGTGCCTTTGATCGGTATTTCTGAGGCACTTGAGAAGACTGGTCATTTACCGGCGCAAGTGGATCAGGTTGAGTTCGCCCAGCTGTAAACTGTCTGCTTGGCTGAGATGGGGCAACCCAAGGGAAATTTTTGCTTGGCTGAGATGGGCAAACCGCCCAGAAATTTTTGATCTCAGACTGGACAAGTATCTTCTAATAATTCAATCTTCGACAAAGATCATGGATTTAGGGCCACACGCAGACCAAAGAAACTCGGCCCTCATCATCTAATCGCAAATAGAATCAAGACACCAAGATTAAGTTAACTAATAGGCCAATAGATAGATCTCATTTTTAGGAAGGTAAGGAAGCTGAACGGGGAATCGGGCCTTACAGTTGACGAGATAGGATCTGCATTTTCTCGTGTTAGGAAGAATTAAAGGAAGCCGAATGATTGAGAGACGACTAGGGGCTAGGGAGGTAGAGTGGAGTTTTTATTTAAATAGGGAATGGTGTTGAGCGGAGCGAGCGTGGATGGGGTTGACTTTCCTTGAATCGCAGAAGGTGGTATGAGTTATTGAAGGGTCGTTATGTCGGATGGTCCAGGGGGAGAAGCAACCTTTGTAAAGTAAGGGGGTCTTGGGACTGACCAAGAGGGGCGTAATGTGACCTGGTATTTAAAAAAGATTACCATGTTCGAGAGTTAAGGGGTGGTAGAGAGACTTTATTAGGAGTGCTGTTGCGCTTAAAGGGTAAAAGAGATAGAGTGGGACTTCTTATGGTTGTTGGACCTGAGGGAAGAAGGACTAGACTGTTTGAAGGATGTGGGAGCTAAGCAGACCTCTCCCTTTGGAACGGTCCGCTGGCTAAGATAGAGGGAAGCAGGGGACTTTATGTGCTTAAGAGGTTGTCGTGTAAAGGAGTAGAATTGACATTCCTATTTTGTTGTGTTTGCCATTGCAGAGGGAATGTGGACTTTTGCCGTCCACGGTTGGGCCCTTGCCTAGCCTGGCCCGAGAAGAAGTTAGGTTGGGGAAGGGCCCTCATGTTGGTAAAGGAAAGGAATGGAGGGCTGGGTAATCTGGCTGTCGTCGTTGACAGAGTGGAGGGAGTGGCCAGGCTGAGATGTGCGGCCCGACTGTCATAAGAGCAGAAAGAGGGAAAAGGAGGGGAGACTGCCACAGTGCCTGGTTCCATGCCACTTCTTTTTTACCTCGGTTCGCGAGCAAAGCGGCGAGCAGGGCAGTGAGGAGGAAGGGGGGCGGCTGGCGCGCGGTGGAGCTTGGCGGAGTGAGCAGCGGGGCAGCTGGGATGGAGAGTATGGCAAGAAGGGGCCCTGAGGGCTGGTTGTATAGGGAGGAGGGGATGGCGTGTGACCTTGTGGTGTTTTGGAAGCATAATAGCCCTTTCCCTTAGTGCCCAGGATTAAATATATAGTATGTTAAGTTTGATAAGTAGATTTAACCAGTTATCATCAATAAATCTCTCTCTTTTT